>OY282559.1:389721013-390321013 GCA_958295665.1 Tipula vernalis | reverse complement strand
CAAAATGAAAATTGTCACAGCCATAACAGGTCCCGAAACCTATTGATAGAGGTATCAACCATCGTAATCGGAGCATTTTAGATTTTTGCCGCCTAAAAACTTGTGGGCTATAAAACAGTTGATTTTCAATAAAATTGAATTTTCTAAGAAATGTTTAGAAATAATCGAGCAATCAAAATGAAAATTGTCACAGCCATAACAGGTCCCGAAACCTATTGATAGAGGTATCAACCATCGTAATCGGAGCATTTTAGATTTTTGCCGCCTAAAAACTTGTGGGCTATAGCACAGTTGATTTTCAATAAAATTGAATTTTCTAAGAAATGTTAGAAATAATCAAGCAATCAAAATGAAAATTGTCACAGCAATAACAGGTCCCGAAACCTATTGATAGAGGTTTCAACCATCGAAATCGGAGCATTTTAGATTTTTGCCGCCCAAAAACTTGTGGGCTATACCACAGTTGATTTTCAATAAAATTGAATTTTCTAAGAAATGTTTAGAAATAATCGAGCAATCAAAATGAAAATTGTCACAGCAATAACAGGTCCCGAAACCTATTGATAGAGGTATCAACCATCGTAATCGGAGCATTTTAGATTTTTGCCGCCCAAAAACTTGTGGGCTATAGCACAGTTGATTTTCAATAAAATTGAATTTTCTAAGAAATGTTAGAAATAATCAAGCAATCAAAATGAAAATTGTCACAGCAATAACAGGTCCCGAAACCTATTGATAGAGGTTTCAACCATCGAAATCGGAGCATTTTAGATTTTTGCCGCCCAAAAACTTGTGGGCTATACCACAGTTGATTTTCAATAAAATTGAATTTTCTAAGAAATGTTTAGAAATAATCGAGCAATCAAAATGAAAATTGTCACAGCAATAACAGGTCCCGAAACCTATTGATAGAGGTATCAACCATCGTAATCGGGCCATTTTAGATTTTTGCCGCCCAAAAACTTGTGGGCTATAGCACTGTTGATTTTCAATAAAATTGAATTTTCTAAGAAATGTTTAGAAATAATCGAGCAATCAAAATGAAAATTGTCACAGCCATAACAGGTCCCGAAACCTATTGATAGAGGTATCAACCATCGTAATCGGAGCATTTTATATTTTTGCCGCCTAAAAACTTGTGGGCTATAGCACAGTTGATTTTCAATAAAATTGAATTTTCTAAGAAATGTTTAGAAATAATCGAGCAATCAAAATGAAAATTGTCACAGCCATAACAGGTCCCGAAACCTATTGATAGAGGTATCAACCATCGTAATCGGAGCATTTTAGATTTTTGCCGCCTAAAAACTTGTGGGCTATAAAACAGTTGATTTTCAATAAAATTGAATTTTCTAAGAAATGTTTAGAAATAATCGAGCAATCAAAATGAAAATTGTCACAGCCATAACAGGTCCCGAAACCTATTGATAGAGGTATCAACCATCGTAATCGGAGCATTTTAGATTTTTGCCGCCTAAAAACTTGTGGGCTATAGCACAGTTGATTTTCAATAAAATTGAATTTTCTAAGAAATGTTAGAAATAATCAAGCAATCAAAATGAAAATTGTCACAGCAATAACAGGTCCCGAAACCTATTGATAGAGGTTTCAACCATCGAAATCGGAGCATTTTAGATTTTTGCCGCCCAAAAACTTGTGGGCTATACCACAGTTGATTTTCAATAAAATTGAATTTTCTAAGAAATGTTTAGAAATAATCGAGCAATCAAAATGAAAATTGTCACAGCAATAACAGGTCCCGAAACCTATTGATAGAGGTATCAACCATCGTAATCGGAGCATTTTAGATTTTTGCCGCCCAAAAACTTGTGGGCTATAGCACAGTTGATTTTCAATAAAATTGAATTTTCTAAGAAATGTTTAGAAATAATCAAGCAATCAAAATGAAAATTGTCACAGCCATAACAGGTCCCGAAACCTATTGATAGAGGTATCAACCATCGTAATCGGGCCATTTTAGATTTTTGCCGCCCAAATACTTGTGGGCTATAGCACAGTTTATTTTCAATAAAATTGAATTTTCTAAGAAATGTTTAGAAATAATCGAGCAATCAAAATGAAAATTGTCACAGCCATAACAGGTCCCGAAACCTATTGATAGAGGTATCAACCATCGTAATCGGGCCATTTTAGATTTTTGCCGCCCAAATACTTGTGGGCTATAGCACAATTGATTTTCAATAAAATTGAATTTTCTAAGAAATGTTTAGAAATAATCGAGCAATCAAAATGAAAATTGTCACAGCCATAACAGGTCCCGAAACCTATTGATAGAGGTATCAACCATCGTAATCGGAGCATTTTAGATTTTTGACGCCCAAAAACTTGTGGGCACAGTTGATTTTCAATAAAATTGAGTTTTCTAAGAAATGTTTAGAAATAATCAAGCAATCAAAATGAAAATTGTCACAGCAATAACAGGTCCCGAAACCTATTGATAGAGGTTTCAACCATCGAAATCGGAGCATTTTAGATTTTTGCCGCCCAAAAACTTGTGGGCTATAGCACAGTTGATTTTCAATAAAATTGAATTTTCTAAGAAATGTTTAGAAATAATCGAGCAATCAAAATGAAAATTGTCACAGCCATAACAGGTCCCGAAACCTATTGATTGAGGTATCAACCATCGTATACGGGCCATTTTAGATTTTTGCCGCCCAAAAACTTGTGGGCTATAGCACAGTTGATTTTCAATAGAATTTAATTTTCTAAGAAATGTTTAGAAATAATCGAGCAATCAAAATAAAAATTGTCACAGCCATAACAGGTCCCGAAACCTATTGATAGAGGTATCAACCATCGTAATCGGAACATTTTAGATTTTTGCCGCCCAAAAACTTGTGGGCTATAGCACAGTTGATTTTCAATAAAATTGAATTTTCTAAGAAATGTTTAGAAATAATCGAGCAATCAAAATGAAAATTGTCACAGCCATAACAGGTCCCGAAACCTATTGATAGAGGTATCAACCATCGTAATCGGAGCATTTTAGATTTTTGCCGCCTAAAAACTTGTGGGCTATAAAACAGTTGATTTTCAATAAAATTGAATTTTCTAAGAAATGTTTAGAAATAATCGAGCAATCAAAATGAAAATTGTCACAGCCATAACAGGTCCCGAAACCTATTGATAGAGGTATCAACCATCGTAATCGGAGCATTTTAGATTTTTGCCGCCTAAAAACTTGTGGGCTATAGCACAGTTGATTTTCAATAAAATTGAATTTTCTAAGAAATGTTAGAAATAATCAAGCAATCAAAATGAAAATTGTCACAGCAATAACAGGTCCCGAAACCTATTGATAGAGGTTTCAACCATCGAAATCGGAGCATTTTAGATTTTTGCCGCCCAAAAACTTGTGGGCTATACCACAGTTGATTTTCAATAAAATTGAATTTTCTAAGAAATGTTTAGAAATAATCGAGCAATCAAAATGAAAATTGTCACAGCAATAACAGGTCCCGAAACCTATTGATAGAGGTATCAACCATCGTAATCGGAGCATTTTAGATTTTTGCCGCCCAAAAACTTGTGGGCTATAGCACAGTTGATTTTCAATAAAATTGAATTTTCTAAGAAATGTTTAGAAATAATCAAGCAATCAAAATGAAAATTGTCACAGCCATAACAGGTCCCGAAACCTATTGATAGAGGTATCAACCATCGTAATCGGGCCATTTTAGATTTTTGCCGCCCAAATACTTGTGGGCTATAGCACAGTTTATTTTCAATAAAATTGAATTTTCTAAGAAATGTTTAGAAATAATCGAGCAATCAAAATGAAAATTGTCACAGCCATAACAGGTCCCGAAACCTATTGATAGAGGTATCAACCATCGTAATCGGGCCATTTTAGATTTTTGCCGCCCAAATACTTGTGGGCTATAGCACAATTGATTTTCAATAAAATTGAATTTTCTAAGAAATGTTTAGAAATAATCGAGCAATCAAAATGAAAATTGTCACAGCCATAACAGGTCCCGAAACCTATTGATAGAGGTATCAACCATCGTAATCGGAGCATTTTAGATTTTTGACGCCCAAAAACTTGTGGGCACAGTTGATTTTCAATAAAATTGAGTTTTCTAAGAAATGTTTAGAAATAATCAAGCAATCAAAATGAAAATTGTCACAGCAATAACAGGTCCCGAAACCTATTGATAGAGGTTTCAACCATCGAAATCGGAGCATTTTAGATTTTTGCCGCCCAAAAACTTGTGGGCTATAGCACAGTTGATTTTCAATAAAATTGAATTTTCTAAGAAATGTTTAGAAATAATCGAGCAATCAAAATGAAAATTGTCACAGCCATAACAGGTCCCGAAACCTATTGATTGAGGTATCAACCATCGTATACGGGCCATTTTAGATTTTTGCCGCCCAAAAACTTGTGGGCTATAGCACAGTTGATTTTCAATAGAATTTAATTTTCTAAGAAATGTTTAGAAATAATCGAGCAATCAAAATAAAAATTGTCACAGCCATAACAGGTCCCGAAACCTATTGATAGAGGTATCAACCATCGTAATCGGAACATTTTAGATTTTTGCCGCCCAAAAACTTGTGGGCTATAGCACAGTTGATTTTCAATAAAATTGAATTTTCTAAGAAATGTTTAGAAATAATCGAGCAATCAAAATGAAAATTGTCACAGCCATAACAGGTCCCGAAACCTATTGATTGAGGTATCAACCATCGTATACGGGCCATTTTAGATTTTTGCCGCCCAAAAACTTGTGGGCTATAGCACAGTTGATTTTCAATAGAATTTAATTTTCTAAGAAATGTTTAGAAATAATCGAGCAATCAAAATAAAAATTGTCACAGCCATAACAGGTCCCGAAACCTATTGATAGAGGTATCAACCATCGTAATCGGAACATTTTAGATTTTTGCCGCCCAAAAACTTGTGGGCTATGGCACAGTTGATTTTCAATAAAATTGAATTTTCTAAGAAATGTTTAGAAATAATCGAGCAATCAAAATGAAAATTGTCACAGCCATAACAGGTCCCGAAACCTATTGATTGAGGTATCAACCATCGTATACGGGCCATTTTAGATTTTTGCCGCCCAAAAACTTGTGGGCTATAGCACAGTTGATTTTTAATAGAATTTAATTTTTTAAGAAATGTTTAGAAATAATCGAGCAATCAAAATGAAAATTGTCACAGCCATAACAGGTCCCGAAACCTATTGATAGAGGTATCAACCATCGTAATCGGAGCATTTTAGATTTTTGCTGCCCAAAAACTTGTGGGCTATAGCACAGTTGATTTTCAATAAAATTGAATTTTCTAAGAAATGTTTAGAAATAATCGAGCAATCAAAATGAAAATTGTCACAGCCATAACAGGTCCCGAAACCTATTGATAGAGGTATCAACCATCGTAATCGGGCCATTTTAGATTTTTGCCGCCCAAAAACTTGTGGGCTATAGCACAGTTGATTTTCAATAAAATTGAATTTTCTAAGAAATGTTTAGAAATAATCGAGCAATCAAAATGAAAATTGTCACAGCCATAACAGGTCCCGAAACCTATTGATAGAGGTATCAACCATCGTAATCGGGCCATTTTAGATTTTTGCCGCCCAAAAACTTGTGGGCTATAGCACAGTTGATTTTCAATAAAATTGAATTTTCTAAGAAATGTTTAGAAATAATCGAGCAATCAAAATGAAAATTGTCACAGCCATAACAGGTCCCGAAACCTATTGATTGAGGTATCAACCATCGTATACGGGCCATTTTAGATTTTTGCCGCCCAAAAACTTGTGGGCTATAGCACAGTTGATTTTCAATAAAATTGAATTTTCTAAGAAATGTTTAGAAATAATCGAGCAATCAAAATGAAAATTGTCACAGCCATAACAGGTCCCGAAACCTATTGATAGAGGTATCAACCATCGTAATCGGAGCATTTTAGATTTTTGCCGCCCAAAAACTTGTGTGCTATAGCACAGTTGATTTTCAATAAAATTGAATTTTCTAAGAAATGTTTAGAAATAATCGAGCAATCAAAATGAAAATTGTCACAGCCATAACAGGTCCCGAAACCTGTTGATAGATGTATCAACCATCGAAATCGGAGTATTTTAGATTTTTGCCGCCCAAAAACTTGTGGGCTATAGCACAGTTGATTTTCAATAAAATTGATTTTTCTAAGAAATGTTTAGAAATAATCAAGCAATCAAAATGAAAATTGTCACAGAAATAACAGGTCCCGAAACCTATTGATAGAGGTATCAACCATCGTAATCGGAGCATTTTAGATTTTTGCCGCCCAAAAACTTGTGGGCTATAGCACAGTTGATTTTCAATAAAATTGGATTTTCTAAGAAATGTTTAGAAATAATCGAGCAATCAAAATGAAAATTGTCACAGCCATAACAGGTCCCGAAACCTATTGATAGAGGTATCAACCATCGTAATCGGGCCATTTTAGATTTTTGCCGCCCAAAAACTTGTGGGCTATAGCACAGTTGATTTTCAATAAAATTGAATTTTCTAAGAAATGTTTAGAAATAATCGAGCAATCAAAATGAAAATTGTCACAGCCATAACAGGTCCCGAAACCTATTGATAGAGGTATCAACCATCGTAATCGGAGCATTTTAGATTTTTGCCGCCCAAAAACTTGTGGGCTATAGCACAGTTGATTTTCAATAAAATTGGATTTTCTAAGAAATGTTTAGAAATAATCGAGCAATCAAAATGAAAATTGTCACAGCCATAACAGGTCCCGAAACCTATTGATAGAGGTATCAACCATCGTAATCGGGCCATTTTAGATTTTTGCCGCCCAAAAACTTGTGGGCTATAGCACAGTTGATTTTCAATAAAATTGAATTTTCTAAGAAATGTTTAGAAATAATCGAGCAATCAAAATGAAAATTGTCACAGCCATAACAGGTCCCGAAACCTATTGATTGAGGTATCAACCATCGTATACGGGCCATTTTAGATTTTTGCCGCCCAAAAACTTGTGGGCTACAGCACAGTTGATTTTTAATAGAATTTAATTTTTTAAGAAATGTTTAGAAATAATCGAGCAATCAAAATGAAAATTGTCACAGCCATAACAGGTCCCGAAACCTATTGATAGAGGTATCAACCATCGTAATCGGAGCATTTTAGATTTTTGCCGCCCAAAAACTTGTGGGTTATACCACAGTTGATTTTCAATAAAATTGAATTTTCTAAGAAATGTTTAGAAATAATCGAGCAATCAAAATTAAAATTGTCACAGCAATAACAGGTCCCGAAACCTATTGATAGAGGTATCAACCATCGTAATCGGGCCATTTTAGATTTTTGCCGCCCAAAAACTTGTGGGCTATAGCACAGTTGATTTTCAATAAAATTGAATTTTCTAAGAAATGTTTAGAAATAATCGAGCAATCAAAATGAAAATTGTCACAGCCATAACAGGTCCCGAAACCTATTGATAGAGGTATCAACCATCGTAATCGGGCCATTTTAGATTTTTGCCGCCCAAAAACTTGTGGGCTATAGCACAGTTTATTTTCAATAAAATTGAATTTTCTAAGAAATGTTTAGAAATAATCGAGCAATCAAAATGAAAATTGTCACAGCCATAACAGGTCCCGAAACCTATTGATAGAGGTATCAACCATCGTATACGGGCCATTTTAGATTTTTGCCGCCCAAAAACTTGTGGGCTATAGCACAGTTGATTTTCAATAAAATTGAATTTTCTAAGAAATGTTTAGAAATAATCGAGCAATCAAAATGAAAATTGTCACAGAAATAACAGGTCCCGAAACCTGTTGATAGATGTATCAACCATCGAAATCGGAGTATTTTAGATTTTTGCCGCCCAAAAACTTGTGGGCTATAGCACAGTTGATTTTCAATAAAATTGAATTTTCTAAGAAATGTTTAGAAATAATCGAGCAATCAAAATGAAAATTGTCACAGCCATAACAGGTCCCGAAACCTATTGATAGAGGTACCAACCATCGTAATCGGGCCATTTTAGATTTTTGCCGCCCAAATACTTGTGGGCTATAGCACAGTTGACTTTCAATAAAATTGAATTTTCTAAGAAATGTTTAGAAATAATCGAGCAATCAAAATGAAAATTGTCACAGCCATAACAGGTCCCGAAACCTATTGATAGAGGTATCAAGCATAGTAATCGGAGCATTTTAGATTTTTGCCGCCCAAAAACTTGTGGGCTATAGCACAGTTGATTTTCAATAAAATTGAATTTTCTAAGAAATGTTTAGAAATAATCAAGCAATCAAAATGAAAATTGTCACAGCAATAACAGGTCCCGAAACCTATTGATAGAGGTTTCAACCATCGAAATCCGAGCATTTTAGATTTTTGCCGCCCAAAAACTTGTGGGCTATAGCACAGTTGATTTTCAATAAAATTGAATTTTCTAAGAAATGTTTAGAAATAATCGAGCAATCAAAATGAAAATTGTCACAGCCATAACAGGTCCCGAAACCTATTGATAGAGGTATCAACCATCGTATACGGGCCATTTTAGATTTTTGCCGCCCAAAAACTTGTGGGCTATAGCACAGTTGATTTTCAATAAAATTTAATTTTCTAAGAAATGTTTAGGAATAATCGAGCAATCAAAATGAAAATTGTCACAGCCATAACAGGTCCCGAAACCTATTGATAGAGGTATCAACCATCGTAATCGGAGCATTTTAGATTTTTGCCGCCCAAAAACTTGTGGGCTATAGCACAGTTGATTTTCAATAAAATTGAATTTTCTAAGAAATGTTTAGAAATAATCGAGCAATCAAAATGAAAATTGTCACAGCCATAACAGGTCCCGAAACCTATTGATAGAGGTATCAACCATCGTAATCGGGCCATTTTAGATTTTTGCCGCCCAAAAACTTGTGGGCTATAGCACAGTTGATTTTCAATAAAATTGAATTTTCTAAGAAATGTTTAGAAATAATCAAGTAATCAAAATGAAAATTGTCACAGCAATAACAGGTCCCGAAACCTATTGATAGAGGTATCAACCATCGTATACGGGCCATTTTAGATTTTTGCCGCCCAAAAACTTGTGGGCTATAGCACAGTTGATTTTCAATAAAATTGAATTTTCTAAGAAATGTTTAGAAATAATCGCACAATCAAAATAAAAATTGTCACAGCCATAACAGGTCCCGAAACCTATTGATAGAGGTTTCAACCATCGAAATCCGAGCATTTTAGATTTTTGCCGCCTAAAAACTTGTGGGCTATAGCACAGTTGATTTTCAATAAAATTGAATTTTCTAAGAAATGTTTAGAAATAATCGAGCAATCAAAATGAAAATTGTCACAGCCATAACAGGTCCCGAAAGCTATTGATAGAGGTATCAACCATCGTATACGGGCCATTTTAGATTTTTGCCGCCCAAAAACTTGTGGGCTATAGCACAGTTGATTTTCAATAAAATTGAATTTTCTAAGAAATGTTTAGAAATAATCGAGCAATCAAAATGAAAATTGTCACAGCCATAACAGGTCCCGAAACCTATTGATAGAGGTATCAACCATCGTAATCGGAGCATTTTAGATTTTTGCCGCCCAAAAACTTGTGGGCTATAGCACAGTTGATTTTCAATAAAATTGAATTTTCTAAGAAATGTTTAGAAATAATCAAGCAATCAAAATGAAAATTGTCACAGCCATAACAGGTCCCGAAAGCTATTGATAGAGGTATCAACCATCGTATACGGGCCATTTTAGATTTTTGCCGCCCAAAAACTTGTGGGCTATAGCACAGTTGATTTTCAATAAAATTGAATTTTCTAAGAAATGTTTAGAAATAATCAAGCAATCAAAATGAAAATTGTCACAGCAATAACAGGTCCCGAAACCTATTGATAGAGGTTTCAACCATCGAAATCAGAGCATTTTAGATTTTTGCCGCCCAAAAACTTGTGGGCTATAGCACAGTTGATTTTCAATAAAATTGAATTTTCTAAGAAATGTTTAGAAATAATCGAGCAATCAAAATGAAAATTGTCACAGCCATAACAGGTCCCGAAACCTATTGATAGAGGTATCAACCATCGTAATCGGGCCATTTTAGATTTTTGCCGCCCAAAAACTTGTGGGTTATAGCACAGTTGATTTTCAATAAAATTGAATTTTCTAAGAAATGTTTAGAAATAATCAAGCAATCAAAATGAAAATTGTCACAGCAATAACAGGTCCCGAAACCTATTGATTGAGGTATCAACCATCGTATACGGGCCATTTTAGATTTTTGCCGCCCAAAAACTTGTGGGCTATAGCACAGTTGATTTTCAATAAAATTGAATTTTCTAAGAAATGTTTAGAAATAATCGAGCAATCAAAATGAAAATTGTCACAGCCATAACAGGTCCCGAAACCTATTGATAGAGGTATCAACCATCGTAATCGGGCCATTTTAGATTTTTGCTGCCCAAATACTTGTGGGCTATAGCACAGTTGATTTTCAATAAAATTGAATTTTCTAAGAAATGTTTAGAAATAATCGAGCAATCAAAATGAAAATTGTCACAGCCATAACAGGTCCCGAAACCTATTGATAGAGGTATCAACCATCGTAATCGGGCCATTTTAGATTTTTGCTGCCCAAATACTTGTGGGCTATAGCACAGTTGATTTTCAATAAAATTGAATTTTCTAAGAAATGTTTAGAAATAATTGAGCAATCAAAATGAAAATTGTCACAGCCATAACAGGTCCCGAAACCTATTGATTGAGGTATCAACCATCGTATACGGGCCATTTTAGATTTTTGCCGCCCAAAAACTTGTGGGCTATAGCACAGTTGATTTTCAATAAAATTGAATTTTCTAAGAAATGTTTAGAAATAATCGAGCAATCAAAATGAAAATTGTCACAGCCATAACAGGTCCCGAAACCTATTGATAGAGGTTTCAACTATCGAAATCGGAGCATTTTAGATTTTTGCCGCCCAAAAACTTGTGGGCTATAGCACAGTTGATTTTCAATAAAATTGAATTTTCTAAGAAATGTTTAGAAATAATCGAGCAATCAAAATGAAAATTGTCACAGCCATAACAGGTCCCGAAACCTATTGATAGAGGTATCAACCATCGTAATCGGGCCATTTTAGATTTTTGCTGCCCAAATACTTGTGGGCTATAGCACAGTTGATTTTCAATAAAATTGAATTTTCTAAGAAATATTTAGAAATAATCGAGCAATCAAAATGAAAATTGTCACAGCCATAACAGGTCCCGAAACCTATTGATAGAGGTATCAACCATCGTAATCGGAGCATTTTAGATTTTTGCCGCCCAAAAACTTGTGGGCTATAGCACAGTTGATTTTCAATAAAATTGAATTTTCTAAGAAATGTTTAGAAATAATCGAGCAATCAAAATGAAAATTGTCACAGCCATAACAGGTCCCGAAACCTATTGATTGAGGTATCAACCATCGTATACGGGCCATTTTAGATTTTTGCCGCCCAAAAACTTGTGGGCTATAGCACAGTTGATTTTCAATAAAATTGAATTTTCTAAGAAATGTTTAGAAATAATCGAGCAATCAAAATGAAAATTGTCACAGCCATAACAGGTCCCGAAAGCTATTGATAGAGGTATCAACCATCGTAATCGGGCCATTTTAGATTTTTGCCGCCCAAAAACTTGTGGGCTATAGCACAGTTGATTTTCAATAAAATTGAATTTTCTAAGAAATGTTTAGAAATAATCGAGCAATCAAAATGAAAATTGTCACAGCCATAACAGGTCCCGAAACCTATTGATAGAGGTATCAACCATCGTAATCGGAGCATTTTAGATTTTTGCCGCCCAAAAACTTGTGGGCTATAGCACAGTTGATTTTCAATAAAATTGAATTTTCTAAGAAATGTTTAGAAATAATCAAGCAATCAAAATGAAAATTGTCACAGCCATAACAGGTCCCGAAACCTATTGATAGAGGTTTCAACCATCGAAATCGGAGCATTTTAGATTTTTGCCGCCCAAAAACTTGTGAGCTATAGCACAGTTGATTTTCAATAAAATTGAATTTTCTAAGAAATGTTTAGAAATAATCGAGCAATCAAAATGAAAATTGTCACAGCCATAACAGGTCCCGAAACCTATTGATTGAGGTATCAACCATCGTATACGGGCCATTTTAGATTTTTGCCGCCCAAAAACTTGTGGGCTATAGCACAGTTGATTTTCAATAAAATTGAATTTTCTAAGAAATGTTTAGAAATAATCGAGCAATCAAAATGAAAATTGTCACAGCCATAACAGGTCCCGAAAGCTATTGATAGAGGTATCAACCATCGTAATCGGGCCATTTTAGATTTTTGCCGCCCAAAAACTTGTGGGCTATAGCACAGTTGATTTTCAATAAAATTTAATTTTCTAAGAAATGTTTAGAAATAATCGAGCAATCAAAATGAAAATTGTCACAGCCATAACAGGTCCCGAAACCTATTGATAGAGGTATCAACCATCGTAAGCGGAGCATTTTAGATTTTTGCCGCCCAAAAACTTGTGGGCTGTAGCACAGTTGATTTTCAATAAAATTGAATTTTCTAAGAAATGTTTAGAAATAATCGAGCAATCAAAATGAAAATTGTCACAGCCATAACAGGTCCCGAAACCTATTGATATAGGTATCAACCATCGTAATCGGACCATTTTAGATTTTTGCCGCCCAAAAACTTGTGGGCTATAGCACAGTTGATTTTCAATAAAATTGAATTTTCTAAGAAATGTTTAGAAATAATCAAGCAATCAAAATGAAAATTGGCACAGCAATAACAGGTCCCGAAACCTATTGATAGAGGTATCAACCATCGTAATCGGAGCATTTTAGATTTTTGCCGCCTAAAAACTTGTGGGCTATAGCACAGTTGATTTTCAATAAAATTGAATTTTCTAAGAAATGTTTAGAAATAATCGAGCAATCAAAATGAAAATTGTCACAGCCATAACAGGTCCCGAAAGCTATTGATAAAGGTATCAACCATCGTAATCGGGCCATTTTAGATTTTTGCCGCCCAAAAACTTGTGGGCTATAGCACAGTTGATTTTCAATAAAATTGAATTTTCTAAGAAATGTTTAGAAATAATCGAGCAATCAAAATGAAAATTGTCACAGCCATAACAGGTCCCGAAACCTATTGATAGAGGTATCAACCATCGTAATCTGGCCATTTTAGATTTTTGCCGCCCAAAAACTTGTGGGCTATAGCACAGTTGATTTTCAATAAAATTGAATTTTCTAAGAAATGTTTAGAAATAATCAAGCAATCAAAATGAAAACTGTCACAGCAATAACAGGTCCCGAAACCTATTGATAGAGGTTTCAACCATCGAAATCGGAGCATTTTAGATTTTTGCCGCCCAAAAACTTGTGGGCTATAGCACAGTTGATTTTCAATAAAATTGAATTTTCTAAGAAATGTTTAGAAATAATCAAGCAATCAAAATGAAAATTGTCACAGAAATAACAGGTCCCGAAACCTGTTGATAGATGTATCAACCATCGAAATCGGAGTATTTTAGATTTTTGCCGCCCAAAAACTTGTGGGCTATAGCACAGTTGATTTTCAATAAAATTGAATTTTCTAAGAAATGTTTAGAAATAATCAAGCAATCAAAATGAAAATTGTCACAGCCATAACAGGTCCCGAAACCTATTGATATAGGTATCAACCATCGTAATCGGACCATTTTAGATTTTTGCCGCCCAAAAACTTGTGGGCTATAGCACAGTTGATTTTCAATAAAATTGAATTTTCTAAGAAATGTTTAGAAATAATCAAGCAATCAAAATGAAAATTGGCACAGCAATAACAGGTCCCGAAACCTATTGATAGAGGTATCAACCATCGTAAGCGGAGCATTTTAGATTTTTGCCGCCCAAAAACTTGTGGGCTGTAGCACAGTTGATTTTCAATAAAATTGAATTTTCTAAGAAATGTTTAGAAATAATCGAGCAATCAAAATGAAAATTGTCACAGCCATAACAGGTCCCGAAACCTATTGATATAGGTATCAACCATCGTAATCGGACCATTTTAGATTTTTGCCGCCCAAAAACTTGTGGGCTATAGCACAGTTGATTTTCAATAAAATTGAATTTTCTAAGAAATGTTTAGAAATAATTGAGCAATCAAAATGAAAATTGTCACAGCCATAACAGGTCCCGAAACCTATTGATTGAGGTATCAACCATCGTATACGGGCCATTTTAGATTTTTGCCGCCCAAAAACTTGTGGGCTATAGCACAGTTGATTTTCAATAAAATTGAATTTTCTAAGAAATGTTTAGAAATAATCGAGCAATCAAAATGAAAATTGTCACAGCCATAACAGGTCCCGAAACCTATTGATAGAGGTATCAACCATCGTAATCGGGCCATTTTAGATTTTTGCTGCCCAAATACTTGTGGGCTATAGCACAGTTGATTTTCAATAAAATTGAATTTTCTAAGAAATGTTTAGAAATAATCGAGCAATCAAAATGAAAATTGTCACAGCCATAACAGGTCCCGAAACCTATTGATAGAGGTATCAACCATCGTAATCGGGCCATTTTAGATTTTTGCTGCCCAAATACTTGTGGGCTATAGCACAGTTGATTTTCAATAAAATTGAATTTTCTAAGAAATGTTTAGAAATAATTGAGCAATCAAAATGAAAATTGTCACAGCCATAACAGGTCCCGAAACCTATTGATTGAGGTATCAACCATCGTATACGGGCCATTTTAGATTTTTGCCGCCCAAAAACTTGTGGGCTATAGCACAGTTGATTTTCAATAAAATTGAATTTTCTAAGAAATGTTTAGAAATAATCGAGCAATCAAAATGAAAATTGTCACAGCCATAACAGGTCCCGAAACCTATTGATAGAGGTTTCAACCATCGAAATCGGAGCATTTTAGATTTTTGCCGCCCAAAAACTTGTGGGCTATAGCACAGTTGATTTTCAATAAAATTGAATTTTCTAAGAAATGTTTAGAAATAATTGAGCAATCAAAATGAAAATTGTCACAGCCATAACAGGTCCCGAAACCTATTGATTGAGGTATCAACCATCGTATACGGGCCATTTTAGATTTTTGCCGCCCAAAAACTTGTGGGCTATAGCACAGTTGATTTTCAATAAAATTGAATTTTCTAAGAAATGTTTAGAAATAATCGAGCAATCAAAATGAAAATTGTCACAGCCATAACAGGTCCCGAAACCTATTGATAGAGGTTTCAACCATCGAAATCGGAGCATTTTAGATTTTTGCCGCCCAAAAACTTGTGGGCTATAGCACAGTTGATTTTCAATAAAATTGAATTTTCTAAGAAATGTTTAGAAATAATCGAGCAATCAAAATGAAAATTGTCACAGCCATAACAGGTCCCGAAACCTATTGATAGAGGTATCAACCATCGTAATCGGGCCATTTTAGATTTTTGCTGCCCAAATACTTGTGGGCTATAGCACAGTTGATTTTCAATAAAATTGAATTTTCTAAGAAATGTTTAGAAATAATCGAGCAATCAAAATGAAAATTGTCACAGCCATAACAGGTCCCGAAACCTATTGATAGAGGTTTCAACCATCGAAATCGGAGCATTTTAGATTTTTGCCGCCCAAAAACTTGTGGGCTATAGCACAGTTGATTTTCAATAAAATTGAATTTTCTAAGAAATGTTTAGAAATAATCGAGCAATCAAAATGAAAATTGTCACAGCCATAACAGGTCCCGAAACCTATTGATAGAGGTATCAACCATCGTAATCGGGCCATTTTAGATTTTTGCTGCCCAAATACTTGTGGGCTATAGCACAGTTGATTTTCAATAAAATTGAATTTTCTAAGAAATGTTTAGAAATAATCGAGCAATCAAAATGAAAATTGTCACAGCCATAACAGGTCCCGAAACCTATTGATAGAGGTATCAACCATCGTAATCGGAGCATTTTAGATTTTTGCCGCCCAAAAACTTGTGGGCTATAGCACAGTTGATTTTCAATAAAATTGAATTTTCTAAGAAATGTTTAGAAATAATCAAGCAATCAAAATGAAAATTGTCACAGCCATAACAGGTCCCGAAACCTATTGATAGAGGTTTCAACCATCGAAATCGGAGCATTTTAGATTTTTGCCGCCCAAAAACTTGTGGGCTATAGCACAGTTGATTTTCAATAAAATTGAATTTTCTAAGAAATGTTTAGAAATAATCGAGCAATCAAAATGAAAATTGTCACAGCCATAACAGGTCCCGAAACCTATTGATTGAGGTATCAACCATCGTATACGGGCCATTTTAGATTTTTGCCGCCCAAAAACTTGTGGGCTATAGCACAGTTGATTTTCAATAAAATTGAATTTTCTAAGAAATGTTTAGAAATAATCGAGCAATCAAAATGAAAATTGTCACAGCCATAACAGGTCCCGAAAGCTATTGATAGAGGTATCAACCATCGTAATCGGGCCATTTTAGATTTTTGCCGCCCAAAAACTTGTGGGCTATAGCACAGTTGATTTTCAATAAAATTTAATTTTCTAAGAAATGTTTAGAAATAATCGAGCAATCAAAATGAAAATTGTCACAGCCATAACAGGTCCCGAAACCTATTGATAGAGGTATCAACCATCGTAAGCGGAGCATTTTAGATTTTTGCCGCCCAAAAACTTGTGGGCTGTAGCACAGTTGATTTTCAATAAAATTGAATTTTCTAAGAAATGTTTAGAAATAATCGAGCAATCAAAATGAAAATTGTCACAGCCATAACAGGTCCCGAAACCTATTGATATAGGTATCAACCATCGTAATCGGACCATTTTAGATTTTTGCCGCCCAAAAACTTGTGGGCTATAGCACAGTTGATTTTCAATAAAATTGAATTTTCTAAGAAATGTTTAGAAATAATCAAGCAATCAAAATGAAAATTGGCACAGCAATAACAGGTCCCGAAACCTATTGATAGAGGTATCAACCATCGTAATCGGAGCATTTTAGATTTTTGCCGCCTAAAAACTTGTGGGCTATAGCACAGTTGATTTTCAATAAAATTGAATTTTCTAAGAAATGTTTAGAAATAATCGAGCAATCAAAATGAAAATTGTCACAGCCATAACAGGTCCCGAAAGCTATTGATAAAGGTATCAACCATCGTAATCGGACCATTTTAGATTTTTGCCGCCCAAAAACTTGTGGGCTATAGCACAGTTGATTTTCAATAAAATTGAATTTTCTAAGAAATGTTTAGAAATAATCAAGCAATCAAAATGAAAACTGTCACAGCAATAACAGGTCCCGAAACCTATTGATAGAGGTTTCAACCATCGAAATCGGAGCATTTTAGATTTTTGCCGCCCAAAAACTTGTGGGCTATAGCACAGTTGATTTTCAATAAAATTGAATTTTCTAAGAAATGTTTAGAAATAATCAAGCAATCAAAATGAAAATTGTCACAGAAATAACAGGTCCCGAAACCTGTTGATAGATGTATCAACCATCGAAATCGGAGTATTTTAGATTTTTGCCGCCCAAAAACTTGTGGGCTATAGCACAGTTGATTTTCAATAAAATTGAATTTTCTAAGAAATGTTTAGAAATAATCAAGCAATCAAAATGAAAATTGTCACAGCCATAACAGGTCCCGAAACCTATTGATATAGGTATCAACCATCGTAATCGGACCATTTTAGATTTTTGCCGCCCAAAAACTTGTGGGCTATAGCACAGTTGATTTTCAATAAAATTGAATTTTCTAAGAAATGTTTAGAAATAATCAAGCAATCAAAATGAAAATTGTCACAGCAATAACAGGTCCCGAAACCTATTGATAGAGGTATCAACCATCGTAAGCGGAGCATTTTAGATTTTTGCCGCCCAAAAGCTTGTGGGCTGTAGCACAGTTGATTTTCAATAAAATTGAATTTTCTAAGAAATGTTTAGAAATAATCGAGCAATCAAAATGAAAATTGTCACAGCCATAACAGGTCCCGAAACCTATTGATATAGGTATCAACCATCGTAATCGGACCATTTTAGATTTTTGCCGCCCAAAAACTTGTGGGCTATAGCACAGTTGATTTTCAATAAAATTGAATTTTCTAAGAAATGTTTAGAAATAATCAAGCAATCAAAATGAAAATTGGCACAGCAATAACAGGTCCCGAAACCTATTGATAGAGGTATCAACCATCGTAATCGGAGCATTTTAGATTTTTGCCGCCTAAAAACTTGTGGGCTATAGCACAGTTGATTTTCAATAAAATTTAATTTTCTAAGAAATGTTTAGAAATAATCGAGCAATCAAAATGAAAATTGTCACAGCCATAACAGGTCCCGAAAGCTATTGATAAAGGTATCAACCATCGTAATCGGGCCATTTTAGATTTTTGCCGCCCAAAAACTTGTGGGCTATAGCACAGTTGATTTTCAATAAAATTGAATTTTCTAAGAAATGTTTAGAAATAATCGAGCAATCAAAATGAAAATTGTCACAGCCATAACAGGTCCCGAAACCTATTGATAGAGGTATCAACCATCGTAATCTGGCCATTTTAGATTTTTGCCGCCCAAAAACTTGTGGGCTATAGCACAGTTGATTTTCAATAAAATTGAATTTTCTAAGAAATGTTTAGAAATAATCAAGCAATCAAAATGAAAACTGTCACAGCAATAACAGGTCCCGAAACCTATTGATAGAGGTTTCAACCATCGAAATCGGAGCATTTTAGATTTTTGCCGCCCAAAAACTTGTGGGCTATAGCACAGTTGATTTTCAATAAAATTGAATTTTCTAAGAAATGTTTAGAAATAATCAAGCAATCAAAATGAAAATTGTCACAGAAATAACAGGTCCCGAAACCTGTTGATAGATGTATCAACCATCGAAATCGGAGTATTTTAGATTTTTGCCGCCCAAAAACTTGTGGGCTATAGCACAGTTGATTTTCAATAAAATTGAATTTTCTAAGAAATGTTTAGAAATAATCAAGCAATCAAAATGAAAATTGTCACAGCCATAACAGGTCCCGAAACCTATTGATATAGGTATCAACCATCGTAATCGGACCATTTTAGATTTTTGCCGCCCAAAAACTTGTGGGCTATAGCACAGTTGATTTTCAATAAAATTGAATTTTCTAAGAAATGTTTAGAAATAATCAAGCAATCAAAATGAAAATTGGCACAGCAATAACAGGTCCCGAAACCTATTGATAGAGGTATCAACCATCGTAAGCGGAGCATTTTAGATTTTTGCCGCCCAAAAACTTGTGGGCTGTAGCACAGTTGATTTTCAATAAAATTGAATTTTCTAAGAAATGTTTAGAAATAATCGAGCAATCAAAATGAAAATTGTCACAGCCATAACAGGTCCCGAAACCTATTGATATAGGTATCAACCATCGTAATCGGACCATTTTAGATTTTTGCCGCGCAAAAACTTGTGGGCTATAGCAGAGTTGATTTTCAATAAAATTGAATTTTCTAAGAAATGTTTAGAAATAATCAAGCAATCAAAATGAAAATTGTCACAGAAATAACAGGTCCCGAAACCTGTTGATAGATGTATCAACCATCGAAATCGGAGTATTTTAGATTTTTGCCGCCCAAAAACTTGTGGGCTATAGCACAGTTGATTTTCAATAAAATTGAATTTTCTAAGAAATGTTTAGAAATAATCAAGCAATCAAAATGAAAATTGTCACAGCAATAACAGGTCCCGAAATCTATTGATAGAGGTATCAACCATCGAAATCGGAGCATTCTAGATTTTTGCCGCCCAAAAACTTGTGGGCTATAGCACAGTTGATTTTCAATAAAATTGAATTTTCTAAGAAATGTTTAGAAATATTCGAGCAATCAAAATGAAAATTGTCACAGCCATAACAGGTCCCGAAACCTATTGATACAGGTATCAACCATCGTAATCGGGCCATTTTATATTTTTGCCGCCCAAAAACTTGTGGGCTATATATAGCACAGTTGATTTTCAATAAAATTGAATTTTCTAAGAAATGTTTAGAAATAATCGAGCAATCAAAATGAAAATTGTCACAGCCATAACAGGCCCTGAAACCTATTGATAGAGGTATCAACCATCGTATACGGGCCATTTTAGATTTTTGCCGCCCAAAAACTTGTGGGCTATAGCACAGTTGATTTTCAATAAAATTGAATTTTCAAAGAAATGTTTAGAAATAATCAAGCAATCAAAATGAAAATTGTCACAGCAATAACAGGTCCCGAAACCTATTGATCCTATAGGTATCAACCATCGTAATCGGGCCATTTTAGATTTTTGCCGCCCAAAAACTTGTGGGCTATAGCACAGTTGATTTTCAATAAAATTGAATTTTCTAAGAAATGTTTAGAAATAATCAAGCAATCAAAATGAAAATTGTCACAGCAATAACAGGTCCCGAAACCTATTGATAGAGGTATCAACCATCGAAATCAGAGCATTTTAGATTTTTGCCGCCCAAAAACTTGTGGGCTATAGCACAGTTGATTTTCAATAAAATTGAATTTTCTAAGAAATGTTTAGAAATAATCGAGCAATCAAAATGAAAATTGTTACAGCCATAACAGGTCCCGAAACCTATTGATAGAGGTATCAACCATCGTATACGGGCCATTTTAGATTTTTACCGCCCAAAAACTTGTGGGCTATAGCACAGTTGATTTTCAATAAAATTGAATTTTCTAAGAAATGTTTAGAAATAATCGAGCAATCAAAATGAAAATTGTCACAGCCATAACAGGTCCCGAAACCTATTAATAGAGGTATCAACCATCGTAATCGGAACATTTTATATTTTTGACGCCCAAAAACTTGTGGGCTATAGCACAGTTAATTTTCAATATTATTGAATTTTCTAAGAAATGTTTAGAAATAATCGAGCAATCAAAATTCAAATTGTCACAGCACTAACAGGTCCCGAAACCTATTGATAGAGGTATCACCATCGTAATCGGCCATTTTAGATTTTTGCCGCCCAAAAACTTGTGGGCTATAGCACAGTTGATTTTCAATAAAATTGAATTTTCTAAGAAATGTTTAGAAATAATCGAGCAATCAAAATGAAAATTGTCACACCAATAACAGGTCCCGAAACCTATTGATAGAGGTATCAACCATCGTAATTGGACCATTTTAGATTTTTGCCGCCCAAAAACTTGTGGGCTATAGCATAGTTAATTTTCAATAAAATTGAATTTTCTAAGAAATGTTTAGAAATAATCGAGCAATCAAAATAAAAATTATCACATCAATTACATTACCCGAAACCTATTGATAGAGGTATCAACCATCGTAATAGGACCATTTTAGATTTTTACCGCCCAAAAACTTGTGGGCTTTAGCACAGTTGATTTTCAATAAAATTGAATTTTCTAAGAAATGTTTTGAAATAATCGAGCAATCAAAATGAAAATTGTCACAGCAATTACAGGTCCCGAAACCTATTGATAGAGGTATCAACCATCGTAATAGGACCATTTTAGATTTTTACCGCCAAAAAACTTGTGGGCTTTAGCAGAGTTAATTTTCAATAAAATTGAATTTTCTAAGAAATGTTTAGAAATAATCGAGCAATCAAAATGAAAATTGTCACAGCAATTACAGGTCCCGAAACCTATTGATAGAGGTATCAACCATCGTAATAGGACCATTTTAGATTTTTACCGCCAAAAAACTTGTGGGCTTTAGCAGAGTTAATTTTCAATAAAATTGAATTTTCTAAGAAATGTTTAGAAATAATCGAGCAATCAAAATGAAAATTGTCACAGCAATTACAGGTCCCGAAACCTATTGATAGAGGTATCAACCATCGTAGTCGGACCATTTTAGAATTTTACCGCCCAAAAACTTGTGGGCTATAGCACAGTTTATTTTCCATAAAATTGAATTTTCTTAGAAATGTTTAGAAATAATCGAGCAATCAAAATGAAAATTGTCACAGCAATTACAGGTCCCGAAACCTAGAGGTATCAACCATCGTAATAGGACCATTTTAGATTTTTACCGCCCAAAAACTTGTGGGCTTTAGCAGAGTTAATTTTCAATAAAATTGAATTTTCTAAGAAATGTTTAGAAATAATCGAGCAATCAAAATGAAAATTGTCACAGCAATAACAGGTCCCGAAACCTGTTGAAAGAGGTATCAACCATCGAAATCGGAGTATTTTAGATTTTTGCCGCCCAAAAACTTGTGGGCTATAACACAGTTGATTTTCAATAAAATTGAATTTTCTAAGAAATGTTTAGAAATAATCGAGCAATCAAAATGAAATTTGTCACAGCAATAACAGGTCCCGAAACCTATTGATAGAGGTATCAAACATCGTAATCGGGCCATTTTAGATTTTTGCCGCCCAAAAACTTGTGGGATATAGCACAGTTGATTTTCAATAAAACTGAATTTTCTAAGAAATGTTTAGAAATAATCGAGCAATTAAAATAAAAATTGTCACAGCCATAACAGGTCCCGAAACCTATTGAAAGAGGTATCAACCATCGTAATCGGGCCATTTTAGATTTTTGCCGCCCAAAAACTTGTGGGCTATAGCACAGTTGATTTTCAATAAAATTGAATTTTCTAAGAAATGTTTAGAAATAATCGAGCAATCAAAATGAGAATTGTCACAGCCATAACAGGTCCCGAAACCTATTGATAGAGGTATCAACCATCGTAATCGGGCCATTTTAGATTTTTGCCGCCCAAAAACTTGTGGGCTATAGCACAGTTGATTTTCAATAAAATTGAATTTTCTAAGAAATGTTTAGAAATAATAGAGCAATCAAAATAAAAATTGTCACAGCAATAACAGGTCCCGAAACCTATTGATAGAGGCATCAACCATCGAAATCGGAGCATTTTAGATTTTTGCCGCCCAAAAACTTGTGGGCTATAGCACAGTTGATTTTCAATAAAATTGAATTTTCTAAGAAATGTTTGGAAATAATCGAGCAATCAAAATGAAAATTGTCACAGCCATAACACGTCCCGAAACCTATTGATAGAGGTATCAACCATCGTAATCGGGCCATTTTATATTTTGCCGCCCAAAAACTTGTGGGCTATAGCACAGTTGATTTTCAATAAAATTGAATTTTCTAAGAAATGTTTAGAAATAATCAAGCAATCAAAATGAAAATTGTCACAGCCATAACAGGTCCCGAAACCTATTGATAGAGGTATCAACCATCGTAATCGGGCCATTTTAGATTTTTTCCGCCCAAAAACTTGTGGGCTATAGCACAGTTGATTTTCAATAAAATTGAATTTTCTAAGAAATGTTTAGAAATAATCGAGCAATCAAAATGAAAATTGTCACAGCAATAACAGGTCCTGAAACATATTGATAGAGGTATCAACCATCGTAATCGGAGCATTTTAGATTTTTGCCGCCCAAAAACTTGTGGGCTATAGCACAGTTGACTTTCAATAAAATTGAATTTTCTAAGAAATGTTTAGAAATAATCGAGCAATCAAAATGAAAATTGTCACAGCCATAACAGGTCCCGAAACCTATTGATAGAGGTATCAACCATCGTAATCGGGCCATTTTAGATTTTTGCCGCCCAAAAACTTGTGGGCTATAGCACAGTTGATTTTCAATAAAATTGAATTTTCTAAGAAATGTTTAGAAATAATCGAGCAATCAAAATGAAAATTGTCACAGCCATAACAGGTCCCGAAACCTATTGATAGAGGTATCAACCATCGTAATCGGGCCATTTTAGATTTTTGCCGCCCAAAAACTTGTGGGCTATAGCACAGTTGATTTTCAATAAAATTGAATTTTCTAAGAAATGTTTAGGAATAATCGAGCAATCAAAATGAAAATTGTCACAGCCATAACAGGTCCCGAAACCTATTGATAGAGGTATCAACCATCGTAATCGGGCCATTTTAGATTTTTGCCGCCCAAAAACTTGTGGGCTATAGCACAGTTGATTTTCAATAAAATTGAATTTTCTAAGAAATGTTTAGGAATAATCGAGCAATCAAAATGAAAATTGTCACAGCCATAACAGGTCCCGAAACCTATTGATAGAGGTATCAACCATCGTAACCGGGCCATTTTAGATTTTTGCCGCCCAAAAACTAGTGGGCTATAGCACAGTTGATTTTCAATAAAATTGAATTTTCTAAGAAATGTTTAGAAATAATCGAGCAATCAAAATGAAAATTGTCACAGCCATAACAGGTCCCGAAACCTATTGATAGAGGTATCAACCATCGTAATCGGGCCATTTTAGATTTTTGCCGCCCAAAAACTTGTGGGCTATAGCACAGTTGATTTTCAATAAAATTGAATTTTCTAAGAAATGTTTAGGAATAATCGAGCAATCAAAATGAAAATTGTCACAGCCATAACAGGTCCCGAAACCTATTGATAGAGGTATCAACCATCGTAATCGGGCCATTTTAGATTTTTGCCGCCCAAAAACTTGTGGGCTATAGCACAGTTGATTTTCAATAAAATTGAATTTTCTAAGAAATGTTTAGGAATAATCGAGCAATCAAAATGAAAATTGTCACAGCCATAACAGGTCCCGAAACCTATTGATAGAGGTATCAACCATCGTAATCGGGCCATTTTAGATTTTTGCCGCCCAAAAACTTGTGGGCTATAGCACAGTTGATTTTCAATAAAATTGAATTTTCTAAGAAATGTTTAGAAATAATCGAGCAATCAAAATGAAAATTGTCACAGCCATAACAGGTCCCGAAACCTATTGATAGAGGTATCAACCATCGTAATCGGGCCATTTTAGATTTTTGCCGCCCAAAAACTTGTGGGCTATAGCACAGTTGATTTTCAATAAAATTGAATTTTCTAAGAAATGTTTAGGAATAATCGAGCAATCAAAATGAAAATTGTCACAGCCATAACAGGTCCCGAAACCTATTGATAGAGGTATCAACCATCGTAATCGGGCCATTTTAGATTTTTGCCGCCCAAAAACTTGTGGGCTATAGCACAGTTGATTTTCAATAAAATTGAATTTTCTAAGAAATGTTTAGAAATAATCGAGCAATCAAAATGAAAATTGTCACAGCCATAACAGGTCCCGAAACCTATTGATAGAGGTATCAACCATCGTAATCGGGCCATTTTAGATTTTTGCCGCCCAAAAACTTGTGGGCTATAGCACAGTTGATTTTCAATAAAATTGAATTTTCTAAGAAATGTTTAGGAATAATCGAGCAATCAAAATGAAAATTGTCACAGCCATAACAGGTCCCGAAACCTATTGATAGAGGTATCAACCATCGTAACCGGGCCATTTTAGATTTTTGCCGCCCAAAAACTAGTGGGCTATAGCACAGTTGATTTTCAATAAAATTGAATTTTCTAAGAAATGTTTAGAAATAATCGAGCAATCAAAATGAAAATTGTCACAGCCATAACAGGTCCCGAAACCTATTGATAGAGGTATCAACCATCGTAATCGGGCCATTTTAGATTTTTGCCGCCCAAAAACTTGTGGGCTATAGCACAGTTGATTTTCAATAAAATTGAATTTTCTAAGAAATGTTTAGAAATAATTAAGCAATCAAAATGAAAATTGTCACAGCAATAACAGGTCCCGAAACCTATTGATAGAGGTATCAACCATCGTAATCGGAGCATTTTAGATTTTTGACGCCCAAAAACTTGTGGGCTATAGCACAGTTGATTTTCAATAAAATTGAATTTTCTAAGAAATGTTTAGAAATAATCGAGCAATTAAAATTAAAATTGTCACAGCCATAACAGGTCCCGAAACCTATTGATAGAGGTATCAACCATCGTAATCGGGCCATTTTAGATTTTTGCCGCCCAAAAACTTGTGGGCTATAGCACAGTTGATTTTCAATAAAATTGAATTTCTAAGAAATGTTTAGAAATAATCGAGCAATCAAAATGAAAATTGTCACAGCCATAACAGGTCCCGAAACCTATTGATAGAGGTATCAACCATCGTAAACGGGCCGTTTTAGATTTTTGCCGCCCAAAAACTTGTGGGCTATAGCACAGTTGATTTTCAATAAAATTGAATTTTCTAAGAAATGTTGAGAAATAATCGAGCAATCAAAATGAAAATTGTCACAGCAATAACATGTCCCGATAAATATTGATAGAGACATCAACCATCGAAATCGGAGCATTTTAGATTTTTGCCGCCCAAAAACTTGTGGGCTATAGCACAGTTGATTTTCAATAAAATTGAATTTTCTAAGAAATGTTTAGAAATAATCGAGCAATCAAAATGAAAATTGTCCAGCCATAACAGGTTTCGAAACCTATTGATAGAGGTATCAACCATCGTAATCGGGCCATTTTAGATTTTTGGCGCCTAAAATCTTGTGAGCTATATATATAGCCCAGTTGATTTTCAATAAAATTGAATTTCCTAAGAAATGTTTAGAAATAATCGAGCAATTAAAATAAAAATTGTCACAGCAATTACAGGTCCCGAAACCTATTAATAGAGGTATCAGCCATCGTAATCGGAGTATTTTAGGTTTTTGCCGCCCAAAAATTTTGGGCTTTAGCACAGTTGATGTTCAATAAATTTGAATTTTCTAAGAAATGTTTAGGAATAATCGAGCAATCAAAATGAAAATTGTCACAGCAATAACAGGTCCCGAAACCTATTGATAGAGGTATCAACCATCGTAATCGGAGCATTTTAGATTTTTGCCGCCCAAAAACTTGCGGGCTTATAGCACAGTTGATTTTCAATAAAATTGAATTTTCTAAGAAATGTTTAGGAATAATCGAGCAATCAAAATGAAAATTGTCACAGCAATAACAGGTCCCGAAACCTATTGATAGAGGTATCAACCATCGTAATCGGAGCATTTTAGATTTTTGCCGCCCAAAAATTGTGGGCTTATATCACAGTTGATTTTCAATAAAATTGAATTTTCTAAGAAATGTTAAGAAATAATCGAGCAATCAAAATAAAAATTGTCACAGCAATTACAGGTCCCGAAACCTATTGATATTGGTATCAGCCATCGTAATCGGAGCATTTTAGATTTTTGCCGCCCAAAAACTTGTGGGCTATAGCACAGTTGATTTTCAATATAATTGAATTTTCTAAGAAATGTTGAGAAATAATCGAGCAATCAAAATGAAAATTGTCACAGCAATAACAGGTAGCGAAACCTATTGATAGAGGTATCAACCATCGTAATCGAAGCATTTTAGATTTTTGCCGCCCAAAAACTTGTGGGCTATAGCACAGTTGACTTTCAATAAAATTGAATTTTCTAAGAAATGTTTAGAAATAATCGAGCAATCAAAATGAAAATTGTCACAGCCATAACAGGTTTCGAAACCTATTGATAGAGGTATCAACCATCGTAATCGGGCCATTTTAGATTTTTGCCGCCCAACAACTTGTGGGCTATAGCACAGTTGATTTTCTATAAAATTGAATTTTCTAAGAAATGTTTAGAAATAATCGAGCAATCAAAATGAAAATTGTCACAGCCATAACAGGTCTCGAAACCTATTGATAGAGATATCAACCATCGTAATCGGGCCATTTTAGATTTTTGCCGCCCAAAAACTTGTGGGCTATAGCACAGTTGATTTTCAATAAAATTGAATTTCCTAAGAAATGTTTAGAAATAAACGAGCAATTAAAATGAAAATTGTCACAGAAATTACAGGTCCCAAAACCTATTAATAGAGGTATCAGCCATCGTAATCGAAGCATTTTAGATTTTTGCCGCCCAAAAACTTGTGGGCTATATCACAGTTGATTTTCAATAAAATTGAATTTCCTAAGAAATGTTTAGGAATAATCAAGCAATAAAAATGAAAATTGTCACAGCAATAACAGGTCCCGAAACCTATTGATAGAGGTATCAACCATCGTAATCGGGCCGTTTTAGATTTTTGCCGCCTAAAAACTTGTGGGCTATAGCACAGTTGATTTTCAATAAAATTGAATTTCCTAAGAAATGTTTAGAAATAATCGAGCAATCAAAATGAAAATTGTCACAGCCATAACAGGTCCCGAAACCTATTGATAGAGGTATCAACCATCGTAATCGGGCCGTTTTAGATTTTTGCCGCCTAAAAACTTGTGGGCTATAGCACAGTTGATTTTCAATAAAATTGAATTTTCTAAGAAATGTTTAGAAATAAACGAGCAATTAAAATGAAAATTGTCACAGCAATTACATGTCCCGAAACCTATTAATAGAGGTATCAGCCATCGTAATCGGTTTAGAAATAATCGAGCAATCAAAATGAAAATTGTCTCAGCCATAACAGGTCCCGAAACTTATTGATAGAGGTATCAACCATCGTAATCGGAGCATTTTAGATTTTTGCCGCCCAGAAACTTGTGGGCTATAGCACAGTTGACTTTCAATAAAATTGAATTTTCTAAGAAATGTTTAGAAATAATCGAGCAATCAAAATGAAAATTGTCTCAGCCATAACAGGTTTTGAAACCTATTGATAGAGGTATCAACCATCGTAATCGGGCCATTTTAGATTTTTGCCGCCCAAAAACTTGTGGGCTATAGCACAGTTGATTTTCAATAAAATTGAATTTTCTAAGAAATGTTTAGAAATAATCAAGCAATCAAAATGAAAATTGTCACAGCAATAACAGGTCCCGAAACCTATTGATAGAGGTATCAACCATCGTAATCGGGCCATTTTAGATTTTTGCCGCCCAAAAACTTGTGGGCTATAGCACAGTTGATTTTCAATAAAATTGAATTTTCTAAGAAATGTTTAGAAATAATCGAGCAATCAAAATGAAAATTGTCACAGCAATAACAGGTCCCGAAACCTATTGATAGAGGTATCAACCATCGTAATCGGAGCATTTTAGATTTTTGCCGCCCAAAAATTGTGGGCTATAGCACAGTTGACTTTCAATAAAATTGAATTTTCTAAGAAATGTTTAGAAATAATCGAGCAATCAAAATAAAGATTGTCGCAGCCATAACAGGTCCCGAAACCTATTGATAGAGGTATCAACCATCGTAATCGGGCCATTTTAGATTTTTGCCGCCCAAAAACTTGTGGGCTATAGCACAGTTGACTTTCAATAAAATTGAATTTTCTAAGAAATGTTTAGAA
The DNA here is from genome assembly GCA_958295665.1 of Tipula vernalis. NCBI lineage: Eukaryota > Metazoa > Arthropoda > Insecta > Diptera > Tipulidae > Tipula > Tipula vernalis. The sequence goes on along the minus strand of OY282559.1, from coordinate 390,291,886 downwards.
ATAATCGAGCAATCAAAATGAAAATTGTCACAGCCATAACGGGTTTCGAAAACTATTGATAGAGGTATCAACCATCGTAATCGGCCATTTTAGATTTTTGCCGCCCAAAAACTTGTGGGCTATAGCACAGTTGATTTTCAATAAAATTGAATTTTCTAAGAAATGTTTAGAAATAATCAAGCAATCAAAATGAAAATTGTTACAGCCATAACAGGTCCCGAAACCTATTGATAGAGGTATCAACCATCGTAATCGGAACATTTTATATTTTTGACGCCCAAAAACTTGTGGGCTATAGCACAGTTAATTTTCAATAATATTGAATTTTCTAAGAAATGTTTAGAAATAATCGAGCAATCAAAATGAAAATTGTCACAGCACTAACAGGTCCCGAAAAATATTGATAGAGGTATCACCATCGTAATCGGCCATTTTAGATTTTTGCCGCCCAAAAACTTGTGGGCTATAGCACAGTTGATTTTCAATAAAATTCAATTTTCTAAGAAATGTTTAGAAATAATCGAGCAATCAAAATGAAAATTGTCACACCAATAACAGGTCCCGAAACCTATTGATAGAGGTATCAACCATCGTATACGGGCCATTTTAGATTTTTGCCGCCCAAAAACTTGTGGGCTATAGCACAGTTGATTTTCAATAAAATTGAATTTTCTAAGAAATGTTTAGAAATAATCGAGCAATCAAAATGAAAATTGTCACAGCAATTACAGGTCCCGAAACCTAGAGGTATCAACCATCGTAATTGGACCATTTTAGATTTTTACCGCCCAAAAACTTGTGGGCTTTAGCAGAGTTAATTTTCAATAAAATTGAATTTTCTAAGAAATGTTTAGAAATAATCGAGCAATCAAAATGAAAATTGTCACAGCAATTACAGGTCCCGAAACCTATTGATAGAGGTATCAACCATCGTAATAGGACCATTTTAGATTTTTACCGCCCAAAAACTTGTGGGCTTTAGCAGAGTTAATTTTCAATAAAATTGAATTTTCTAAGAAATGTTTAGAAATAATCGAGCAATCAAAATGAAAATTGTCACAGCAATTACAGGTCCCGAAACCTATTGATAGAGGTATCAACCATCGTAGTCGGACCATTTTAGAATTTTACCGCCCAAAAACTTGTGGGCTATAAGCACAGGTTATTTTCCATAAAATTGAATTTTCTTAGAAATGTTTAGAAATAATCGAGCAATCAAAATGAAAATTGTCACAGCAATTACAGGTCCCGAAACCTAGAGGTATCAACCATCGTAATTGGACCATTTTAGATTTTTGCCGCCCAAAAACTTGTGGGCTATAGCACAGTTGATTTTCAATAAAATTGAATTTTCTAAGAAATGTTTAGAAATAATCAAGCAATCAAAATGAAAATTGTCACAGCAATAACAGGTCCCGAAACCTGTTGAAAGAGGTATCAACCATCGAAATCGGAGTATTTTAGATTTTTGCCGCCCAAAAACTTGTGGGCTATAGCACAGTTGATTTTCAATAAAATTGAATTTTCTAAGAATGGTTAGAAATAATCGAGCAATCAAAATGAAAATTGTCACAGCCATAACAGGTCCCGAAACCTATTGATAGAGGTGTCAAACATCGTAATCGGGCCATTTTAGATTTTTGCCGCCCAAAAACTTGTGGGCTATAGCACAGTTGATTTTCAATAAAATTGAATTTTCTAAGAAATGTTTAGAAATAATCGAGCAATCAAAATGAAAATTGTCACAGCCATAACAGGTCCCGAAACCTATTGATAGAGGTATCAACCATCGTAATCGGGCCATTTTAGATTTTTGCCGCTCAATAACAGGTCCCGAAACCTATTGATAGAGGTATCAACCATCGTAATTGGACCATTTTAGATTTTTGCCGCCCAAAAACTTGTGGGATATAGCACAGTTGATTTTCAATAAAATTGAATTTTCTAAGAAATGTTTAGAAATAATCGAGCAATCAAAATGAAAATTGTCACAGCAATAACAGGTCCTGAAACATATTGATAGAGGTATCAACCATCGTAATCGGAGCATTTTAGATTTTTGCCGCCCAAAAACTTGTGGGCTATAGCACAGTTGACTTTCAATAAAATTGAATTTTCTAAGAAATGTTTAGAAATAATCGAGCAATCAAAATGAGAATTGTCACAGCCATAACAGGTCCCGAAACCTATTGATAGAGGTATCAACCATCGTAATCGGGCCATTTTAGATTTTTGCCGCCCAAAAACTTGTGGGCTATAGCACAGCTGATTTTCAATAAAATTGAATTTTCTAAGAAATGTTTAGAAATAATCGCACAATCAAAATAAAAATTGTCACAGCCATAACAGGTCCCGAAACCTATTGATAGAGGCATCAACAATCGAAATCGGAGCATTTTAGATTTTTGCCGCCCAAAAACTTGTGGGCTATAGCACAGTTGATTTTCAATAAAATTGAATTTTCTAAGAAATGTTTAGGAATAATCGAGCAATCAAAATGAAAATTGTCACAGCCATAACACGTCCCGAAACCTATTGATAGAGGTATCACCATCGTAATCGGACCATTTTATATTTTGCCGCCCAAAAACTTGTGGGCTATAGCACAGTTGATTTTCAATAAAATTGAATTTTCTAAGAAATGTTTAGAAATAATCGAGCAATCAAAATGAAAATTGTCACAGCCATAACAGGTCCCGAAACCTATTGATAGAGGTATCAACCATCGTAATCGGGCCATTTTAGATTTTTGCCGCTCAAAAACTTGTGGGCTATAGCACAGTTGATTTTCAATAAAATTGAATTTTCTAAGAAATGTTTAGAAATAATCAAGCAATCAAAATGAAAATTGTCTCAGCCATAACACGTCCCGAAACCTATTGATAGAGGTATCAACCATCGTAATCGGAGCATTTTAGATTTTTGCCGCCCAAAACCGTGTGGGGTATAGCACAGTTGATTTTCAATAAAATTGAATTTTCTAAGAAATGTTTAGAAATAATCGAGCAATCAAAATGAAAATTGTCACAGCCATAACAGGTACCGAAACCTATTGATAGAGATATCAACCATCGTAATCGGGCCATTTTAGATTTTTGCCGCCCAAAAACTTGTGGGCTATAGCACAGTTGAATTTCAATAAAATTGAATTTTCTAAGAATGGTTAGAAATAATCGAGCAATCAAAATGAAAATTGTCACAGCCATAACAGGTCCCGAAACCTATTGATGGAGGTGTCAAACATCGTAATCGGGCCATTTTAGATTTTTGCCGCCCAAAAACTTGTGGGCTATAGCACAGTTGATTTTCAATAAAATTGAATTTTCTAAGAAATGTTTAGAAATAATCGAGCAATCAAAATGAAAATTGTCACAGCCATAACACGTCCCGAAACCTATTGATAGAGGTATCAACCATCGTAATCGGGCCATTTTAGATTTTTGCCGCTCAATAACAGGTCCCGAAACCTATTGATAGAGGTATCAACCATCGTAATTGGACCATTTTAGATTTTTGCCGCCCAAAAACTTGTGGGATATAGCACAGTTGATTTTCAATAAAATTGAATTTTCTAAGAAATGTTTAGAAATAATCGAGCAATTAAAGTAAAAATTGTCACTGCCATAACAGGTCCCGAAACCTATTGATAGGGGTATCAACCATCGTAATCGGAGCATTTTAGATTTTTGCCGCCCAAAAACTTGTGGGATATAGCACAGTTGATTTTCAATAAAATTGAATTTTCTAAGAAATGTTTAGGAATAATGGAGCAATCAAAATTCAAATTGTCACAGCCATAACAGGTCCCGAAACCTATTGATAGAGGTATCAACCATCGTAATCGGGCCATTTTAGATTTTTGCCGCCCAAAAACTTGTGGGCTATAACACAGTTGATTTTCAATAAAATTGAATTTTCTAAGAAATGTTTAGGAATAATCGAGCAATCAAAATGAAAATTGTCACAGCCATAACAGGTCCCGAAACCTATTTATAGAGGTATCAACCATCGTAATCGGGCCATTTTAGATTTTTGCCGCCCAAAAACTTGTGGGCTATAAAACAGTTGATTTTCAATAAAATTGAATTTTCTAAGAAATGTTTAGAAATAATCGAGCAATCAAAATGAAAATTGTCAGAGCCATAACAGGTCCCGAAACCTATTGATAGAGGTATCAACCATCGTAATCGGGCCATTTTAGATTTTTGCCGCCCAAAAACTTGTGGGCTATAGCACAGTTGATTTTCAATAAAATTGAATTTTCTAAGAAATGTTTAGAAATAATCGAGCAATCAAAATGAAAATTGTCACAGCCATAACAGGTCCCGAAAACTATTGATAGAGGTATCAACCATCGTATACGGGCCATTTTAGATTTTTGCCGCCCAAAAACTTGTGGGCTATAACACAGTTGATTTTCAATAAAATTGAATTTTCTAAGAAATGTTTAGAAATAATTAAGCAATCAAAATGAAAATTGTCACAGCAATAACAGGTCCCGAAACCTATTGATAGAGGTATCAACCATCGTAATCGGAGCATTTTAGATTTTTGCCGCCCAAAAACTTGTGGGCTATTGCACAATTGATTTTCAATAAAATTGAATTTTCTAAGAAATGTTTAGAAATAATCGAGCAATTAAAATAAAAATTGTCACAGCCATAACAGGTCCCGAAACCTATTGATAGAGGTATCAACCATCGTAATCGGGCCATTTTAGATTTTTGCCGCCCAAAAACTTGTGGGATATAGCACAGTTGATTTTCAATAAAATTGAATTTCTAAGAAATGTTTACAAATAATCGAGCAATGAAAATGAAAATTGTCACAGCCATAACAGGTCCCGAAACCTATTGATAGAGGTATCAACCATCGTAATCGGGCCGTTTTAGATTTTTGCTGCCCAAAAACTTGTGGGCTATAGCACAGTTGATTTTCAATAAAATTGAATTTTCTAAGAAATGTTTAGAAATAATCAAGCAATCAAAATGAAAATTGTCACAGCAATAACAGGTCCCAATAAATATTGATAGAGACATCAACCATCGAAATCGGAGCATTTTAGATTTTTGCCGCCCAAAAACTTGTGGGCTATAGCACAGTTGATTTTCAATAAAATTGAATTTTCTCAGAAATGTTTAGAAATAATCGAGCAATCAAAATGAAAATTGTCACAGCCATAACAGGTCCCGAAACCTATTGATAGAGGTATCAACCATCGTAATCGGGCCGTTTTAGATTTTTGGCGCCTAAAATCTTGTGGGCTATATATATAGCCCAGTTGATTTTCAATAAAATTGAATTTTCTAAGAAATGTTTAGAAATAATCGAGCAATTAAAATAAAAATTGTCACAGCAATTACAGGTCCCGAAACCTATTAATAGAGGTATCAGCCATCGTAATCGGAGCATTTTAGGTTTTTGCCGCCCAAAAACTTGTGGGCTTTAGCACAGTTGATGTTCAATAAATTTGAATTTTCTAAGAAATGTTTAGAAATAATCGAGCAATCAAAATGAAAATTGTCGCAGCCATAACAGGTCCCGAAACCTATTGATAGAGGTATCAACCATCGTAATCGGAGCATTTTAGATTTTTGCCGCCCAAAAACTTGCGGGCTTATAGCACAGTTGATTTTCAATAAAATTGAATTTTCTAAGAAATGTTTAGGAATAATCGAGCAATCAAAATGAAAATTGTCACAGCAATAACAGGTCCCGAAACCTATTGATAGAGGTATCAACCATCGTAATCGGAGCATTTTAGATTTTTGCCGCCCAAAAATTGTGGGCTTATAGCACAGTTGATTTTCAATAAAATTGAATTTTCTAAGAAATGTTAAGAAATAATCGAGCAATCAAAATGAAAATTGTCACAGCAATTACAGGTCCCGAAACCTATTGATATTGGTATCAGCCATCGTAATCGGAGCATTTTAGATTTTTGCCGCCCAAAAACTTGTGGGCTATAGCACAGTTGATTTTCAATATAATTGAATTTTCTAAGAAATGTTGAGAAATAATCGAGCAATCAAAATGAAAATTGTCACAGCAATAACAGGTAGCGAAACCTATTGATAGAGGTATCAACCATCGTAATCGGAGCATTTTAGATTTTTGCAGCCCAAAAACTTGTGGGCTATAGCACAGTTGACTTTCAATAAAATTGAATTTTCTAAGAAATGTTTAGAAATAATCGAGCAATTAAAATGAAAATTGTCACAGCCATAACAGGTCTCGAAACCTATTGATAGAGATATCAACCATCGTAATCGGGCCATTTTAGATTTTTGCCGCCCAAAAACTTGTGGGCTATAGCACAGTTAATTTTCAATAAAATTGAATTTCCTAAGAAATGTTTAGAAATAATCGAGCAATCAAAATGATAGTTGTCACAGCAATTACAGGTCCCGAAACCTATTGATAGAGGTATCAACCATCGAAATCGGACCATTCTAGATTTTGGCCTCCCAAAAACTTGTGGGCTATAGCACAGTTGATTTTCAATAAAATTGAATTTCCTTAGAAATGTTTAGAAATAAACGAGCAATTAAAATGAAAATTGTCACAGCAATTACAGGTCCCGAAACCTATTAATAGAGGTATCAGCCATCGTAATCGGAGCATTTTAGATTTTTGCCGCCCAAAAACTTGTGGGCTATAGCACAGTTGATTTTCAATAAAATTGAATTTCCTAAGAAATGTTTAGAAATAATCAAGCAATAAAAATGAAAATTGTCACAGCAATAGCAGGTCCCGAAACCTATTGATAGAGGTATCAACCATCGTAATCGGGCCGTTTTAGATTTTTGCCGCCTAAAAACTTGTGGGCTATAGCACAGTTGATTTTCAATAAAATTGAATTTCCTAAGAAATGTTTAGAAATAATCGAGCAATCAAAATGAAAATTGTCACAGCCATAACAGGTCCCGAAACCTATTGATAGAGGTATCAACCACCGTAATCGGGCCGTTTTAGATTTTTGCCGCCTAAAAACTTGTGGGCTATAGCACAGTTGATTTTCAATAAAATTGAATTTCCTAAGAAATGTTTAGAAATAATCGAGCAATCAAAATGAAAATTGTCACAGCCATAACAGGTCCCGAAACCTATTGATAGAGGTATCAACCACCGTAATCGGACCATTTTAGATTTTTACCGCCCAAAAACTTGTGGGCTATAGCACAGTTAATTTTCAATAAAATTGAATTTCCTAAGAAATGTTTAGAAATAATCGAGCAATCAAAATGATAGTTGTCACAGCAATTACAGGTCCCGAAACCTATTGATAGAGGTATCAACCATCGAAATCGGACCATTCTAGATTTTGGCCTCCCAAAAACTTGTGGGCTATAGCACAGTTGATTTTCAATAAAATTGAATTTCCTTAGAAATGTTTAGAAATAAACGAGCAATTAAAATGAAAATTGTCACAGCAATTACAGGTCCCGAAACCTATTAATAGAGGTATCAGCCATCGTAATCGGAGCATTTTAGATTTTTGCCGCCCAAAAACTTGTGGGCTATAGCACAGTTGATTTTCAATAAAATTGAATTTCCTAAGAAATGTTTAGAAATAATCAAGCAATAAAAATGAAAATTGTCACAGCAATAGCAGGTCCCGAAACCTATTGATAGAGGTATCAACCATCGTAATCGGGCCGTTTTAGATTTTTGCCGCCTAAAAACTTGTGGGCTATAGCACAGTTGATTTTCAATAAAATTGAATTTCCTAAGAAATGTTTAGAAATAATCGAGCAATCAAAATGAAAATTGTCACAGCCATAACAGGTCCCGAAACCTATTGATAGAGATATCAACCACCGTAATCGGGCCGTTTTAGATTTTTGCCGCCTAAAAACTTGTGGGCTATAGCACAGTTGATTTTCAATAAAATTGAATTTCCTAAGAAATGTTTAGAAATAAACGAGCAATTAAAATAAAAATTGTCACAGCAATTACATGTCCCGAAACCTATTAATAGAGGTATCAGCCATCGTAATCGGAGCATTTTAGATTTTTGCCGCCCAAAAACTTGTGGGCTATAGCACAGTTGATTTTCAATAAATTTGAATTTTCTAAGAAATGTTTAGAAATAATCGAGCAATCAAAATGAAAATTGTCGCAGCCATAACAGGTCCCGAAACCTATTGATAGAAGTATCATCCATCGTAATCGTGCCGTTTTAGATTTTTGCCGCCTAAAAACTTGTGGGCTATAGCACAGTTGATTTTCAATAAAATTGAATTTCCTAAGAAATGTTTAGAAATAATCGAGCAATTAAAATAAAAACTGTCACAGCAATAACAGGTCCCGAAACTTATTAATAGAGATATCAGCCATCGTAATCGGAGCATTTTAGGTTTTTGCCGCCCAAAAACTTGTGGGCTTTAGCACAGTTGATGTTCAATAAATTTAAATTTTCTAAGAAATGTTTAGAAATAATCGAGCAATCAAAATGAAAATTGTCGCAGCCATAACAGATCCCGAAACCTATTGATAGAGGTATCAACCATCGTAATCGGAGCATTTTAGATTTTTGCCGCCCAAAAACTTGCGGGCTTATAGCACAGTTGATTTTCAATAAAATTGAATTTTCTAAGAAATGTTTAGGAATAATCGAGCAATCAAAATGAAAATTGTCACAGCAATAACAGGTCCCGAAACCTATTGATAGAGGTATCAACCATCGTAATCGGGCCATTTTAGATTTTTGCCGCCCAAAAATTGTGGGCTTACAGCACAGTTGATTTTCAATAAAATTGAATTTTCTAAGAAATGTTAAGAAATAATCGAGCAATCAAAATGAAAATTGTCACAGCAATTACAGGTCCCGAAACCTATTGATATTGGTATCAGCCATCGTAATCGGAGCATTTTAGATTTTTGCCGCCCAAAAACTTGTGGGCTATAGCACAGTTGATTTTCAATAAATTTGAATTTTCTAAGAAATGTTTTGAAATAATCGAGCAATCAAAATGAAAATTGTCGCAGCCATAACAGGTCCCGAAACCTATTGATAGAGGTATCAACCATCGTAATCGGAGCATTTTAGATTTTTGCCGCCCAAAAACTTGTGGGCTATAGCACAGTTGATTTTCAATAAAATTGAATTTTCTAAGAAATGTTTAGGAATAATCAAGCAATCAAAATGAAAATTGTCACAGCAATTACAGGTCCCGAAACCTATTGATAGAGGTATCAGCCATCGTAATCGGAGCATTTTAGATTTTTGCCGCCCAAAAACTTGTGGGCTATAGCACAGTTGATTTTCAATAAATTTGAATTTTCTAAGAAATGTTTAGAAATAATCGAGCAATCAAAATGAAAATTGTCACAGCCATAACAGGTCCCGAAACTTATTGATAGAGGTATCAACCATCGTAATCGGAGCATTTTAGATTTTTGCCGCCCAAAAACTTGTGGGCTATAGCACAGTTGACTTTCAATAAAATTGAATTTTCTAAGAAATGTTTAGAAATAATCGAGCAATCAAAATGAAAATTGTCTCAGCCATAACAGGTCTTGAAACCTATTGATAGAGGTATCAACCATCGTAATCGGACTATTTAGATTTTTGCCGCCCAAAAACTTGTGGGCTATAGCACAGTTGATTTTCAATAAAATTGAATTTTCTAAGAAATGTTTAGAAATAATCGAGCAATTAAAATAAAAATTGTCACAGCCATAACAGGTCCCGAAACCTATTAATAGAGGTATCAGCCATCGTAATCGGAGCATTTTAGATTTTTGCCGCCCAAAAACTTGTGGGCTATAGCACAGTTGATTTTCAATAAATTTGAATTTTCTAAGAAATGTTTAGAAATAATCGAGCAATCAAAATGAAAATTGTCACAGCCATAACAGGTCCCGAAACTTATTGATAGAGGTATCAACCATCGTAATCGGAGCATTTTAGATTTTTGCCGCCCAAAAACTTGTGGGCTATAGCACAGTTGACTTTCAATAAAATTGAATTTTCTAAGAAATGTTTAGAAATAATCGAGCAATCAAAATGAAAATTGTCACAGCCATAACAGGTCTCGAAACCTATTGATAGAGGTATCAACCATCGTAATAGGGCCATTTTAGATTTTTGCCGCCCAAAAACTTGTGGGCTATAGCACAGTTGATTTTCAATAAAATTGAATTTCCTAAGAAATGTTTAGAAATAATCGAGCAATTAAAATAAAAATTGTCACAGCCATAACAGGTCCCGAAACCTATTAATAGAGGTATCAGCCATCGTAATCGGAGCATTTTAGATTTTTGCCGCCCAAAAACTTGTGGGCTATAGCACAGTTGATTTTCAATAAATTTGAATTTTCTAAGAAATGTTTAGAAATAATCGAGCAATCAAAATGAAAATTGTCACAGCCATAACAGGTACCGAAACTTATTGATAGAGGTATCAACCATCGTAATTGGAGCATTTTAGATTTTTGCCGCCCAAAAACTTGTGGGCTATAGCACAGTTGACTTTCAATAAAATTGAATTTTCTAAGAAATGTTTAGAAATAATCGAGCAATCAAAATGAAAATTGTCTCAGCCATAACAGGTCTTGAAACCTATTGATAGAGGTATCAACCATCGTAATCGGACTATTTAGATTTTTGCCGCCCAAAAACTTGTGGGCTATAGCACAGTTGATTTTCAATAAAATTGAATTTTCTAAGAAATGTTTAAAAATAATCGAGCAATTAAAATAAAAATTGTCACAGCCATAACAGGTCCCGAAACCTATTAATAGAGGTATCAGCCATCGTAATCGGAGCATTTTAGATTTTTGCCGCCCAAAAACTTGTGGGCTATAGCACAGTTGATTTTCAATAAATTTGAATTTTCTAAGAAATGTTTAGAAATAATCGAGCAATCAAAATGAAAATTGTCACAGCCATAACAGGTCCCGAAACTTATTAATAGAGGTATCAACCATCGTAATCGGAGCATTTTAGATTTTTGCCGCCCAAAAACTTGTGGGCTATAGCACAGTTGACTTTCAATAAAATTGAATTTTCTAAGAAATGTTTAGAAATAATCGAGCAATCAAAATGAAAATTGTCACAGCCATAACAGGTCTCGAAACCTATTGATAGAGGTATCAACCATCGTAATAGGGCCATTTTAGATTTTTGCCGCCCAAAAACTTGTGGGCTATAGCACAGTTGATTTTCAATAAAATTGAATTTCCTAAGAAATGTTTAGAAATAATCGAGCAATTAAAATAAAAATTGTCACAGCCATAACAGGTCCCGAAACCTATTAATAGAGGTATCAGCCATCGTAATCGGAGCATTTTAGATTTTTGCCGCCCAAAAACTTGTGGGCTATAGCACAGTTGATTTTCAATAAATTTGAATTTTCTAAGAAATGTTTAGAAATAATCGAGCAATCAAAATGAAAATTGTCACAGCCATAACAGGTACCGAAACTTATTGATAGAGGTATCAACCATCGTAATTGGAGCATTTTAGATTTTTGCCGCCCAAAAACTTGTGGGCTATAGCACAGTTGACTTTCAATAAAATTGAATTTTCTAAGAAATGTTTAGAAATAATCGAGCAATCAAAATGAAAATTGTCTCAGCCATAACAGGTCTTGAAACCTATTGATAGAGGTATCAACCATCGTAATCGGACTATTTAGATTTTTGCCGCCCAAAAACTTGTGGGCTATAGCACAGTTGATTTTCAATAAAATTGAATTTTCTAAGAAATGTTTAGAAATAATCGAGCAATTAAAATAAAAATTGTCACAGCCATAACAGGTACCGAAACCTATTAATAGAGGTATCAGCCATCGTAATCGGAGCATTTTAGATTTTTGCCGCCCAAAAACTTGTGGGCTATAGCACAGTTGATTTTCAATAAATTTGAATTTTCTAAGAAATGTTTAGAAATAATCGAGCAATCAAAATGAAAATTGTCACAGCCATAACAGGTCCCGAAACTTATTGATAGAGGTATCAACCATCGTAATCGGAGCATTTTAGATTTTTGCCGCCCAAAAACTTGTGGGCTATAGCACAGTTGACTTTCAATAAAATTGAATTTTCTAAGAAATGTTTAGAAATAATCGAGCAATCAAAATGAAAATTGTCACAGCCATAACAGGTCTCGAAACCTATTGATAGAGGTATCAACCATCGTAATAGGGCCATTTTAGATTTTTGCCGCCCAAAAACTTGTGGGCTATAGCACAGTTGATTTTCAATAAAATTGAATTTCCTAAGAAATGTTTAGAAATAATCGAGCAATTAAAATAAAAATTGTCACAGCCATAACAGGTCCCGAAACCTATTAATAGAGGTATCAGCCATCGTAATCGGAGCATTTTAGATTTTTGCCGCCCAAAAACTTGTGGGCTATAGCACAGTTGATTTTCAATAAATTTGAATTTTCTAAGAAATGTTTAGAAATAATCGAGCAATCAAAATGAAAATTGTCACAGCCATAACAGGTACCGAAACTTATTGATAGAGGTATCAACCATCGTAATTGGAGCATTTTAGATTTTTGCCGCCCAAAAACTTGTGGGCTATAGCACAGTTGACTTTCAATAAAATTAAATTTTCTAAGAAATGTTTAGAAATAATCGATCAATCAAAATGAAAATTGTCACAGCCATAACAGGTCTCGAAACCTATTGATAGAGGTATCAAACATCGTAATCGGGCCATTTTAGATTTTTGCCGCCCAAAAACTTGTGGGCTATAGCACAGTTGATTTTCAATAAAATTGAATTTTCTAAGAAATGTTTAGAAATAATCAAGCAATCAAAATTAAAATTGTCACAGCAATAACAGGTCCCGAAACCTATTGATAGAGGTATCAACCATCGTAATCGGGCCATTTTAGATTTTTGCCGCCCAAAAACTTGTGGGCTATAGCACAGTTGATTTTCAATAAAATTGAATTTTCTAAGAAATGTTTAGAAATAATCAAGCAATCAAAATGAAAATTGTCACAGCCATAACAGGTCTCGAAACCTATTGATAGAGGTATCAACCATCGTAATAGGGCCATTTTAGATTTTTGCCGCCCAAAAACTTGTGGGCTATAGCACAGTTGATTTTCAATAAAATTGAATTTCCTAAGAAATGTTTAGAAATAATCGAGCAATTAAAATAAAAATTGTCACAGCCATAACAGGTCCCGAAACCTATTAATAGAGGTATCAGCCATCGTAATCGGAGCATTTTAGATTTTTGCCGCCCAAAAACTTGTGGGCTATAGCACAGTTGATTTTCAATAAATTTGAATTTTCTAAGAAATGTTTAGAAATAATCGAGCAATCAAAATGAAAATTGTCACAGCCATAACAGGTACCGAAACTTATTGATAGAGGTATCAACCATCGTAATTGGAGCATTTTAGATTTTTGCCGCCCAAAAACTTGTGGGCTATAGCACAGTTGACTTTCAATAAAATTGAATTTTCTAAGAAATGTTTAGAAATAATCGATCAATCAAAATGAAAATTGTCACAGCCATAACAGGTCTCGAAACCTATTGATAGAGGTATCAAACATCGTAATCGGGCCATTTTAGATTTTTGCCGCCCAAAAACTTGTGGGCTATAGCACAGTTGATTTTCAATAAAATTGAATTTTCTAAGAAATGTTTAGAAATAATCAAGCAATCAAAATTAAAATTGTCACAGCAATAACAGGTCCCGAAACCTATTGATAGAGGTATCAACCATCGTAATCGGGCCATTTTAGATTTTTGCCGCCCAAAAACTTGTGGGCTATAGCACAGTTGATTTTCAATAAAATTGAATTTTCTAAGAAATGTTTAGAAATAATCAAGCAATCAAAATGAAAATTGTCACAGCCATAACAGGTCTCGAAACCTATTGATAGAGGTATCAACCATCGTAATAGGGCCATTTTAGATTTTTGCCGCCCAAAAACTTGTGGGCTATAGCACAGTTGATTTTCAATAAAATTGAATTTTCTAAGAAATGTTTAGAAATAATCGAGCAATCAAAATGAAAATTGTCACAGCCATAACAGGTACCGAAACTTATTGATAGAGGTATCAACCATCGTAATTGGAGCATTTTAGATTTTTGCCGCCCAAAAACTTGTGGGCTATAGCACAGTTGACTTTCAATAAAATTGAATTTTCTAAGAAATGTTTAGAAATAATCGATCAATCAAAATGAAAATTGTCACAGCCATAACAGGTCTCGAAACCTATTGATAGAGGTATCAAACATCGTAATCGGGCCATTTTAGATTTTTGCCGCCCAAAAACTTGTGGGCTATAGCACAGTTGATTTTCAATAAAATTGAATTTTCTAAGAAATGTTTAGAAATAATCAAGCAATCAAAATTAAAATTGTCACAGCAATAACAGGTCCCGAAACCTATTGATAGAGGTATCAACCATCGTAATCGGGCCATTTTAGATTTTTGCCGCCCAAAAACTTGTGGGCTATAGCACAGTTGATTTTCAATAAAATTGAATTTCCTAAGAAATGTTTAGAAATAATCGAGCAATTAAAATAAAAATTGTCACAGCCATAACAGGTCCCGAAACCTATTAATAGAGGTATCAGCCATCGTAATCGGAGCATTTTAGATTTTTGCCGCCCAAAAACTTGTGGGCTATAGCACAGTTGATTTTCAATAAATTTGAATTTTCTAAGAAATGTTTAGAAATAATCGAGCAATCAAAATGAAAATTGTCACAGCCATAACAGGTACCGAAACTTATTGATAGAGGTATCAACCATCGTAATTGGAGCATTTTAGATTTTTGCCGCCCAAAAACTTGTGGGCTATAGCACAGTTGACTTTCAATAAAATTGAATTTTCTAAGAAATGTTTAGAAATAATCGATCAATCAAAATGAAAATTGTCACAGCCATAACAGGTCTCGAAACCTATTGATAGAGGTATCAAACATCGTAATCGGGCCATTTTAGATTTTTGCCGCCCAAAAACTTGTGGGCTATAGCACAGTTGATTTTCAATAAAATTGAATTTTCTAAGAAATGTTTAGAAATAATCAAGCAATCAAAATTAAAATTGTCACAGCAATAACAGGTCCCGAAACCTATTGATAGAGGTATCAACCATCGTAATCGGGCCATTTTAGATTTTTGCCGCCCAAAAACTTGTGGGCTATAGCACAGTTGATTTTCAATAAAATTGAATTTTCTAAGAAATGTTTAGAAATAATCAAGCAATCAAAATGAAAATTGTCACAGCCATAACAGGTCTCGAAACCTATTGATAGAGGTATCAACCATCGTAATCGGACCATTTTAGATTTTTGCCGCCCAAAAACTTGTGGGCTATAGCACAGTTGATTTTCAATAAAATTGAATTTCCTAAGAAATGTTTAGAAATAATCGAGCAATTAAAATAAAAATTGTCACAGCCATAACAGGTCCCGAAACCTATTAATAGAGGTATCAGCCATCGTAATCGGAGCATTTTAGATTTTTGCCGCCCAAAAACTTGTGGGCTATAGCACAGTTGATTTTCAATAAATTTGAATTTTCTAAGAAATGTTTAGAAATAATCGAGCAATCAAAATGAAAATTGTCACAGCCATAACAGGTACCGAAACTTATTGATAGAGGTATCAACCATCGTAATTGGAGCATTTTAGATTTTTGCCGCCCAAAAACTTGTGGGCTATAGCACAGTTGACTTTCAATAAAATTGAATTTTCTAAGAAATGTTTAGAAATAATCGATCAATCAAAATGAAAATTGTCACAGCCATAACAGGTCTCGAAACCTATTGATAGAGGTATCAAACATCGTAATCGGGCCATTTTAGATTTTTGCCGCCCAAAAACTTGTGGGCTATAGCACAGTTGATTTTCAATAAAATTGAATTTTCTAAGAAATGTTTAGAAATAATCAAGCAATCAAAATTAAAATTGTCACAGCAATAACAGGTCCCGAAACCTATTGATAGAGGTATCAACCATCGTAATCGGGCCATTTTAGATTTTTGCCGCCCAAAAACTTGTGGGCTATAGCACAGTTGATTTTCAATAAAATTGAATTTTCTAAGAAATGTTTAGAAATAATCAAGCAATCAAAATGAAAATTGTCACAGCCATAACAGGTCTCGAAACCTATTGATAGAGGTATCAACCATCGTAATAGGGCCATTTTAGATTTTTGCCGCCCAAAAACTTGTGGGCTATAGCACAGTTGATTTTCAATAAAATTGAATTTCCTAAGAAATGTTTAGAAATAATCGAGCAATTAAAATAAAAATTGTCACAGCCATAACAGGTCCCGAAACCTATTAATAGAGGTATCAGCCATCGTAATCGGAGCATTTTAGATTTTTGCCGCCCAAAAACTTGTGGGCTATAGCACAGTTGATTTTCAATAAATTTGAATTTTCTAAGAAATGTTTAGAAATAATCGAGCAATCAAAATGAAAATTGTCGCAGCCATAACAGGTCCCGAAACCTATTGATAGAGGTATCAACCATCGTAATCGGAGCATTTTAGATTTTTGCCGCCCAAAAACTTGTGGGCTATAGCACAGTTGATTTTCAATAAAATTGAATTTTCTAAGAAATGTTTAGGAATAATCAAGCAATCAAAATGAAAATTGTCACAGCAATTACAGGTCCCGAAACCTATTGATAGCCATCGTAATCGGAGCATTTTAGATTTTTGCCGCCCAAAAACTTGTGGGCTATAGCAAAGTTGATTTTCAATAAATTTGAATTTTCTAAGAAATGTTTAGAAATAATCGAGCAATCAAAATGAAAATTGTCACAGCCATAACAGGTACCGAAACTTATTGATAGAGGTATCAACCATCGTAATCGGAGCATTTTAGATTTTTGCCGCCCAAAAACTTGTGGGCTATAGCACAGTTGACTTTCAATAAAATTGAATTTTCTAAGAAATGTATAGAAATAATCGAGCAATCAAAATGAAAATTGTCACAGCCATAACAGGTCTCGAAACCTATTGATAGAGGTATCAAACATCGTAATCGGGCCATTTTAGATTTTTGCCGCCCAAAAACTTGTGGGCTATAGCACAGTTGATTTTCAATAAAATTGAATTTTCTAAGAAATGTTTAGAAATAATCAAGCAATCAAAATTAAAATTGTCACAGCAATAACAGGTCCCGAAACCTATTGATAGAGGTATCAACCATCGTAATCGGGCCATTTTAGATTTTTGCCGCCCAAAAACTTGTGGGCTATAGCACAGTTGATTTTCAATAAAATTGAATTTTCTAAGAAATGTTTAGAAATAATCAAGCAATCAAAATGAAAATTGTCACAGCAATAACAGGTCCCGAAACCTATTGATAGAGGTATCAACCATCGTAATCGGAGCATTTTAGATTTTTGCCGCCCAAAAATTGTGGGCTATAGCACAGTTGACTTTCAATAAAATTGAATTTTCTAAGAAATGTTTAGAAATAATCGAGCAATCAAAATGAAGATTGTCGCAGCCATAACAGGTCCCGAAACCTATTGATAAAGGTATCAACCATCGTAATCGGGCCATTTTAGATTTTTGCCGCCTAAAAACTTGTGGGCTATAGCACAGTTGATTTTCAATAAAATTGAATTTTCTAAGAAATGTTTAGAAATAATCAAGCAATCAAAATGAAAATTGTCACAGCAATAACAGGTCCCAAAACCTATTGATAGAGGTATCAACCATCGTAATCGGAGCATTTTAGATTTTTGCCGCCCAAAAATTGTGGGCTATAGCACAGTTGACTTTCAATAAAATTGAATTTTCTAAGAAAGGTTTAGAAATAATCGAGCAATCAAAATGAAGATTGTCGCAGCCATAACAGGTCCCGAAACCTATTGATAAAGGTATCAAACATCGTAATCGGGCCATTTTAGATTTTTGCCGCCCAAAAACTTGTGGGCTATAGCACAGTTGACTTTCAATAAAATTGAATTTTCTAAGAAATGTTTAGAAATAATCGAGCAATCAAAATGAAAATTGTCACAGCCATAACAGGTTTCGAAAACTATTGATAGAGGTATCAACCATCGTAATCGGGCCATTTTAGATTTTTGCCGCCCAAAAACTTGTGGGCTATATCACAGTTGATTTTCAATAAAATTGAATTTTCTAAGAAATGTTTAGGAATAATCAAGCAATCAAAATGAAAATTGTCACAGCCATAACAGGTCTCGAAACCTATTGATAGAGGTATCAACCATCGTAATCGGGCCATTTTAGATTTTTGCCGCCCAAAAACTTGTGGGCTATAGCACAGTTGATTTTCAATAAAATTGAATTTTCTAAGAAATGTTTAGAAATAATCAAGCAATCAAAATGAAAATTGTCACAGCAATAACAGGTCCCGAAACCTATTGATAGAGGTATCAACCATCGTAATCGGAGCATTTTAGATTTTTGCCGCCCAAAAATTGTGGGCTATAGCACAGTTGACTTTCAATAATATTGAATTTTCTAAGAAATGTTTAGAAATAATCGAGCAATCAAAATGAAGATTGTCGCAGCCATAACAGGTCCCGAAACCTATTGATAGAGGTATCAACCATCGTAATCGGGCCATTTTAGATTTTTGCCGCCCAAAAACTTGTGGGCTATAGCACAGTTGATTTTCAATAAATTTGAATTTTCTAAGAAATGTTTAGAAATAATCGAGCAATCAAAATGAAAATTGTCGTAGCCATAACAGATCCCGAAACCTATTGATAGAGGTATCAACCATCGTAATCGGGCCATTTTAGATTTTTGCCGCCCAAAAACTTGTGGGCTATAGCACAGTTGATTTTCAATAAATTTGAATTTTCTAAGAAATGTTTAGAAATAATCGAGCAATCAAAATGAAGATTGTCGCAGCCATAACAGGTCCCGAAACCTATTGATAGACGTATCAACCATCGTAATCGGGCCATTTTAGATTTTTGCCGCCCAAAAACTTGTGGGCTATAGCACAGTTGACTTTCAATAAAATTGAATTTTCTAAGAAATGTTTAGAAATAATCGAGCAATCAAAATGAAAATTGTCACAGCCATAACAGGTTTCGAAAACTATTGATAGAGGTATCAACCATCGTAATCGGGCCATTTTAGATTTTTGCCGCCCAAAAACTTGTGGGCTATAGCACAGTTGATTTTCAATAAATTTGAATTTTCTAAGAAATGTTTAGAAATAATCGAGCAATCAAAATGAAAATTGTCGCAGCCATAACAGATCCCGAAACCTATTGATAGAGGTATCAACCATCGTAATCGGAGCATTTTAGATTTTTGCCGCCCAAAAACTTGTGGGCTATAGCACAGTTGATTTTCAATAAAATTGAATTTTCTAAGAAATGTTTAGAAATAATCAAGCAATCAAAATGAAAATTGTCACAGCAATAACAGGTCCCGAAACCTATTGATAGAGGTATCAACCATCGTAATCGGAGCATTTTAGATTTTTGCCGCCCAAAAATTGTGGGCTATAGCACAGTTGACTTTCAATAAAATTGAATTTTCTAAGAAATGTTTAGAAATAATCGAGCAATCAAAATGAAGATTGTCGCAGCCATAACAGGTCCCGAAACCTATTGATAAAGGTATCAACCATCGTAATCGGGCCATTTTAGATTTTTGCCGCCTAAAAACTTGTGGGCTATAGCACAGTTGATTTTCAATAAAATTGAATTTTCTAAGAAATGTTTAGAAATAATCAAGCAATCAAAATGAAAATTGTCACAGCAATAACAGGTCCCGAAACCTATTGATAGAGGTATCAACCATCGTAATCGGAGCATTTTAGATTTTTGCCGCCCAAAAATTGTGGGCTATAGCACAGTTGACTTTCAATAAAATTGAATTTTCTAAGAAAGGTTTAGAAATAATCGAGCAATCAAAATGAAGATTGTCGCAGCCATAACAGGTCCCGAAACCTATTGATAAAGGTATCAAACATCGTAATCGGGCCATTTTAGATTTTTGCCGCCCAAAAACTTGTGGGCTATAGCACAGTTGACTTTCAATAAAATTGAATTTTCTAAGAAATGTTTAGAAATAATCGAGCAATCAAAATGAAAATTGTCACAGCCATAACAGGTTTCGAAAACTATTGATAGAGGTATCAACCATCGTAATCGGGCCATTTTAGATTTTTGCCGCCCAAAAACTTGTGGGCTATATCACAGTTGATTTTCAATAAAATTGAATTTTCTAAGAAATGTTTAGGAATAATCAAGCAATCAAAATGAAAATTGTCACAGCCATAACAGGTCTCAAAACCTATTGATAAAGGTATCAACCATCGTAATCGGGCCATTTTAGATTTTTGCCGCCCAAAAACTTGTGGGCTATAGCACAGTTGATTTTCAATAAAATTGAATTTTCTAAGAAATGTTTAGAAATAATCAAGCAATCAAAATGAAAATTGTCATAGCAATAACAGGTCCCGAAACCTATTGATAGAGGTATCAACCATCGTAATCGGAGCATTTTAGATTTTTGCCGCCCAAAAATTGTGGGCTATAGCACAGTTGACTTTCAATAAAATTGAATTTTCTAAGAAATGTTTAGAAATAATCGAGCAATCAAAATGAAGATTGTCGCAGCCATAACAGGTCCCGAAACCTATTGATAGAGGTATCAACCATCGTAATCGGGCCATTTTAGATTTTTGCCGCCCAAAAACTTGTGGGCTATAGCACAGTTGATTTTCAATAAATTTGAATTTTCTAAGAAATGTTTAGAAATAATCGAGCAATCAAAATGAAAATTGTCGTAGCCATAACAGATCCCGAAACCTATTGATAGAGGTATCAACCATCGTAATCGGGCCATTTTAGATTTTTGCCGCCCAAAAACTTGTGGGCTATAGCACAGTTGATTTTCAATAAATTTGAATTTTCTAAGAAATGTTTACAAATAATCGAGCAATCAAAATGAAGATTGTCGCAGCCATAACAGGTCCCGAAACCTATTGATAGAGGTATCAACCATCGTAATCGGGCCATTTTAGATTTTTGCCGCCCAAAAACTTGTGGGCTATAGCACAGTTGACTTTCAATAAAATTGAATTTTCTAAGAAATGTTTAGAAATAATCGAGCAATCAAAATGAAAATTGTCACAGCCATAACAGGTTTCGAAAACTATTGATAGAGGTATCAACCATCGTAATCGGGCCATTTTAGATTTTTGCCGCCCAAAAACTTGTGGGCTATAGCACATTTGATTTTCAATAAATTTGAATTTTCTAAGAAATGTTTAGAAATAATCGAGCAATCAAAATGAAAATTGTCGCAGCCATAACAGATCCCGAAACCTATTGATAGAGGTATCAACCATCGTAATCGGAGCATTTTAGATTTTTGCCGCCCAAAAACTTGTGGGCTATAGCACAGTTGATTTTCAATAAAATTGAATTTTCTAAGAAATGTTTAGGAATAATCGAGCAATAAAAATGAAAATTGTCACAGCAATAACAGGTCCTGAAGCCTATTGATAGAGGTATCAACCATCGAAATCGGAGCATTTTAGATTTTTGCCGCCCAAAAACTTGTGGGCTATAGCACAGTTGATTTTCAATAAAATTGAATTTTCTAAGAAATGTTTAGAAATAATCGAGCAATCAAAATGAAAATTGTCACAGCCATAACAGGTCCCGAAACCTATTGATAGAGGTATCAACCATCGTAATCGGGCCGTTTTAGAATTTTGCCGCCCAAAAATTTGTGGGCTATAGCACAGTTGATTTTCAATAAAATTGAATTTTCTAAGAAATGTTTAGAAATAATCGAGCAATCAAAATGAAAATTGTCACAGCAATTACAGGTCCCGAAACCTATTAATAGAGGTATCAGCCATCGTAATCGGAGCATTTTAGATTTTTGCCGCCCAAAAATTGTGGGCTATAGCACAGTTGACTTTCAATAAAATTGAATTTTCTAAGAAATGTTTAGAAATAATCAAGCAATCAAAATGAAAATTGTCACAGCAATTACAGGTCCCGAAACCTATTGATAGAGGTATCAACCATCGTAATCGGAGCATTTTAGATTTTTGCCGCCCAAAAACTTGTGGGCTTTAGCACAGTTGATTTTCAATAAAATTGAATTTCCTAAAAATGGTTAGAAATAATCGAGCAATAAAAATAAAAATTGTCACAGCCATTACAGGTATGAAACCTATTAATAGAGGTATCAGCCATCGTATTCGGAACATTTTAGATTTTTGCCGCCCAAAAACTTGTGGGCTATATCACAGTTGATTTTCAATAAATTTGAATTTTCTAAGAAATGTTTAGAAATAATCGAGCAATCAAAATGAAAATTGTCGCAGCCATAACAGGTCCCGAAACCTATTGATAGAGGTATCAACCATCGTAATTGGAGCATTTTAGATTTTTGCCGCCCAAAAACTTGTGGGCTATAGCACAGTTGATTTTCAATAAAATTGAATTTTCTAAGAAATGTTTAGAAATAATCGAGCAATTAAAATGAAAATTGTCACAGCAATTACAGGTCCCGAAACCTATTGATATTCGTATCAGCCATCGTAATCGGAGCATTTTAGATTTTTGCCGCCCAAAAACTTGTGGGCTATAGCACAGTTGATTTTCAATAAAATTGAATTTTCTAAAAATGTTTAGAAATAATCGAGCAATCAAAATGAAAATAGTCACAGCCATAACAGGTCCCGAAACCTATTGATAGAGGTATCAACCATCGTAATCGTAGCATTTTAGATTTTTGCCGCCCAAAAACTTGTGGGCTTTAGCACAGTTGACTTTCAATAAAATTGAATTTTCTAAAAAATGTCTAGAAATAATCGAGCAATCAAAATGAAAATTGTCACAGCCATAACAGGTTTCGAAACCTATTGATAGAGGTATCAACCATCGTAATCGGGCCATTTTAGATTTTTGCCGCCCAAAAACTTGTGGGCTATAGCACAGTTGAATTTCAATAAAATTGAATTTTTTAAGAAATGTTTAGGAATAATCGAGCAATCAAAATGAAAAATGTCACAGCCATAACAGGTCCCAAAACCTATTGATAGAGGTATCAACCATCGTAATCGGGCCATTTTAGATTTTTGCCGCCCAAAAACTTGTGGGCTATATCACAGTTGATTTTCAATAAAATTGAATTTTCTAAGAAATGTTTAGAAATAATCGTGCAATCAAAATGAAAATTGTCACAGCAATTACAGGTCCCGAAACCTATTGATATTCGTATCAGCCATCGTAATCGGAGCATTTTAGATTTTTGCCGCCCAAAAACTTGTGGGCTATAGCACAGTTGATTTTCAATAAAATTGAATTTTCTAAGAAATGTTTAGAAATAATCGAGCAATGAAAATGAAAATTGTCACAGCAATAACAGGTCCCGAAACCTATTGATAAAGGTATCAACCATCGTAATCGGAACATTTTAGATTTTTGCCGCCCAAAAACTTGTGGGCTATAGCACAGTTGATTTTCAATAAAATTGAATTTTCTAAGAAATGTTTAGAAATAATCGAGCAATCAAAATAAAAATTGTCACAGCCATAACAGGTCCCGAAACCTATTGATAGAGGTATCAACCATCGTAATCGGGCCATTTTAGATTTTTGCCGCCCAAAAACTTGTGGGCTATAGCACAGTTGATTTTCAATAAAATTGAATTTTCTAAGAAATGTTTAGAAATAATCGAGCAATCAAAATGAAAATTGTCAAAGCCATAACAGGTCCCGAAACCTATTGATGGAGATATCAACCATCGTAATCGGGCCATTTTAGAATTTTGCCGCCCAAAAACTTGTGGGCTATAGCACAGTTGATTTTCAATAAAATTGAATTTTCTAAGAAATGTTTAGGAATAATCAAGCAATAAAAATGAAAATCGTCACAGCAATAACAGGTCCTGAAACCTATTGATAGAGGTATCAACCATCGTAATCGGGCCATTTTAGATTTTTGCCGCCCAAACACTTGTGGGCTATAGCACAGTTGATTTTCAATAAAATTTAATTTTCTAAGAAATGTATAGAAATAATCGAGCAATAAAAATGAAAATTGTCACAGCAATAACAGGTCCCGAAAACTATTGATAGAGGTATCAACCTTCGTAATCAAGCATTTTAGATTTTTGCCGCCCAAAAACTTGTGGGCTATAGCACAGTTGATTTTCAATAAAATTGAATTTTCTAAGAAATGTTTAGAAATAATCGAGCAATCAAAATGAAAATTGTCACAGCAATAACAGGTCCCGAAACCTATTGATAGAGGTATCAACCATCGTAATCGGAGCATTTTAGATTTTTGCCGCCCAAAAACTTGTGGGCTATAGCACAGTTGATTTTCAATAAAATTGAATTTTCTAAGAAATGTATAGAAATAATCGAGCAATCAAAATGAAAATTGTCACAGCAATAACAGGTCCCGAAAACTATTGATAGAGGTATCAACCATCGTAATCGGAGCATTTTAGATTTTTGCCGCCCAAAAACTTGTGGGCTATAGCACAGTTGATTTTCAATAAAATTGAATTTTTTAAGAAATGTATAGAAATAATCGAGCAATCAAAATGAAAATTGTCACAGCAATAACAGGTCCCGAAAACTATTGAAAGAGGTATCAACCTTAGTAATCAAGCATTTTAGATTTTTGCCGCCCAAAAACTTGTGGGCTATAGCACAGTTGATTTTCAATAAAATTGAATTTTCTAAGAAATGTATAGAAATAATCGAGCAATCAAAATTAAAATT
Organism: Tipula vernalis; assembly: GCA_958295665.1. NCBI lineage: Eukaryota > Metazoa > Arthropoda > Insecta > Diptera > Tipulidae > Tipula > Tipula vernalis. Next base: position 390,267,183 of record OY282559.1, on the reverse strand, counting down.
GTCACAGCAACAACAGGTCCCGAAAACTATTGATAGAGGTATCAACCATCGTAATCGGAGCATTTTAGATTTTTGCCGCCCAAAAACTTGTGGGCTATAGCACAGTTGATTTTCAATAAAATTGAATTTTCTAAGAAATGTTAAATAATCGAGCAATCAAAATGAAAATTGTCACAGCAATAACAGGTCCCGAAACCTATTGATAGAGGTATCAACCATCGTAATCGGAGCATTTTAGATTTTTGCCACCCAAAAACTTGTGGGCTATAGCACAGTTGATTTTCAATAAAATTGAATTTTCTAAGAAATGTTTAGAAATAATCGAGCAATAAAAATGAAAATTGTCACAGCAATAACAGGTCCCGAAACCTATTGATAGAGGTATCAACCACCGTAATCCGAGCATTTTAGATTTTTGCCGCCCAAAAACTTGTGGGCTATAATAGCACAGTTGATTTTCAATAAAATTGAATTTTTTAAGAAATGTATAGAAATAATCGAGCAATCAAAATGAAAATTGTCACAGCAATAACAGGTCCCGAAAACTATTGATAGAGGTATCAACCTTAGTAATCAAGCATTATAGATTTTTGCCGCCCAAAAACTTGTGGGCTATAGCACAGTTGATTTTCAATAAAATTGAATTTTCTAAGAAATGTATAGAAATAATCGAGCAATCAAAATGAAAATTGTCACAGCAACAACAGGTCCCGAAAACTATTGATAGAGGTATCAACCATCGTAATCGGAGCATTTTAGATTTTTGCCGCCCAAAAACTTGTGGGCTATAGCACAGTTGATTTTCAATAAAATTGAATTTTCTAAGAAATGTATACAAATAATCGAGCAATCAAAATGAAAATTGTCACAGCAATAACAGGTCCCGAAAACTATTGATAGAGGTATCAACCATCGTAATCGGAGCATTTTAGATTTTTGCCGCCCAAAAACTTGTGGGCTATAGCACAGTTGATTTTCAATAAAATTGAATTTTCTAAGAAATGTATAGAAATAATCGAGCAATCAAAATGAAAATTGTCACAGCAATAACAGGTCCCGAAAACTATTGATAGAGGTATCAACCATCGTAATCGGAGCATTTTAGATTTTTGCCGCCCAAAAACTTGTGGGCTATAGCACAGTTGATTTTCAATAAAATTGAATTTTCTAAGAAATGTATAGAAATAATCGAGCAATCAAAATGAAAATTGTCACAGCAATAACAGGTCCCGAAATCTATTGATAGAGGTATCAACCATCGTAATCGGAGCATTTTAGATTTTTGCCGCCCATAAACTTGTGGGCTATAGCACAGTTGATTTTCAATAAAATTAAATTTTCTAAGAAATGTTTAGAAATAATCGAGCAATAAAAATGAAAATTGTCACAGCAATAACAGGTCCTAAAACCTATTGATAGAGGTATCAACCACCGTAATCCGAGCATTTTAGATTTTTGCCGCCCAAAAACTTGTGGGCTATAGCACAGATGATTTTCAATAAAATTGAATTTTCTAAGAAATGTATAGAAATAATCGAGCAATCAAAATGAAAATTGTCACAGCAATAACAAGTCCCGAAAACTATTGATAGAGGTATCAACCTTCGTAATCAAGCATTTTAAATTTTTGCCGCCCAAAAACTTGTGGGCTATAGCACAGTTGATTTTCAATAAAATTGAATTTTCTAAGAAATGTATAGAAATAATCGAGCAATCAAAATGAAAATTGTCACAGCAATAACAGGTCCCGAAAACTATTGATAGAGGTATCAACCATCGTAATCGGAGCATTTTAGATTTTTGCCGCCCAAAAACTTGTGGGCTATAGCACAGTTGACTTTCAATAAAATTGAATTTTCTAAGAAATGTATAGAAATAATCGAGCAATCAAAATGAAAATTGTCACAGCAATAACAGGTCCCGAAAACTATTGATAGAGGTATCAACCATCGTAATCGGAGCATTTTAGATTTTGGCCGCCCAAAAACTTGTGGGCTATAGCACAGTTGATTTTCAATAAAATTGAATTTTCTAAGAAATGTATAGAAATAATCGAGCAATCAAAATGAAAATTGTCACAGCAATAACAGGTCCCGAAAACTATTGATAGAGGTATCAACCATCGTAATCGGAGCATTTTAGATTTTTGCCGCCCAAAAACTTGTGGGCTATAGCACAGTTGATTTTCAATAAAATTGAATTTTCTAAGAAATGTTTAGAAATAATCAAGCAATCAAAATGAACATTGTCACAGCAATAACAGGTCCCGAATCCTATTGATAGAGGTATTAACCATCGTAATCGGACCATTTTAGATTTTTGCAGCCCAAAAACTTGTGGGCTATAGCACAGTTGATTTTCAATAAAATTGAATTTTCTAAGAAATGTTTAGAAATAATCGAGCAATCAAAATGAAAATTGTCACAGCAATGACAGGTCCCGAAACCTATTGATAGAGGTATCAACCATCGTAATCGGAGCATTTTAGATTTTTGCCGCCCAAAAAGTTGTGGGCTATAGCACAGTTGATTTTCAATAAAATTGAATTTTCTAAGAAATGTTTAGAAATAATCGAGCAATCAAAATGAAAATTGTCACAGCAATAACAGGTCCCGAAACCTATTGATAGAGGTATCAACCATCGTAATCGGAGCATTTTAGATTTTTGCCGCCCAAAAACTTGTGGGGTATAACACAGTTGATTTTTAATAAAATTGAATTTTCTAAGAAATGTTTAGAAATATTCGAGCAATCAAAATGAAAATTGTCACAGCAATTACAGGTCTCGAAACCTATTGATAGAGGTATCAACCATCGTAATCGGAGCATTTTAGATTTTTGCCGCCCAAAAACTTGTGGGCTATAGCACAGTTGATTTTCAATAAACTTGAATTTTTTAAGAAATGTATAGAAATAATCAAGCAATCAAAATGAAAATTGTCACAGCAATAACAGGTTCCGAAACCTATTGATAGAGGTATCAACCATCGTATGCGGGCCATTTTAGATTTTTGCCGCCCAAAAACTTGTGGGCTATAGCACAGTTGATTTTCAATAAAATTGAATTTTCTAAGAAATGTTTAGAAATAATCGAGCAATCAAAATGAAAATTGTCACAGCAATAACAGGTCCCGAAACCTATTGATAGAGGTATCAACCATCGTAATCGGACCATTTTAGATTTTTACCGCCCAAAAACTTGTGGGCTATAGCACAGTTAATTTACAATAAAATTGAATTTTCTAAGAAATGTTTAGAAATAATCGAGCAATTAAAATGAAAATTGTCACAGCAATAACAAGTCCCGAAACCTATTGATAGAGGTATCAACCATCGTAATCGGAGCATTTTAGATTTTTGCCGCCCAAAAACTTGTGGGGTATAGCACAGTTGATTTACAATAAAATTGAATTTTCTAAGAAATGTTTAGAAATAATCGAGCAATCGAAATGAAAATTGTCATAGCAATAACAGGTCCCGAAACCTATTGATAGAGGTATCAACCATCTTAATCGGAGCATTTTAGATTTTTGCCGCCCAAAAACTTGTGGGCTATAGCACAGTTGATTTTCAATAAAATTGAATTTTCTAAGAAATGTTTAGAAATATTCGAGCAATCAAAATGAAAATTGTCACAGCAATTACAGGTCTCGAAACATATTGATAGAGGTATCAACCATCGTAATCGGAGCATTTTAGATTTTTGCCGCCCAAAAACTTGTGGGCTATAGCACAGTTGATTTTCAATAAAATTGAATTTTTAAGAAATGTTTAGAAATAATCGAGCAATCAAAATGAAAATTGTCACAGCAATAACAGGTCCCGAGAACTATTGATAGAGGTAACAACCATCGTAATCGGACCATTTTAGATTTTTGCCGCCCAAAAACTTGTGGGCTATAGCACAGTTAATTTTCAATAAAATTGAATTTTCTAAGAAATGTTTAGAAATAATCGAGCAATCAAAATGAAAATTGTCACAGCAATAACAGGTCCCGAAACCTATTGATAGAGGTATCAACCATCGTAATCGGAGCATTTTAGATTTTTGCCGCCCAAAAACTTGTGGGGTATAGCACAGTTGATGTTCAATAAAATTGAATTTTCTAAGAAATGTTTAGAAATAATCGAGCAATCAAAATGAAAATTGTCACAGCAATAACAGGTTCTGAAATCTATTGATAGAGGTATCAACCATCGTAATCGGAGCATTTTAGATTTTTGCCGCCCAAAAACTTGTGGGCTATAGCACAGTTGATTTTCAATAAAATTGAATTTTCTAAGAAATGTTTAGAAATATTCGAGCAATTAAAATGAAAATTGTCACAGCAATTACAGGTCCCGAAACCTATTGATAGAGGTATCAACCATCGTAATCGGAGCATTTTAGATTTTTGCCACCCAAAAACTTGTGGGCTATAGCACAGTTGATTTTCAATAAAATTGAATTTTCTAAGAAATGTTTAGAAATAATCGAGCAATCAAAATGAAAATTGTCACAGCACTAACAGGTCCCAAAACCTATTGATAGAGGTATCAACCATCGTAATCGGCCATTTTAGATTTTTGCCGCCCAAAAACTTGTGGGCTATAGCCCAGTTGATTTTCAATATAATTGAATTTTCTAAGAAATGTTTAGAAATAATCGAGCAATAAAAATGAAAATTGTCACAGCAATTACAGTTCCCGAAACCTATTGATAGAGGTATCAACCATCGTAATCGGACCATTTTATATTTTAACCGCCAAAACCTTGTGGGCTATAGCACAGTTGATTTTTAATCAAATTGAATTTTTTAATGAATATCTAGAAATAATCGAGCAATCAAAATGAAAATTGCCACAGCAATTACAGGTCCCGAAACCTATTGATAGAGGTATCAACCATCGTAGTCGGACCATTTTAGATTTTTGCCGCCCAAAAACTTGTGGGCTATAGCACAGTTAATTTTCAATAAAATTGAATTTTCTAAGAAATGTTTAGAAATAATCGAACAATCAAAATTCAAATTGTCACAGCACTAACAGTTCCTGAAACCTATTGATAGAGGTATCAACCATCGTAATCGGCCATTTTAGGTTTTTGCCGCCCAAAAACTTGTGGGCTATAGCACAGTTGATTTTCAATAAAATTGAATTTTCTAAGAAATGTTTAGAAATAATCGAGCAATCAAAATGAAAATTGTCACAGCAATAACAGGTCCCGAAACATATTGATAGAGGTATCAACCATCGTAATCGGAGCATTTTAGATTTTTGCCGCCCAAAATCTTGTGGGCACAGTTGATTTTCAATAAAATTGAATTTTCTAAGAAATGTTTAGAAATAATCAAGCAATCAAAATGAAAATTGTCACAGCAATAACTGGTCCGAAACCTATTGATAGAGGTATCAACCATCGTAATAGCACAGTTGATTTTCAATAAAATTGAATTTTCTAAGAAATGTTAAGAAATAATCAATCAATCAAAATGAAAATTGTCACAGCAATTACAGGTCCCGAAACCTATTGATAGAGGTATCAACCATCGTAATTGGACCATTTTAAGTTTTTGCCGCCCAAAAACTTGTGGGCTATAGCACAGTTGATTTTCAATAAAATTGAATTTTCTAAGAAATGTTTAGAAATAATCGAGCAATCAAAATGAAAATTGTCACAGCCATAACAGGTCCCGAAACCTATTGATAGAGGTATCACCATCGTATGCGGGCTATTTTAGATTTTTGCCGCCCAAAAACTTGTGGGCTATAGCACAGTTGATTTTCAATAAAATATAATTTTCTAAGAAATGTTTAGAAATAATCGAGCAATCAAAATGAAAATGGTCACAGCAATAACAGGTCCCGAAACCTATTGATAGAGGTATCAACCATCGTAATCGGAGCATTTTAGATTTTTGTCGCCCAAAAACTTGTGGGCTATAGCACAGTTGATTTTCAATAAAATTGAATTTTCTAAGAAATGTTTAGAAATAATCGAGCAATCAAAATGAAAATTGTCACAGCCATAACAGGTTCCGAAACCTATTGATAGAGGTATCAACCATCGTATGCGGGCTATTTTAGATTTTTGCCGCCCAAAAACTTGTGGGCTATAGCACAGTTGATTTTCAATAAAATTGAATTTTCTAAGAAATGTTTAGAAATAATTAAGCAATCAAAATGAAAATTGTCACAGCAATAACAGGTCCCGAAACATATTGATAGAGGTATCAACCATCGTAATCGGAGCATTTTAGATTTTTGCCGCCCAAAAACTTTTGGGCTATAGCACAGTTAATTTTCAATAAAATTGAATTTTCTAAGAAATGTTTAGAAATAATCAAGCAATCAAAATTAAAATTGTCACAGCAATAACAGGTCCCGAAACCTGTTGATAGAGGTATCAACCATCGAAATCGGAGTATTCTAGATTTTTCCCACCCAAAAACTTGTGGGCTATAGCACAGTTGATTTTCAATAAAATTGAATTTTCTAAGAATGGTTAGATATAATCGAGCAATCAAAATGAAAATTGTCACAGCCATAACAGGTCCCGAAACCTATTGATAGAGGTATCAACCATCGAAATCGGACCATTTTAGATTTTTGCCGCCCAAAAACTTGTGGGCTATAGCACAGTTGATTTTCAATAAAATTGAATTTCTAAGAAATGTTTAGAAATAATCAAGCAATCAAAATGAAAATTGTCACAGCAATAACAGGTCCCGAAACCTGTTGATAGAGGTATCAACCATCGAAATCGGAGTATTTTAGATTTTTCCCACCCAAAAACTTGTGGGCTATAGCACAGTTGATTTTCAATAAAATTGAATTTTCTAAGAAATGTTTAGAAATAATCAAGCAATCAAAATGAAAATTGTCACAGCAATAACAGGTCCCGAAACCTATTGATAGACGTATCAACCATCGAAATCGGAGCACTTTAGATTTTTGCCGCCCAAAAACTGGTGGGCTATAGCACATTTGATTTTCAATAAAATTGAATTTTCTAAGAAATGTTTAGAAATAATCAAGCAATCAAAATGAAAATTGTCACAGCAATAACAGGTCCCGAAACCTGTTGATAGAGGTATCAACCATCGAAATCGGAGTATTTTAGATTTTTGCCGCCCAAAAACTTGTGGGCTATAGCACAGTTGATTTTCAATAAAATTGAATTTTCTAAGAATGGTTAGAAATAATCGAGCAATCAAAATGAAAATTGTCACAGCAATAACAGGTCCCGAAACCTACTGATAGAGGTATGAACCATCGTATACGGGCCATTTTAGATTTTTGCCGCCCAAAAACTTGTGGGCTATAGCACAGTTGATTTTCAATAAAATTGAATTTTCTAAGAAATGTTTAGAAATAATCGAGCAATCAAAATGAAAATTGTCACAGCCATAACAGGTCCCGAAACCTATTGATAGAGGTATCAACCATCGTAATCGGGCCATTTTAGATTTTTGCTGCCCAAAAATTTGTGGGCTATAGCACAGTTGATTTTCAATAAAATTGAATTTTTTAAGAAATGTTTAGAAATAATCAAGCAATCAAAATGAAAATTGTCACAGCAATAACAGGTCCCGAAACCTATTGATAGAGGTAACAACCATCGTAATCGGAACATTTTATATTTTTGCCGCCCAAAAACTTGTGGGCTATAGCACAGTTGATTTTCAATAAAATTGAATTTTCTAAGAAATGTTTAGAAATAATCAAGCAATCAAAATGAAAATTGTCACAGCAATAACAGGTCCCGAAACCTATTGATAGAGGTATCAACCATCGTAATCGGAGCATTTTAGATTTTTGCCGCCCAAAAACTTGTTAGCTATAGCACAGTTGATTTTCAATAAAATTGAATTTTCTAAGAAATGTTTAGAAATAATCAAGCAATCAAAATGAAAATTGTCACAGCAATAACAGGTCCCGAAACCTATTGATAGTTGTATCAACCATCGAAATCGGAGCATTTTAGATTTTTGCCGCCCAAAAACTTGTGGGCTATAGCACAGTTGTTTTTCAATAAAATTGAATTTTCTAAGAAATGTTTAGAAATAATCGAGCAATCAAAATGAAAATTGTCACAGCCATAACAGGTCCCGAAACCTATTGATAGAGGTATCAACCATCGTATGCGGGCCATTTTAGATTTTTGCCGCCCAAAAACTTGTGGGCTATAGCACAGTTGATTTTCAATAAAATTGAATTTTCTAAGAAATGTTTAGAAATAATCAAGCAATCAAAATGAAAATTGTCACAGCAATAACAGGTCCCGAAACCTATTGATAGAGGTATCAACCATCGAAATCGGAGTATTTTAGATTTTTGCCGCCCAAAAACTTGTGGGCTATAGCACAGTTGATTTTCAATAAAATTGAATTTTCTAAGAAATGTTTAGAATTAATCGAGCAATCAAAATGAAAATTGTCACAGCAATAACAGGTCCCGAACCCTATTGATAGAGGTATCAACCATCGTAATCGGAGCATTTTAGATTTTTGCCGCCCCAAAACTTGTGGGCTATAGCACAGTTGATTTTCAATAAAATTGAATTTTCTTAGAAATGTTTAGAAATAATCGAGCAGTCAAAATAAAAATTGTCACAGCAATTACAGTTGCGGAAACCTATTGATAGAGGTATCAACCATCGTAATCGGAGCATTTTAGATTTTTGCCGCCCAAAAACTTGTGGGCTATAGCACAGTTGATTTTCAATAACATTGAATTTTCTAAGGAATGTTAGAAATAACCAAGCAATTAAAATGAAAATTGTCACAGCAATTACAGGTCCCGAAACCTATTGATAGAGGTATCAACCATCGTAATTGACCATTTTAAATTTTTGCCGCCCAAAAACTTGTGGGCTATAGCACAGTTGATTTTCAATAAAATTGAATTTTCTAAGAAATGTTTAGAAATAATCGAGCAATCAAAATGAAAATTGTCACAGCCATAACAGGTCATGAAACCTGTTGATAGAGGTATCACCATCGTATGCGGGCTATTTTAGATTTTTGCCGCCCAAAAACTTGTGGGCTATAGCACAGTTGATTTTCAATAAAATTGAATTTTCTAAGAAATGTTTAGAAATAATTAAGCAATCAAAATGAAAATTGTCACAGCAATAACAGGTCCCGAAACCTATTGATAGATGTATCAACCATCGTAATCGGAGCATTTTAGATTTTTGCCGCCCAAAAACTTGTGGGCTATAGCACAGTTGATTTTCAATAAAATTGAATTTTTTAAGAAATGTTTAGAAAAAATCAAGCAATCAAAATGAAAATTGTCACAGCAATAAGGGCCCGAAACCTATTGATAGAGGTATCAACAATCGAAATCGGAGCATTTTAGATTTTTGCCGCCCAAAAACTTGTGGGCTATAGCACAGTTGATTTTCAATAAAATTGAATTTTCTAAGAAATGTTTAGAAATAATCGAGCAATCAAAATGAAAATTGTCACAGCCATAACAGGTTCCGAAAAATATTGATAGAGGTATCAACCATCGTAAGCGGGCTATTTTAGATTTTTGCCGCCCAAAAACTTGTGGGCTATAGCACAGTTGATTTTCAATAAAATTGAATTTTCTAAGAAATGTATAGAAATAATCAAGCAATCAAAATGAAAATTGTCACAGCAATAACAGGTCCCGAAACATATTGATAGAGGTATCAACCATCGTAATCGGAGCATTTTAGATTTTTGCCGCCCAAAAACTTGTGGGCTATAGCACAGTTAATTTTCAATAAAATTGAATTTTCTAAGAAATGTTTAGAAAAAATCAAGCAATCAAAATGAAAATTGTCACAGCAATAATAGGTCCCGAAACCTATTGATAGAGGTATCAACCATCGAAATCGGAGTATTTTAAATTTTTCCCACCCAAAAACTTGTGGGCTATAGCACACTTGATTTTCAATAAAATTGAATTTTCTAAGAATGTTTAGATATAATCGAGCAATCAAAATGAAAATTGTCACAGCCATAACAGGTCCCGAAACCTATTGATAGAGGTATCAACCATCGTAATCGGAGCATTTTAGATTTTTGCCGCCCAAAAACTTGTGGGCTATAACACAGTTGATTTTCAATAAAATTGAATTTTCTAAGAAATGTTTAGAAATAATCAAGCAATCAAAATGAAAATTGTCACAGCAATAACAGGTCCCGAAACCTGTTGATAGAGGTATCAACCATCGAAATCGGAGTATTTTAGATTTTTGCCGCCAAAAACTTGTGGGCTATAGCACAGTTGATTTTCAATAAAATTGAATTTTCTAAGAATGGTTAGAAATAATCGAGCAATCAAAATGAAAATTGTCACAGCAATAACAGGTCCCGAAACCTACTGATAGAGGTATCAACCATCGTATACGGGCCATGTTAGATTTTTGGCGCCCAAAAACTTGTGGGCTATAGCACAGTTGATTTTCAAAAAACTTGAATTTTTTAAGAAATGTTTAGAAATAATCAAGCAATCAAAATGAAAATTGTCACAGCAATAACAGGTCCCGAAACCTATTGATAGAGGTAACAACCATCGTAATCGGAACATTTTATATTTTTGCCGCCCAAAAACTTGTGGGCTATAGCACAGTTGATTTTCAATAAAATTGAATTTTCTAAGAAATGTTTAGAAATAATCGAGCAATCAAAATGAAAATTGTCACAGCAATAACAGGTCCCGAAATCTATTGATAGAGGTATCAACCATCGTAATCGGGCCATTTTAGATTTTTGCCGCCCAAAAATTTGTGGGCTATAGCACAGTTGATTTTCAATAAAATTGAATTTTCTAAGAAATGTTTAGAAATATTCGAGCAATCAAAATGAAAATTGTCACAGCCATAACAGGTCCCGAAACCTATTGATAGAGGTATCAACCATCGTATGCGGGCTATTTTAGATTTTTGCCGCCCAAAAACTTGTGGGCTATAGCACAGTTGATTTTCAATAAAATTGAATTTTCTAAGAAATGTTTAGAAATAATTAAGCAATCAAAATGAAAATTGTCACAGCAATAACAGGTCCCGAAACCTATTGATAGAGGTATCAACCATCGTAATCGGAGCATTTTAGATTTTTGCCGCCCAAAAACTTGTGGGCTATAGCACAGTTGATTTTCAATAAAATTGAATTTTCTAAGAAATGTTTAGAAATAATCGAGCAATCAAAATGAAAATTGTCACAGCCATAACAGGTTCCGAAACCTATTGATAGAGGTATCAACCATCGTATGCGGGCTATTTTAGATTTTTTCCGCCCAAAAACTTGTGGGCTATAGCACAGTTGATTTTCAATAAAATTGAATTTTCTAAGAAATGTTTAGAAATAATTAAGCAATCAAAATGAAAATTGTCACAGCAATAACAGGTCCCGACACCTATTGATAGAGGTATCAACCATCGTATGCGGGCTATTTTAGATTTTTGCCGCCCAAAAACTTTTGGGCTATAGCACAGTTAATTTTCAATAAAATTGAATTTTCTAAGAAATGTTTAGAAATAATCAAGCAATCAAAATTAAAATTGTCACAGCAATAACAGGTCCCGAAACCTGTTGATAGAGGTATCAACCATCGAAATCGGAGTATTTTAGATTTTTCCCACCCAAAAACTTGTGGGCTATAGCACAGTTGATTTTCAATAAAATTGAATTTTCTAAGAATGGTTAGATATAATCGAGCAATTAAAATGAAAATTGTCACAGCCATAACAGGTCCCGAAACCTATTGATAGAGGTATCAACCATCGTAATCGGAGCATTTTAGATTTTTGCCGCCCAAAAACTTGTGGGCTATAGCACAGTTGATTTTCAATAAAATTGAATTTTCTAAGAAATGTTTAGAAATAATCGAGCAATCAAAATGAAAATTGTCACAGCCATAACAGGTCCCGAAACCTATTGATAGAGGTATCAACCATCGTATGCGGGCTATTTTAGATTTTTGCCGCCCAAAAACTTGTGGGCTATAGCACAGTTGATTTTCAATAAAATTGAATTTTCTAAGAAATGTTTAGAAATAATTAAGCAATCAAAATGAAAATTGTCACAGCCATAACAGGTTCCGAAACCTATTGATAGAGGTATCAACCATCGTATGCGGGCTATTTCAGATTTTTGCCGCCCAAAAACTTGTGGGCTATAGCACAGTTGATTTTCAATAAAATATAATTTTCTAAGAAATGTTTAGAAATAATCGAGCAATCAAAATGAAAATTGTCACAGCAATAACAGGTCCCGAAACCTATTGATAGAGGTATCAACCATCGTAATCGGAGCATTTTAGATTTTTGCCGCCCAAAAACTTGTGGGCTATAGCACAGTTGATTTTCAATAAAATTGAATTTTCTAAGAAATGTTTAGAAATAATCGAGCAATCAAAATGAAAATTGTCACAGCCATAACAGGTTCCGAAACCTATTGATAGAGGTATCAACCATCGTATGCGGGCTATTTTAGATTTTTGCCGCCCAAAAACTTGTGGGCTATAGCACAGTTGATTTTCAATAAAATTGAATTTTCTAAGAAATGTTTAGAAATAATCGAGCAATCAAAATGAAAATTGTCACAGCCATAACAGGTTCCGAAACCTATTGATAGAGGTATCAACCATCGTATGCGGGCTATTTTAGATTTTTGCCGCCCAAAAACTTGTGGGCTATAGCACAGTTGATTTTCAATAAAATTGAATTTTCTAAGAAATGTTTAGAAATAATTAAGCAATCAAAATGAAAATTGTCACAGCAATAACAGGTCCCGAAACCTATTGATAGAGGTATCAACCATCGTATGCGGGCTATTTTAGATTTTTGCCGCCCAAAAACTTTTGGGCTATAGCACAGTTAATTTTCAATAAAATTGAATTTTCTAAGAAATGTTTAGAAATAATCAAGCAATCAAAATTAAAATTGTCACAGAAAATAACAGGTCCCGAAACCTGTTGATAGAGGTATCAACCATCGAAATCGGAGTATTTTAGATTTTTCCCACCCAAAAACTTGTGGGCTATAGCACAGTTGATTTTCAATAAAATTGAATTTTCTAAGAATGGTTAGATATAATCGAGCAATCAAAATGAAAATTGTCACAGCCATAACAGGTCCCGAAACCTATTGATAGAGGTATCAACCATAGAAATCGGACCATTTTAGATTTTTGCCGCCCAAAAACTTGTGGGCTATAGCACAGTTGATTTTCAATAAAATTGAATTTCTAAGAAATGTTTAGAAATAATCAAGCAATCAAAATGAAAATTGTCACAGCAATAACAGGTCCCGAAACCTGTTGATAGAGGTATCAACCATCGAAATCGGAGTATTTTAGATTTTTCCCACCCAAAAACTTGTGGGCTATAGCACAGTTGATTTTCAATAAAATTGAATTTTCTAAGAAATGTTTAGAAATAATCAAGCAATCAAAATGAAAATTGTCACAGCAATAACAGGTCCCGAAACCTATTGATAGACGTATCAACCATCGAAATCGGAGCATTTTAGATTTTTGCCGCCCAAAAACTGGTGGGCTATAGCACAGTTGATTTTCAATAAAATTGAATTTTCTAAGAAATGTTTAGAAATAATCAAGCAATCAAAATGAAAATTGTCACAGCAATAACAGGTCCCGAAACCTGTTGATAGAGGTATCAACCATCGAAATCGGAGTATTTTAGATTTTTGCCGCCCAAAAACTTGTGGGCTATAGCACAGTTGATTTTCAATAAAATTGAATTTTCTAAGAATGGTTAGAAATAATCGAGCAATCAAAATGAAAATTGTCACAGCAATAACAGGTCCCGAAACCTACTGATAGAGGTATCAACCATCGTAATCGGGCCATTTTAGATTTTTGCCGCCCAAAAACTTGTGGGCTATAGCACAGTTGATTTTCAATAAAATTGAATTTTCTAAGAAATGTTTAGAAATAATCGAGCAATCAAAATGAAAATTGTCACAGCCATAACAGGTCCCGAAACCTATTGATAGAGGTATCAACCATCGTAATCGGGCCATTTTAGATTTTTGCCGCCCAAAAATTTGTGGGCTATAGCACAGTTGATTTTCAATAAAATTGAATTTTCTAAGAAATGTTTAGAAATAATCAAGCAATCAAAATGAAAATTGTCACAGCAATAACAGGTCCCGAAACCTATTGATAGAGGTAACAACCATCGTAATTGGGCCATTTTAGATTTTTGCCGCCCAAAAACTTGTGGGCTATAGCACAGTTGATTTTTAATAAAATTGAATTTTCTAAGAAATGTTTAGAAATAATCAAGCAATCAAAATAAAAATTGTCACAGCAATAACAGGTCCCGAAACCTATTGATAGAGGTATCAACCATCGAAATCGGAGCATTTTAGATTTTTGCCGCCCAAAAACTTGTGGGCTATAGCACAGTTGTTTTTCAATAAAATTGAATTTTCTAAGAAATGTTTAGAAATAATCGAGCAATCAAAATGAAAATTGTCACAGCCATAACAGGTCTCGAAACCTATTGATAGAGGTATCAACCATCGTAATCGGGCCATTTTAGATTTTTGTCGCCCAAAAACTTGTGGGCTATAGCACAGTTGATTTTCAATAAAATTGAATTTCTAAGAAATGTTTAGAAATAATCGAGCAATTAAAATGAAAATTGTCACAGCCATAACAGGTCCCGAAACCTATTGATAGAGGTATCAACCATCGTATGCGGGCCATTTTAGATTTTTGCCGCCCAAAAACTTGTGGGCTATAGCACAGTTGATTTTCAATAAAATTGAATTTTCTTAGAAATGTTTAGAAATAATCGAGCAGTCAAAATAAAAATTGTCACAGCAATTACAGTTGCGGAAACCTATTGATAGAGGTATCAACCATCGTATGCGGGCCATTTTAGATTTTTGCCGCCCAAAAACTTGTGGGCTATAGCACAGTTAATTTTCAATAAAATTGAATTTTCTAAGAAATGTTTAGAAAAAATCAAGCAATCAAAATGAAAATTGTCACAGCAATAACAGGTCCCGAAACCTATTGATAGAGGTATCAACCATCGAAATCGGAGCATTTTAGATTTTTGCCGCCCAAAAACTTGTGGGCTATAGCACAGTTGATTTTCAATAACATTGAATTTTCTAAGGAATGTTTAGAAATAACCAAGCAATCAAAATGAAAATTGTCACAGCAATTACAGGTCCCGAAACCTATTGATAGAGGTATCAACCATCGTAATTGACCATTTTAAATTTTTGCCGCCCAAAAACTTGTGGGCTATAGCACAGTTGATTTTCAATAAAATTGAATTTTCTAAGAAATGTTTAGAAATAATCGAGCAATCAAAATGAAAATTGTCACAGCCATAACAGGTCAAGAAACCTGTTGATAGAGGTATCACCATCGTATGCGGGCTATTTTAGATTTTTGCCGCCCAAAAACTTGTGGGCTATAGCACAGTTGATTTTCAATAAAATTGAATTTTCTAAGAAATGTTTAGAAATAATTAAGCAATCAAAATGAAAATTGTCACAGCAATAACAGGTCCCGAAACCTATTGATAGATGTATCAACCATCGTAATCGGAGCATTTTAGATTTTTGCCGCCCAAAAACTTGTGGGCTATAGCACAGTTGATTTTCAATAAAATTGAATTTTCTAAGAAATGTTTAAAAAAAATCAAGCAATCAAAATGAAAATTGTCACAGCAATAATAGGTCCCGAAACCTATTGATAGAGGTATCAACCATCGAAATCGGAGCATTTTAGATTTTTGCCGCCCAAAAACTTGTGGGCTATAGCACAGTTGATTTTCAATAAAATTGAATTTTTTAAGAAATGTTTAGAAATAATCGAGCAATCAAAATGAAAATTGTCACAGCCATAACAGGTCCCGAAACCTATTGATAGAGGTATCAACCATCGTAATCGGGCCATTTTAGATTTTTGCCGCCCAAAAACTTGTGGGCTATAGCACAGTTGATTTTCAATAAAATTGAATTTTCTAAGAAATGTTTAGAAATAATCGAGCAATCAAAATGAAAATTGTCACAGCCATAACAGGTTCCAAAACCTATTGATAGAGGTATCAACCATCGTATGCGGGCTATTTTAGATTTTTGCCGCCCAAAAACTTGTGGGCTATAGCACAGTTGATTTTCAATAAAATTGAATTTTCTAAGAAATGTTTAGAAATAATCGAGCAATCAAAATGAAAATTGTCACAGCCATAACAGGTTCCGAAACCTATTGATAGAGGTATCAACCATCGTATGCGGGCTATTTTAGATTTTTTCCGCCCAAAAACTTGTGGGCTATAGCACAGTTGATTTTCAATAAAATTGAATTTTCTAAGAAATGTTTAGAAATAATTAAGCAATCAAAATGAAAATTGTCACAGCTATAACAGGTCCTGAAACCTATTGATAGAGGTATCAACCATCGTATGCGGGCTATTTTAGATTTTTGCCGCCCAAAAACTTTTGGGCTATAGCACAGTTAATTTTCAATAAAATTGAATTTTCTAAGAAATGTTTAGAAATAATCAAGCAATCAAAATTAAAATTGTCACAGCAATAACAGGTCCCGAAACCTGTTGATAGAGGTATCAACCATCGAAATCGGAGTATTTTAGATTTTTCCCACCCAAAAACTTGTGGGCTATAGCACAGTTGATTTTCAATAAAATTGAATTTTCTAAGAATGGTTAGATATAATCGAGCAATTAAAATGAAAATTGTCACAGCCATAACAGGTCCCGAAACCTATTGATAGAGGTATCAACCATCGTAATCGGAGCATTTTAGATTTTTGCCGCCCAAAAACTTGTGGGCTATAGCACAGTTGATTTTCAATAAAATTGAATTTTCTAAGAAATGTTTAGAAATAATCGAGCAATCAAAATGAAAATTGTCACAGCCATAACAGGTCCCGAAACCTATTGATAGAGGTATCAACCATCGTATGCGGGCTATTTTAGATTTTTGCCGCCCAAAAACTTGTGGGCTATAGCACAGTTGATTTTCAATAAAATTGAATTTTCTAAGAAATGTTTAGAAATAATTAAGCAATCAAAATGAAAATTGTCACAGCCATAACAGGTTCCGAAACCTATTGATAGAGGTATCAACCATCGTACGCGGGCTATTTCAGATTTTTGCCGCCCAAAAACTTGTGGGCTATAGCACAGTTGATTTTCAATAAAATATAATTTTCTAAGAAATGTTTAGAAATAATCGAGCAATCAAAATGAAAATTGTCACAGCAATAACAGGTCCCGAAACCTATTGATAGAGGTATCAACCATCGTAATCGGAGCATTTTAGATTTTTGCCGCCCAAAAACTTGTGGGCTATAGCACAGTTGATTTTCAATAAAATTGAATTTTCTAAGAAATGTTTAGAAATAATCGAGCAATCAAAATGAAAATTGTCACAGCCATAACAGGTTCCGAAACCTATTGATAGAGGTATCAACCATCGTATGCGGGCTATTTTAGATTTTTGCCGCCCAAAAACTTGTGGGCTATAGCACAGTTGATTTTCAATAAAATTGAATTTTCTAAGAAATGTTTAGAAATAATCGAGCAATCAAAATGAAAATTGTCACAGCCATAACAGGTTCCGAAACCTATTGATAGAGGTATCAACCATCGTATGCGGGCTATTTTAGATTTTTGCCGCCCAAAAACTTGTGGGCTATAGCACAGTTGATTTTCAATAAAATTGAATTTTCTAAGAAATGTTTAGAAATAATTAAGCAATCAAAATGAAAATTGTCACAGCAATAACAGGTCCCGAAACCTATTGATAGAGGTATCAACCATCGTATGCGGGCTATTTTAGATTTTTGCCGCCCAAAAACTTTTGGGCTATAGCACAGTTAATTTTCAATAAAATTGAATTTTCTAAGAAATGTTTAGAAATAATCAAGCAATCAAAATTAAAATTGTCACAGAAAATAACAGGTCCCGAAACCTGTTGATAGAGGTATCAACCATCGAAATCGGAGTATTTTAGATTTTTCCCACCCAAAAACTTGTGGGCTATAGCACAGTTGATTTTCAATAAAATTGAATTTTCTAAGAATGGTTAGATATAATCGAGCAATCAAAATGAAAATTGTCACAGCCATAACAGGTCCCGAAACCTATTGATAGAGGTATCAACCATAGAAATCGGACCATTTTAGATTTTTGCCGCCCAAAAACTTGTGGGCTATAGCACAGTTGATTTTCAATAAAATTGAATTTCTAAGAAATGTTTAGAAATAATCAAGCAATCAAAATGAAAATTGTCACAGCAATAACAGGTCCCGAAACCTGTTGATAGAGGTATCAACCATCGAAATCGGAGTATTTTAGATTTTTGCCGCCCAAAAACTTGTGGGCTATAGCACAGTTGATTTTCAATAAAATTGAATTTTCTAAGAAATGTTTAGAAATAATCAAGCAATCAAAATGAAAATTGTCACAGCAATAACAGGTCCCGAAACCTGTAGATAGAGGTATCAACCATCGAAATCGGAGTATTTTAGATTTTTGCCGCCCAAAAACTTGTGGGCTATAGCACAGTTGATTTTCAATAAAATTGAATTTTCTAAGAATGGTTAGAAATAATCGAGCAATCAAAATGAAAATTGTCACAGCAATAACAGGTCCCGAAACCTACTGATAGAGGTATCAACCATCGTAATCGGGCCATTTTAGATTTTTGCCGCCCAAAAACTTGTGGGCTATAGCACAGTTGATTTTCAATAAAATTGAATTTTCTAAGAAATGTTTAGAAATAATCGAGCAATCAAAATGAAAATTGTCACAGCCATAACAGGTCCCGAAACCTATTGATAGAGGTATCAACCATCGTAATCGGGCCATTTTAGATTTTTGCCGCCCAAAAATTTGTGGGCTATAGCACAGTTGATTTTCAATAAAATTGAATTTTCTAAGAAATGTTTAGAAATAATCAAGCAATCAAAATGAAAATTGTCACAGCAATAACAGGTCCCGAAACCTATTGATAGAGGTAACAACCATCGTAATTGGGCCATTTTAGATTTTTGCCGCCCAAAAACTTGTGGGCTATAGCACAGTTGATTTTTAATAAAATTGAATTTTCTAAGAAATGTTTAGAAATAATCAAGCAATCAAAATAAAAATTGTCACAGCAATAACAGGTCCCGAAACCTATTGATAGAGGTATCAACCATCGAAATCGGAGCATTTTAGATTTTTGCCGCCCAAAAACTTGTGGGCTATAGCACAGTTGTTTTTCAATAAAATTGAATTTTCTAAGAAATGTTTAGAAATAATCGAGCAATCAAAATGAAAATTGTCACAGCCATAACAGGTCCCGAAACCTATTGATAGAGGTATCAACCATCGTAATCGGGCCATTTTAGATTTTTGTCGCCCAAAAACTTGTGGGCTATAGCACAGTTGATTTTCAATAAAATTGAATTTCTAAGAAATGTTTAGAAATAATCGAGCAATTAAAATGAAAATTGTCACAGCCATAACAGGTCCCGAAACCTATTGATAGAGGTATCAACCATCGTATGCGGGCCATTTTAGATTTTTGCCGCCCAAAAACTTGTGGGCTATAGCACAGTTGATTTTCAATAAAATTGAATTTTCTTAGAAATGTTTAGAAATAATCGAGCAGTCAAAATAAAAATTGTCACAGCAATTACAGTTGCGGAAACCTATTGATAGAGGTATCAACCATCGTATGCGGGCCATTTTAGATTTTTGCCGCCCAAAAACTTGTGGGCTATAGCACAGTTAATTTTCAATAAAATTGAATTTTCTAAGAAATGTTTAGAAAAAATCAAGCAATCAAAATGAAAATTGTCACAGCAATAACAGGTCCCGAAACCTATTGATAGAGGTATCAACCATCGAAATCGGAGCATTTTAGATTTTTGCCGCCCAAAAACTTGTGGGCTATAGCACAGTTGATTTTCAATAACATTGAATTTTCTAAGGAATGTTTAGAAATAACCAAGCAATCAAAATGAAAATTGTCACAGCAATTACAGGTCCCGAAACCTATTGATAGAGGTATCAACCATCGTAATTGACCATTTTAAATTTTTGCCGCCCAAAAACTTGTGGGCTATAGCACAGTTGATTTTCAATAAAATTGAATTTTCTAAGAAATGTTTAGAAATAATCGAGCAATCAAAATGAAAATTGTCACAGCCATAACAGGTCAAGAAACCTGTTGATAGAGGTATCACCATTGTATGCGGGCTATTTTAGATTTTTGCCGCCCAAAAACTTGTGGGCTATAGCACAGTTGATTTTCAATAAAATTGAATTTTCTAAGAAATGTTTAAAAAAAATCAAGCAATCAAAATGAAAATTGTCACAGCAATAATAGGTCCCGAAACCTATTGATAGAGGTATCAACCATCGAAATCGGAGCATTTTAGATTTTTGCCGCCCAAAAACTTGTGGGCTATAGCACAGTTGATTTTCAATAAAATTGAATTTTTTAAGAAATGTTTAGAAATAATCGAGCAATCAAAATGAAAATTGTCACAGCCATAACAGGTCCCGAAACCTATTGATAGAGGTATCAACCATCGTAATCGGGCCATTTTAGATTTTTGCCGCCCAAAAACTTGTGGGCTATAGCACAGTTGATTTTCAATAAAATTGAATTTTCTAAGAAATGTTTAGAAATAATCGAGCAATCAAAATGAAAATTGTCACAGCCATAACAGGTTCCAAAACCTATTGATAGAGGTATCAACCATCGTATGCGGGCTATTTTAGATTTTTGCCGCCCAAAAACTTGTGGGCTATAGCACAGTTGATTTTCAATAAAATTGAATTTTCTAAGAAATGTTTAGAAATAATTAAGCAATCAAAATGAAAATTGTCACAGCAATAACAGGTCCCGAAACCTATTGATAGAGGTATCAACCATCGTAATCGGAGCATTTTAGATTTTTGCCGCCCAAAAACTTTTGGGCTATAGCACAGTTAATTTTCAATAAAATTGAATTTTCTAAGAAATGTTTAGAAAAAATCAAGCAATCAAAATGAAAATTGTCACAGCAATAATAGGTCCCGAAACCTATTGATAGAGGTATCAACCATCGAAATCGGAGTATTTTAAATTTTTCCCACCCAAAAACTTGTGGGCTATAGCACACTTGATTTTCAATAAAATTGAATTTTCTAAGAATGGTTAGATATAATCGAGCAATCAAAATGAAAATTGTCACAGCCATAACAGGTCCCGAAACCTATTGATAGAGGTATCAACCATCGTAATCGGACCATTTTAGATTTTTGCCGCCCAAAAACTTGTGTGCTATAACACAGTTGATTTTAAATAAAATTGAATTTTCTAAGAAATGTTTAGAAATAATCGAGCAATCAAAATGAAAATTGTCACAGCCATAACAGGTCCCGAAACCTATTGATAGAGGTATCAACCATCGTATACGGGCCATTTTAGATTTTTGCCGCCCAAAAACTTGTGGGCTTTAGCACAGTTGATTTTCAATAAAATTGAATTTTCTATGAAATGTTTAGAAATAATCAAGCAATCAAAATGAAAATTGTCACAGCAATAACAGGTCCCGAAACCTATTGATAGAGGTAACAACCATCGTAATCGGAACATTTTATATTTTTGCCGCCCAAAAATTTGTGGGCTATAGCACAGTTGATTTTCAATAAAATTGAATTTTCTAAGAAATGTTTAGAAATAATCAAGCAATCAAAATGAAAATTGTCACAGCAATAACAGGTCCCGAAATCTATTGATAGAGGTATCAACCATCATAATCGGGCCATTTTAGATTTTTGCCGCCCAAAAATTTGTGGGCTATAGCACAGTTGATTTTCAATAAAATTGAATTTTCTAAGAAATGTTTAGAAATATTCGAGCAATCAAAATGAAAATTGTCACAGCCATAAAAGTTTCCGAAACATATAGATAGAGGTATCAACCATCGAAATCGGAGCATTTTAGATTTTTGCCGCCCAAAAACTGGTGGGCTATAGCACAGTTGATTTTCAATAAAATTGAATTTTCTAAGAAATGTTTAGAAATAATCGAGCAATCAAAATGAAAATTGTCACAGCCATAACAGGTCCCGAAACCTATTGATAGAGGTATCAACCATCGTAATTTAGCCATTTTAGATTTTTGCCGCCCAAAAACTTGTGGGCTATAGCACAGTTGATTTTAAATAAAATTGAATTTTCTAAGAAATGTTTAGAAATAATCGAGCAATCAAAATGAAAATTGTCACAGCCATATCAGGTCCCGAAACCTATTGATAGAGGTATCAACCATCGTAATCGGGCCATTTTAGATTTTTGTCGCCCAAAAACTTGTGGGCTATAGCACAGTTGATTTTCAATAAAATTGAATTTCTAAGAAATGTTTAGAAATAATGGAGCAATCAAAATGAAAATTGTCACAGCCATAACAGGTCCCGAAACCTATTGATAGAGGTATCAACCATCGTATGCGGGCCATTTTAGATTTTTGCCGCCCAAAAACTTGTGGGCTATAGCACAGTTGATTTTCAATAAAATTGAATTTTCTAAGAAATGTTTAGAAATAATCAAGCAATCAAAATGAAAATTGTCACAGCCATAACAGGTCCCGAAACCTATTGATAGAGGTATCAACCATCGTATACGGGCCATTTTAGATTTTTGCCGCCCAAAAACTTGTGGGCTATAGCACAGTTGATTTTCAATAAAATTGAATTTTCTAAGAAATGTTAGAAATAATCAAGCAATCAAAATGAAAATTGTCACAGCAATAACAGGTCCCGAAACCTGTTGATAGAGGTATCAACCATCGAAATCGGAGCATTTTAGATTTTTGCCGCCCAAAAACATGTGGGCTATAGCACAGTTGATTTTCAATAAAATTGAATTTTCTAAGAAATGTTTAGAAATAATCGAGCAATCAAAATAAAAATTGTCACAGCCATAACAGTTTCCGAAACCTATTGATAGAGGTATCAACCATCGAAATCGGAGCATTTTAGATTTTTGCCGCCCAAAAACTTGTGGGCTATAGCACAGTTGATTTTCAATAAAATTGAATTTTCTAAGAAATGTTTAGAAATAATCGAGCAATCAAAATAAAAATTGTCACAGCATTAACAGGTCCCGAAACCTATTGATAGAGGTATCAACCACCATAATCGGGCCATTTTAGATTTTTGCCGCCCAAAAACATGTGGGCTATAGCACAGTTGATTTTCAATAAAATTGAATTTTCTAAGAAATGTTTAGAAATAATCGAGCAATCAAAATAAAAATTGTCACAGCCATAACAGTTTCCGAAACCTATTGATAGAGGTATCAACCATCGAAATCGGAGCATTTTAGATTTTTGCCGCCCAAAAACTTGTGGGCTATAGCACAGTTGATTTTCAATAAAATTGAATTTTCTAAGAAATGTTTAGAAATAATCGAGCAATCAAAATAAAAATTGTCACAGCAATAACAGGTCCCGAAACCTATTGATAGAGGTATCAACCATCGTAATCGGGCCATTTTAGATTTTTGCCGCCCAAAAACTTGTGGGCTATAGCACAGTTGATTTTCAATAAAATTGAATTTTCTAAGAAATGTTTAGAAATAATCAAGCAATCAAAATAAAAATTGTCACAGCAATAACAGGTCCCGAAACCTATTGATAGAGGTATCAACCATCGAAATCGGAGTATTTTAGATTTTTGCCGCCCAAAAACTTGTGGGCTATAGCACAGTTGATTTTCAATAAAATTGAATTTTCTAAGAAATGTTTAGAAATAATCGAGCAATCAAAATAAAAATTGTCACAGCCATAACAGTTTCCGAAACCTATTGATAGAGGTATCAACCATCGTAATCGGGCCATTTTAGATTTTTGCCGCCCAAAAACTTGTGGGCTATAGCACAGTTGATTTTCAATAAAATTGAATTTTCTAAGAAATGTTTAGAATTAATCGAGCAATCAAAATGAAAATTGTCACAGCAATAACAGGTCCCGAACCCTATTGATAGAGGTATCAACCATCGTAATCGGACCATTTTAGATTTTTGCCGCCCCAAAACTTGTGGGCTATAGCACAGTTGATTTTCAATAAAATTGAATTTTCTTAGAAATGTTTAGAAATAATCAAGCAGTCAAAATGAAAATTGTCACAGCAATTACAGTTGCGGAAACCTATTGATAGAGGTATCAACCATCGTAATCGGAGCATTTTAGATTTTTGCCGACCAAAAACTTGTGGGCTATAGCACAGTTGATTTTCAATAAAATTGAATTTTCTAATAAATGTTTAGAAATAATCGAGCAATCAAAATGAAAATTGCCACAGCAATAACAGGTCCCGAAACCTATTGATAGAGGTATCAACCATCTTAATCGGAGCATTTTAGATTTTTGCCGCCCAAAAACTTGTGGGCTATAGCACAGTTGATTTTCAATAAAATTGAATTTTCTAAGAAATGTTTAGAAATATTTGAGCAATCAAAATGAAAATTGTCACAGCAATAACAGGTCCCGAAACCTATTGATAGAGGTATCAACCATCGTAATCGGAGTATTTTAGATTTTTGCCGCCCAAAAACTTGTGGGCTATAGCACAGTTGATTTTCAATAAAATTGAATTTTCTAAGAAATGTTTAGAAATACTCGAGTAATTACAATGAAAATTGTCACAGCAATAACAGGTCCCGAAACCTATTGATAGAGGTATCAACCATCGTAATTGGAGCATTTTAGATTTTTGCCGCCCAAAAACTTGTGGGCTATAGCACAGTTGATTTTCAATAAAATTGAATTTTCTAAGAAATGTTTAGAAATAATCGAGCAATCAAAATGGAAATTGTCACAGCAATAACAGGTCCCGAAACCTATTGATAGAGGTATCAACCATCGAAATCGGAGCATTTTAGATTTTTGCCGCCCAAAAAATTGTGGGCTATAGCACAGTTGATTTTCAATAAAATTGAATTTTCTAAGAAATGTTTAGAAATAATCGAGCAATCAAAATAAAAATTGTCACAGCCATAACAGTTTCTGAAACCTATTGATAGAGGTATCAACCATCGTAATCGGGCCATTTTAGATTTTTGCCGCCCAAAAATTTGTGGGCTATAGCACAGTTGATTTTCAATAAAATTGAATTTTCTAAGAAATGTTTAGAATTAATCGAGCAATCAAAATGAAAATTGTCACAGCAATAACAGGTCCCGAACCCTATTGATAGAGGTATCAACCATCGTAATCGGACCATTTTAGATTTTTGCCGCCCCAAAACTTGTGGGCTATAGCACAGTTGATTTTCAATAAAATTGAATTTTCTTAGAAATGTTTAGAAATAATCGAGCAGTCAAAATAAAAACTGTCACAGCAATTACAGTTGCGGAAACCTATTGATAGAGGTATCAACCATCGTTATCGGAGCATTTTAGATTTTTGCCGACCAAAAACTTGTGGGCTATAGCACAGTTGATTTTCAATAAAATTGAATTTTCTAATAAATGTTTAGAAATAATCGAGCAATCAAAATGAAAATTGCCACAGCAATAACAGGTCCCGAAACCTATTGATAGAGGTATCAACCATCTTAATCGGAGCATTTTAGATTTTTGCCGCCCAAAAACTTGTGGGCTATAGCACAGTTGATTTTCAATAAAATTGAATTTTCTAAGAAATGTTTAGAAATATTTGAGCAATCAAAATGAAAATTGTCACAGCAATAACAGGTCCTGAAACGTATTGATAGAGGTATCAACCATCGTAATCGGAGTATTTTAGATTTTTGCCGCCCAAAAACTTGTGGGCTATAGCACAGTTGATTTTCAATAAAATTGAATTTTCTAAGAAATGTTTAGAAATAATCGAGCAATCAAAATGAAAATTTTCACAGCAATAAAAGGTCCCGAAACCTATTGATAGAGGTATCAACCATCTTAATCGGAGCATTTTAGATTTTTGCCGCCCAAAAACTTGTGGGCTATAGCACAGTTGATTTTCAATAAAATTGAATTTTCTAATAAATGTTTAGTAATAATCGAGCAATCAAAATGAAAATTGTCACAGCAATAACAGGTCCCGAAACCTATTGATAGAGGTATCAACCATCGTAATTGGAGTATTTTAGATTTTTGCCGCCCAAAAACTTGTGGGCTATAGCACAGTTGATTTTCAATAAAATTGAATTTTCTAAGAAATGTTTAGAAATATTCGAGCAATCAAAATAAAAATTGTCACAGCCATTACAGGTTCCGAAACCTATTGATAAAGGTATCAACCATCGTAATCGGGCCATTTTAGATTTTTGCCGCCCAAAAACTTGTGGGCTATAGCACAGTTGATTTTCAATAAAATTGAATTTTCTAAGAAATGTTTAGAAATAATCGAGCAATCAATATGAAAATTCACTTATTTTTTAAATGGTCATAGTGTAGCATCATGTTTCGACAGTTTATTTGATTTTCACAATTTTCAAAATTTATTTATTTTAATTAGATTAACTTTTATTGGAAAATTCTGGATGCTGAAATAGAATAAACTAAATTGGTAGACCGATTATATTTATTCAATTTCCCAAGTTCACGTTCAAAAATCGAATTAAATCTATTACCTAAATCAAAAAAAAAAACGAACTAAAGTTCATAAAGTTCAATAACAATGCTGCCGAGGTCTTTATCACAAGTTAACATGACATGCCTCTCAATCATTTTGTTAAAACTCAGTATGTACATGATTCGATAATCATATTTTGTAATGGGATATCCAATTAACCTCTTAATTTAAACTTTAACCTAAAATTCAACTAAATAAGCGAATATTCAGCGACTACCAAACATATCATAGCAAATTATTTGTGAAAATATAAATGTGTGTGTGTGTGTGTAGATGGCAAATTCGCGCGACCGAATCGACATGGATGAATAAAATTAATTCCAGTTTCCATACGGTACAACTTTTCTTTTTCGCATAACATTTTCAATGACAATGATCTTTTTATGTATATCTTAAGTAACGCTACATACAAAGATACAAAGTAACGTTTGTAAGTGTTTTACATTTTCTTCATATTTTTTCGTTTTTCCCATTTTGTTTGCTGAAAGATATTCTCTCTAACTTTTTGTCTTCTTGTTAAAAATTTTACAATAAAATTGTTTGGTATTGTTGTTGTTGGGTTGAACTGAGTTAGTTGATATAGAAGACGCGATATAGTGAATGGATAATTTTTTTTTGCTAGAATACTTGAGACCTTCAGAAATTTAAATGAATTTAAAACTTTTCATAAAACAAAGTCAAAGGTTAATGAAACAATTTCATATTAAAATTATATACATAGGTGTAAGAATATAGGCAAAGTAACTGTGAGATATTTAGGTTACTCATCAATTTGTGGTTTTTTTCAATTATGCCAACGTGGTTATGTTTAGAGGTTCAATTACAATTAAATTTAAGGAAGCTCGATAAGTTTATATACGCGAATAATTTAGTACCCGGAGGTGTATAATCATCGTGCTACAACAGTCTTAAGCACAGAAAATTGAATTAAATACAAAAACTTTCAAAAACCTCAAATGATCATGATCAATTCTAATGATTGAATAATCATCGCATATATGTACATAAGTTGACATTTAATCGTTCAATTATTTATGTATGTATGTACCTATTTAAATTGATGACGATATGAATATGGATGATGATATTGATCGTGATGATTTGTTGTGTTACACTAATGTGCATATTATGTCACATTTTTTAAATTTTATATTATGGTGTAGTGCAAAATAAAGCGTAAAGCTCAAGGATACATGTCTTTGTAGAATTTCAAATTCTGTTTTATTTCTCGATTTGATCTTAAATGAATGTGAAAGTACCGCAGACACGATCATAATATAATGTTGGTTTAAAGCCAAAAACACTAGAATTACGTCTGATTTTAGTATTGTAACCGAAATCACAATTAGTTTCCTTATTGTATAGTTATAGTGATAAAAAAAATGTATCGGTGTCAAGGTTGCAATTATTACACCAATTACTATTTTTGACAAGCTTTAAAAAACTGACTTTAATTAGTTTTGGCTAATTTATAGTTTGTTAGGAGAAGTTCTCACCTTTTTTACAGTAAATAATAGTGACACTTAAATAGTTCTGCGTTTATACTTAAACTGCAGTTAAGCTGCGTGTAATGTTAAAACTCAATGCTATACTTTGGCTCTAGCTCAACTATGCCTACTTACTAAGTCGCATTTACAAATATTTCGGTATTTACAAACTAAATCAAAAGCTAATTTCAACAAATCTCTATAGAGGAAATTTGTTAAACTCCTGTATTAGAAAATACAAATTCTTTAAATATAAAATGGAATTTTAACAAGGTTTTAGTTTTGAAATCAACATTTATCAAATTTAATTTTTGAACTACAATCAAATTTTAACGAATTTTACAGAAATCCTATTGAATTTGGCTCCTTCAAATTGCCACTTTGATCAACAAAGGAACAGAAATAAACAGTTGGCTGATTTAATGATGACCATAGCGAGGCTGTGAGCGTGGGCTATTTTAGCGATATTAGAAATTTTTGGAGACGGATTTCGTGTTGATTAAACCATCACTACATCGTTTTTAGTGGTGGGTTATCGATTCAGCAGTATATGACCAGAAATTTGTTGAGTGGCGGATGGGAAAATAAGGGAGGGCCGGGGTGAAACTATACTTAGTTTGTAACTGGAAATGTTCCACTCAATATTTGGTTTAGTTGCATGTAGGAACTGATCTTCTAATGGTGGACGTTGTAAAGGGGAGGATTTCCCAAATATTTCTAATAAAATATTAGCATTACGTAAAAACGTATTCAAAACCAATCAGATCGTAAATTTTTTGTTCTTTTGTTGTTCATTCTGAATTTTTTTGTTTCCACTCCAAAAATTTTTTTGTTGTATTTGTGTTTTGTTCTTAAAAAGCCAGACGCGATTACGCACAATAGCACGTGACTAAAAAGTCAGAAAATATTCGTAGCAGAAAGTTGTGGGTCCTCAAAATATATATATAGCATTACGTCAACTAATTTTTTTTACGTCAACTAGTGCCGACTCCAATGCCTATTTGGTGCTCAACCATCTTGTCTTTGATAGTTTTATGATTTCTGTACGTAGCTCTTTCTTTGTTGGAACCGATAATTATACGAAGAAGTAACGTCCTAGTGCTTCGCTGCTGCTTTGATATCCGCCAATTGTAGGAATACCGAAGCGTAAAGGCTAAAATTTTAGACATTTTATTGAAGCTATAAAGCACGTTATCAAAAACGATTCTTGAAACTATCACCACCATTATCGTTGTGGTAATTTAGCTGGTGTAGTACGCAAGCCACCGTGCAATCCTTATCTACTGGACTTAGACCTCCCTCTGGTTTTACTTTGGACAATAGCTACTCTTGCAATAGTTTGCAACCAAATGCTTTGAAATAAGGTAGGATTAGCCATCATATCCCAAAGGACAAACAATTCTGATTTGTTCTGACAACATTGTTCGTTTAGTGTGCGTTGTCCGATTTTCGAAATTCATTTAAAACTATGTTTTAAAACTCCATTCCAGACCCAATCACTTTGCTGCTATGGATGTTCTACGATTGTCAAGCTAAATTTTTTGATGAATTTCCTCGTTATTATTGATGACCACTTTCTTATATTAAATTTCGGTGATTGTAGACAAAATTATGCTGAAGTTATGTTGCTGTATGTTAAAGTCTTCAACTGATAATGGATTATTATGCATACATTTTTTCGAGATCCGCTCGTAACACGATATTTCAAAACGCGATATTTCAAAAGGCGATATGACGAAACGAGATAAAGTACAAAACGCGATATGGTACAAAACGCGATATGGTATCGCGATATTTCAAAAGGCGATTTGGTATCAAACGCGATATGGCACAAAATGCGATATTTCAAAACTCTTTTTGGTACAAAACGCGATATTTTAAAATTATAAATTTTCCATCATTTCACATATAAAAGTTTCCTCCACCTTAATGATGAAATTGAACATGTACGATGGAACTAAGATATGCTTTTTGCAATATCACATTTTCAATTATCGCGTTCTGTACTATATCGCGTTTTGTAACATATCGCGTTTTGTACCATATCGCGTTTTAAAATATCACATTTCAAATGGGACCCCATTATTTCGACGATTCCGCAGTGAAAACAAATGATGTTGATGAAATCTCAAAAGAAATCTAATAATAATGACGGTATGACTGAACGTTTTATAAAGCTTTGCCGGTATTTTACTTAGCTGATGAGAGAACGAGATAATATGAAAAATAATAGTGCTGCTGAGATAGCCGATCTTAAGACGGGCCTTTGAATTTTATGTCGCTTCGACGAGCCTTTGAATTCTATGTCGAAACTTTATAACGAACTTTGCATATTTTGGGACTTTAACATGACGAATAATATATTTGTGATTTTAATAATTTAAATTTTTGGGAAAATTGTATTTTTTGTTATTATTAGTCAAAATTGTACTGGAGCTTATGGTTCCGAATAAATTTTTCTTTTTTAAAATAAAATAAAATAAGCTGTATTCACCATATGGCCCAAATCTTCAAACTCGTTCATAAAATCAAAATAAAACCTCGCTGACTAAACTAATGTCAGTTGGATACTCAGAAAATGATAGTTAAGCGACAAATTTTCCTTCTGGACTTCTTGTAGTCGTTGCAGGTGGTTTGGTTGGCACTGATTATACTTTTTATGAAGCTTGCGTAATGATGCTTCAATTTCAAGCAAAAAGTCGCCAAGACACAGCCAAACTGTTATTTAAATGTATTATTTTGCTTTTAGGTATGCCATTATTAATATTGTTTTTAGAAAGTCTGCCATCAACCACATAATTGCCTGTTCCTCACTTAATTATTATATTAAGGTTTATATATAACTTTGCATTAAAATATTTATATACCGGGTAATTTTTTTAACCTGCTACACTGAAATATCTCGGAAAATAAGAACTCTGTTGAATGAAAATCGTTGTATACCGATCGGAGACACAATTTTTGTTTTATACAATTATCAATTATTGCCGATAATTATCTGATCCAGTTGTATGCCTTTTTTTACGAGAACACGGAGCTATACGTCTGATCAAACTCTAACTCTCGACTAACTTTTGTTTTTATATCTGTCACTGAAATATTTTACCTATTCCTACCTATCTCTTTCTAACTACACTATTAACCCTGATTATATCCCTTTTGTTAATGTGTTTCGCCAAGTTAACGAGATTTCTCTTGTCATCTAGTACAACTGGACCATTCGACATGATTTGCGAGATGCCAGTACCAGCAGGGACTTTGCTCACAGGCTACTTAGATAATATTCATTTCGTGTTCAATAAACTAATTCTCAACCTAACAGCTCTACGAAAAAAATGGTAAAAATCAAAATTTAATTATTCCGTGGGGGAAAGACATTAGTGTTGAAATTAGTACCCCCTCCCCCTCCCATTGTAGGTGGGGCGGGGGGTTACTTTGAAACTAAAATATGAACCCCTATTTTTTATTGCAGATTCGGATTCTACGGCTGAAAATACGTAGGATTTGACTGAAACTTTTTTTTTTGATTCATGATAGATGGCGCTATATTTGACGGTATTCTTTTTCGATTGAAAGATGATGAGGCGAGGGGACTCATATAAATCCCAGTCCCAGTTTCGCCATCTATCATGTTTCAAAAAAATGTTTCAAAAATGAGATATTTGAGTGTATCAGGTTAAAAAAATCTCCCGGTATATTGGGCTAACCAAAGCTTGCTTGTCTGCTTTTTTATTGCCATGTTACAGGAGGGTTCGGTCTCTTGGCGGTTTTTTCACGCAACTCGATTAGTGGCAACATGACCAAAATATGTTCATTTATATTCGCGTTATTTAAAGCAGCAAGGACGCCCCTTAAGATTTCGTTCTTGAGGTAGAGCTTGGAACAGAAACTGAACTGGAACTTAAAACCGTAACTAACCAAAATATTTTCCGACTTAAAATTCGAACAAAAACCGTTTTAATAAAAGGTAACCGTAAGGTTATCTCCTGTGAATGGAATATTTGAGTAAAGAAATTTGATTTCTCAATATAATTCAATATTCTCATCTCTTCTTTACATTTCACGTGGTCCTAGACCCATTAACTATTAGGCAACCTAAAATTCTCGTTTTATTTTCACATTACCTCATGCAAACAGCTAAGTTCGCTGTTAAATGGAGAAAAAAGCAATTTTCGTTGAGCATGCAAGGGAGATTATTAAATCGGGAAATGCAGCTGCTTTAGTAAAACAAGCAACTTCGAACAATTTTCAATAACTTCAAAACAAAAAAAACTCGTATAACGGGGAAAATTTGCAATAATTTCCATGAACTACCGAACATTTTCAACAACTCTAATTTCGGAATAATCTGTAACATCAAAAATTGTATCTAACCTTCTACCATATTCTTGAATAAATCGATTAATCCCGAACCAACTCAATTGTGTTAAAATTCGCTAGATCGAGAAAGACGTTAGGAAATTCTATATATGTTCCGCACCATTGGAATTGTGCAATTTTATGCCTGTAATTAGAAAATTTGTGCATATAGTGTTCTTTAGGAAACAGGATAGGATTTCTCACGTGATTATCACACCAGAAATCCCATATATTCCGATTACCTAACAAGATATATTTTTCGGTGTATGATAATTGTACAAAATTGTGCATTACTAACCGTATCTGGACAATAGTTTATATTGGCCGGAATCGGCCATAGAACATTCGTAATTGATCAAAATCTCGGTTTTTCGAAGAGGTTATTTGGGTGATTTCCAGAAATCCTACCTTTTATTAAGCGTAATATGAACAAACGTGAATCTTGGCCAGGATATTAACTACATTTTGTTTTAATTCGAATGTTAATAAAAAGTGGGATTTCTTCTTCTATCAACTTAGATTTTGATATATTGTTTATGTTATATGGCCGATTCTGGCCAATATAAACTATTTTTAAGGTGCGTTTAGTAATGCACAATTTTACACAATCGTCATACAGTGAAAAACATGTTTTGTAGTGATTCACTCATGCAATTAATTTATTCCATTCGTTTATCTCGACAATTATTCAAAATGCAGCTCATTTCGACTCCAAATATAATTGTATTTGAATAGCCTTTTTTAGCTTAGTAGTGACAACTATAGAGTATATTTTGACTTACTCTATGGGTTTGAATCCGCACATAAAATAAATACATTCCACATATGTATTAGTACAGAAAGTATGGTAATATATAACCATAACTTTCGTTAATATTGTTGCCAAATCAAGGTTCGTATCACTGGATTGTGGAAAATACAAAATCAACATCAAAATCACTTTATATAAATTATTCTCAAATTTTACTGTACAATTATAATTTTTGTTTACACTAAAACACTTTTTAAATCAATTTTTAATTCATTTTAATCTTCACACTATCGCTTACCAAATACTAATAATCCAATTCGATCTCATTCGCTTTTTTATATACACAAACCAAGCTTCTAGAAAGCTCATGACTTTTCCAGTATGAATAGTGTAGAAACATTTAGAACTATTTTACTATGGAAAAGTCCATTTTAGTACAGTAAAACATTGAGCTATTCATTTAACTTATTCTATCACACACTAGGTGTCACCGTGTCATAACCATACTGTGACGGTGACACATAGTGTTTAATAGAAGAAGTTAAATTAATAGCTCAATCTTTAACTGTACTAAAATGGAATTTTCCATGATAAAATTGTTCTACACTATTCTAACTAGAAAAATCATGAGCTTTATAGAAGTTTGGTTTGTGTATATAAAAAGGCGAACGAAGTCGAATTGGATTAGTAATATTTGGTAAGCGATAGTGTAAAGATTAAAAGGAATTAAAAAGTGATTTAAAAAGTGTTTTTAGTGTAAAATAAAAAGTAAAAGTGATCAGGAAAATTTGAGAATAATTTATATAAAGTGATTTTGTGAATTTTTATTGATAAACTGTGTTGTAATAAATTTTGTGAAATAAATAAATTCGTTGGTGATAAATTAAATTGATTTTGTATTATTCACAATCCATTGATACGAACCTTTAGTGACAAGGCAAAAACGTAACAAATGGTGACAGCGGTGGGATTGTGGGAAAAAAATAAAGAAAATGATTCTCAACGAATTAAAAGTTCCAGAATTAAAAAGAGAACTAGAGTTTGGCCACAGATGGTAGTAAATCAGCTTTACAAGCGCGACTACGTGGTGCCATGGAGAAAGTAGGATTAGGCGCAGATCAACATGATTTTGGCGTGGAAGTAACGGATGCGGCAACGGTAGAGAAGACAGGAGATAAACAGCCGTCAGTCGAAACAACAAAACTACCATCTGGAAGTTGCGATTTTTCGCAGTTAATATCTGCTATGAGCCAGATGACGGGACAGATGAGTCTAATGAAACAACAAAACGAACTACAGCTAGGAGAAATTAAAAATCAAATGGCGCAACAAGCAGTGCAGTCAAACCAAGAAATTAAAAATGAAATGAAACAACAAATGAAGACTATAAACCAGTCAAGCCAAGAAATAAAACACCAGATGGAACAACAAAATCAGTCAAACTAAGTAATGAAACAACAAGGAGAGGAAATTAAAGACCAAATTATAGATGGTCAAAAGAGAATGGACGAGAAACTTTTCGAATTATCTACTAACATACACGGCGAAGTGGAGAAGCTGCAAATGGAGATTCAAGAATTTGACCAAAAATTAGAAACGGAAGTCCAACTTGTCAAAACCGAGGTTCAGAAAGTTGAAGAAAAATTACAAGTTTCGGGAAAGAACTAAATGACGTCAAGGCAAGTGGAACAACGACGCAAGTGGTACAGACCGTTCAAACAATTAGGTTAAAGCCACCAACGTTCGACGGAACAAAATCTTTCGTCATTTTTAAATTTCAATTTGAGACGGCAACCAATCAAAATCATTGAACGACGAACTTCGTGTCGCGACATTATTAGTGGCCCTCAAAGGCGGAGCAACAGAGGTTTTATAGACCATCCCGGAACAAAAGCGCAGCAGCTATCTCGAAATAGTGAAGGCGCTGGATAGGAAGTACGGCAGTGACCACAAGCGGGAAACCTATCGCATTGAACTTAAAAGCCGCTATCAAAAGGGAGGAGAATCGCTACAGGAATTTTCATCGGTAATCGAGCGATTAGTACATCTAGTACATACCAGTATGTCGTCATTCATTGACGGCATTCGAGATCCAGCGATACGCAAGGTGGTGATGTTGTCACCTAAAGCCACCTTCGTGTAAACCATCGCTTGTGCGTTGACAAATAAAACTGCAC
Organism: Tipula vernalis; assembly: GCA_958295665.1. Taxonomy (NCBI): domain Eukaryota; kingdom Metazoa; phylum Arthropoda; class Insecta; order Diptera; family Tipulidae; genus Tipula; species Tipula vernalis. The sequence goes on along the minus strand of OY282559.1, from coordinate 390,231,816 downwards.
AAGATATCACCAAACCGTCAATGAAAATACGCCGAGTGAAAATCGACACCAGCATAAATACAGAGCGGTCAGCACCAAGATATCAAGACGGAAGCGGCAAAATCAGATGTTGGGCATGTGATAAAATCGGACACAACTCTCGGGACTGCTGGAAAATTAAAAGAAAAAGAAGAAGATCACCATCTCCTATGCAGCGAGGACCAAGCGGGGAGCAGGCAGTCGCCAGGCAAGAAGGCCAAATGACGGCGGATCCATTAAACTACAAAGAGTCAGCTGAAAGGAGGAGAAGCTGAATCCCATACCCGATTGCCCCATAACCTCCATCCGCGTTTCGAAAGTAGCAAGGGACGTTGACAGCTTAACAATCAGAGGTAGTTCAATAATGGAGGTACTACTGGAGGTAGTTCAATAATAAAAGGAAAAAAGATCGTTCAAATAAAGATCGGAAGAACTCTTTTCCAACACGAAGTGCTTCATGAGGGCAAATTGCTTTGTGGTTGATGTTGGACGAGGAGTTTTAATTTACGATAACATCGAGTTGCCACTTCAATATAGCAGTGCCGGAGCAACTACCAGGCGAATTATTATTGATCATCGGGAGAAGCTGATACCGAACTCGGAAACGATCGTATGGTGTAGATTGGAAGGAGGTTCTGGGTCAGCCAGGTTTTGGGTTGTGGAAGCCAAGGAAGAGAAGAACTCTCGGATAAGACGAAAACCATCAAGAAAGGGACAGTCATCGGCAAATGTACCGAGGTTTTAAATATAGTAAAGTGTAAACAGAAAAGTCCGATTGAAAAAGCCAACATACAAGGAGAGGAAGAAATAGTAGAACAACTTATGCAGAAATGGACCAAAGATCTTACCGAGGCACAGAAAGATTCTGCACATCAAATACTCAAACAGTACATGACCATATTCTGTAGCACGTCGGATAGTAACGGAAGGACTTAAATGGTAAAGCACCGAATTGATACGGGAACAGAGATGCCAATTCGTCAGCCACCCAGGAGATCACCATTGGCAAAACAATAAGAAGTCGACCGGATGGTAACAGAAATGCAGAGGGCAGGAGTAATCGAACCATCTAACAGCCCATGGAGTTCACCGGTAGTATTGGTCGAGAAGAAGGACGGGAGCATGAGATTCTGCGTTGCTTACCGAAAACTCAATGCTGTGACGAAAAAAGATAGCTACCCACTACCAAGGATCGATGACACGTTAGACAAGTTATCGGGTGCTCGAATATTTTTGACATTAGATCTACAGAGCGGCTATTGGCAGGTGGAAGTCCATGAGGAAGATCGCGAGAAAACAGCGTTCAGTGTGGGTAACGGGCTTTGGCAATTTAATGTTATGCCGTTCGGATTATGTAATGCCCCTACGACTTTTGAACGATTAATGGAGCGTGCGTTAAAGAAATTACATTGGCAGACGTGCCTAATATACTGAACGACATCAACGTCATGGGTAAGGATTTTGACGACCATCTAAGAAACTTGGCAGCAGTTTTAGATCGGATAAGTCCGCCGGATTGAAGTTAAGCCCAAAGAAGTGTAAACTTTTCAGAACTGAAGTCAAATATTTGGGTCATCTCGTAACTACTAATGGAATTCACACCGATGAGGAAAAGATCGCAGCGGTAAAGAACTGGCCAAGACCTAAAAATTTACACGAATTACGAAGCTTTCTGGGATTGTGCACCTATTATAGACGCTTCGTGCCAGGATTCGCCAACAGCGCCAAGAGTTTACACGAGTTGGCCAGGAAGAACAAGCCATTCGAATGGAAGAATGACCAGGAGGAAGCATTCGTGGAACTAAGGAGACGGATATGTGTCGCGCCAATCATCGCGTACCCTATACCCAACATGAAATTTATTTTGGACACCGATGCTAGTAATGACGGTATAGGAGGTGTGTTGGAGCGTAATTACTGCGTGACACGGAAAGAATTGGTGGCTATTGTGGAGTGTGTCAAGCATTTCCATAAATATCTTTATGGCCAAAAATTCCATTTACGGACAGATCATGGCGCTTTACGGTGGCTGTTGCAATTCAAGAATCCAGAGGGACAGGTAGCACGATGGATCGAACGTCTCCAAAGCTACGATTTCCAAATCGAACATCGGAATTAAAATGCACACGGAAATGCCGACGCATTATCAAGACGGCCGTGTCCAGTAGAATGTTAACATTGTTACATATGGTGTTACCATGTTGTAGCAAAGGAAGGCATCATTGACGTTAGGCTTACGCCAGTGCTGCCTGATGAGGAGTGGACCCAGGAAATGATCAGGAAAGAGCAATTGGATGACACGAATTTATCAGTTATAATGGAATGGAAGGAAAAGATACATCGGCCAACTTGGAGCGAGATCGCGGACGAAACTCCCATTGTCAAGGCTTATTCGGCTCAATGGGATAGCCTCCGTCTTGAGAATGGCTGTTTAAAACTATTATGGAAAAGAACGGATGGCAAAGTGAAGCAATTGTTGCTGGTGATACCAAAGTGCCGCATTGCGGAAATCCTGAACGCGTATCACGGAGGAGCTAGTGGGGGCCACCTAGGAATTAATAAAACACTACCAAAGGTATACATCAACAATTCTACTGGTCAGGATGTAGGCAGTCAGTTATAGAATGGTGCCAAAAATGTGACCAATGTGCGGCGGTGAAGGGACCCGCAAGCAAAAGTCGTGGAACCATGAAACAATATAACGTTGGAGCACCATTCGAAAGAATTGCAATGGATGTAGCGGGCCCATTTCCCACCACCGAGAGCGACAGCAAATATGTGCTAGTAATAATGGTTTATTTCAGCAAATGGCCGGAGGTGTACCCCAATCCCAATCAGGAGACGACAACAATAGCTGATGCCGTGGTCAACAATTGAATTAGCAAATTTGGAGTGCCATTGAGGCCATTTATTAGAAACATTGTTTCACCAGATTTTCGTATTTTTACATAAACAAGCAATCCAGGCATTGTACTGCGTCTCCAGCTTCAAATGGGATTAGGTGACACGGTTGTGGATGAATTTTAGTAGAATTTATGTTTGAGATTTGAGATGTTAATTCGATTCTTTAAGTAGTTCCTATTCTAAAATTTATTAATTGTTATTTTATTTAATAATCTGGGATCGGATTTCTTAATTAGACCATGGCTGGAATTCAGGATATTTTTATGTTGAAACTTTAAATCACAAAATTATATTCTCCAAATTTATTTGTATGTACTTTTCAGACTATCTTCTCAGTCTTCAGCATCAAATGGATGGAACAAGAAATTTATTATCTGCAATATTTCGTAAATCGTCTGTCATAAGGTAGGGTTGGGATCAAAATTTTTAAAATAAAATATGACCCAACGCCAAGAAATATTTTGGAATACTATTCGTACTAATGGCATTTTGATCAATACCATAAATCAAAAATTATTTGAATGAATATTATCTAAAAACCAGGACAATAATACCCAGGATATTCTCCTGGATGCACACAGAAGTTTGTTGAACCCAGAACAGGTCTAGAGAAACCTGAACGTCTCGTTACCCTATTCCTACCTTGATCCTACCTAGGCGAGAAGAAGAATACCAAAATAAAACTGAAAGACAATTTTTGGTATCAGAATTTAACCTTGCCAGACAAGAAAGGTGCATGGGAGTCTGGATTTTATTCAAATGTAAACAAAGGATTTGAGGAAGTTGATGTCAAGGCGTGTTGGACGAATGAACTTTCGCATATCACACTGTATAAATCCTGATTTCCTTACAACTTTCTAGTTTGGAAAGGTTAAGTGTTATATTTTTATAGAGGTCGTAGTCTAACCATAAGGAAGGATTTGAGAGTATTGTTAATCCAGATTTCCATATATAGTTTTTGTGTGGTAAGCCTAAATGACCACATAATTGGTCGTGTAACGTAATTTTTGTATTCAGGTGAATATTTAGCCAAATCAGATACAAGTGTTTTGATAAAATCAGGTAATCATGTTTGAGTTTATCCGGTGCACCAAGGAAAAGCATTGTGAAGTTAGTGTAATTTAGTTCGCAAATTTGACATGTTTGAATTGATATTGTCTGCTGGCATATTAATGCAAGAAAATCATTTTATGGGTTATTGCCGGAGAATGACAGAAACTATTATAAAGCCAGCTACCTCCCAGAATATGTTAATTATTGCAAGCAAAATCCGATAAGTTAAAATATTTTGTAAGAGTATTATACATTAGTACAGGAATTATTAGAACCGGGGAGTACAAAATGAAAGTGCGGAGAACAAGAGTAAGCACAAGGCGAAAGTAGTATATATGCTCCGATCGTACTCACTTTGACAGCACTGGAATCAGGGTGTGTATTCTGGAATTACTAGGGATTTAAGGACAAATCAAATAATTTGTGTTTATGCATTTAGGTACTCTAATTGAAGTTAGGATTTAAAAATCACCGATCAGCCGTTGCTGGTGCTAAAGCAATATATTAATTAGGTAAACTACAGCTGTTTAAATTTATGAACGACGTACTTAAAATTTTTTTCCTAGCCAGTTTCGAACTAAACCGGTAAGAAAAATGTTGAAACCAATGTTAAACAGCGACCACTGGCCAAGTCTAGTTTCTTCTAATTTTGTTGGTCATTATTGTCGAGTCAACTCTGATTTTCAAACTGGAAAATCCATAAAAAAGTTTTATCGATCGCGATATCGTCGTAGCATTGTGTCAATAAATAGACGAACTGCAAAACTGTGGAAGTTAAACGGTTTCCTTGACCAGAGTCTAGCTTTTCTTATAAGAGGCTGGTTAAAGAATGTTTTGGTTTTACTAAATTCGTTGTGTTATTCTACAGAATCTTGAATCGGAACATTAACCAAAACCTCGATCACTGAGTTGAATTCTCGATTTGTTTGTGATTTAATTTAATTTTAAAAATTTATTGGATACATTTTCATCTTACATATTTCATTAATGTTTTGTCAAATTTATTTCACTAATGATTGGATTTGTAAGATAATCGTTTCCATTCACATTTTCTACTATAACTACACCAATTTCATTTCAATTTTCTTCATACAAATCTTCTTTAATTTTTATCGCATTTCAAAACAGCTACTGATTACATGTCTAACGATAACTATTTACGTTTCGTAAAACAAAAACTATGAAACGTGAAATAATTGATCGAGTTCATTTTGATTGCTCCAATTTTTTTTTAGAGCAATTTAAATATGATTTTTGAAAGTTCCATAAAAGGGTAAAAAAAAAACTTAAATTGATGTAATCCGATCAATTTGGTGGAATTTGATGAATTTGATTTATACCATTGGGTAACTAAAAATTAATAACGATGTGCTGTAAATCTGCTATAGGTCAAATATTAAACTTTGATTATAAAAAGGGGCTTCTGTAATAGTTTAAGGTTGTGTAAAATTAAGCAGCCTTCGATTTTTGGTACAGAATGTATTTGCGTAATTAATCGATTGTTGTGGTAACTACAAAGTGAACCACATGAGAAATATATTAGAATCAGCAATGAAAATAAAACCGTTTCATTCGTGTAAACAACCGACTAGCAGAGAGCTATCAATTAATGAGAGATGTAGATGCGCAAGAAGCTGCGCGTGCTGATGAATCAGGTGAACTAATTCCGATTGTGAGTATGCCATTTAGACGCGATAGGCATTCTAATCAACATCGATATTATGCTCCAACCTCAAATGAAGTGGCTATGATAATTGTAAGCGAGGACGGAGAGCCACCTTTTCATCGAGACATCCATCGAAACAGTTTATAAACCTTCGCGTTTTGAGTCCCAATTTGGACCCTATGACTTATCGACTCATCTTTCCTTATGGTGAACCCGGCTGGCAGCCGAATTGGCAATGTGAAAGTTTAAAGCACAGAATTTTTGGAATATCCATTGCAAACGTGTATACCATTGAATCCCAAAAGCGAAACTTTCCTCACGCACACATTCTGAAGATCCGAAGAAAAACTTACAACAGTCCAAAGGATCGATCAATTTATCAGTGCTGAAATTCCATCAGAAACAAGGCCAAAGCTTCAAAAAATTGTGCTCAAATTTATGATGCATGGCCCCCGTGGTCTTAGGTATCCAAACTCGCCCTACATGAAGGACGGTTAATGCTCAAAACTATTTCCAAAATACTTCAATGATGTCACCCTTCTAAACGTCAATGGTTATCCATCGTATAGACGTCGCGCTGATGTGCAGGCTTCGGTCAGAGGTGAACGCTTAGACAATCGATTCATCATTCCATACAACCCTTACTTATTACTGAAGCAACGGATACATAAATGTAGGAGTCGCTACATCTCTTCGATTTGTAAAGTACATTTACAAATATATATTTAAGGGATTCGATTGTGCGAATATTACATTCACATCAAACGGTCAGCCGGAACTATGTATAAATGAAGTTTCTAACTTTATTGTGTACGACATATACATGTCGTCATCTGGCTCCCAGTTCACCTGCCTTCGAGGCAGGGCACGAAGAAAATGCATTGTTCGCAGCTCCAACGAACAAGACTAAATTGGAGTCTTGGCTTGAATTGAATACAACCGATGAAGATGCTCGACAGTATCTCTACGCGGATATGTTTATGTGCGTGTTAAATTGAATAAGCGGCAAAGAGGCGCCAGCAAAATTGTTTCCCGCATGTATACTGTGAGTGTCAAAGACGGAGAGCGTTTCTGTTTGCGAATTCTACTTCTTCATCTGCCTGGTACAATCAACTCCGAATCGTTAAGAACAGATAATGATGTAGTTTGTCAAAATTTGAAGGCAGCAGCAATATCGTGAGGACTGCTTGAATCCGACGACAAGTGGGCACATTGTTGAACTGATGGTGGTACTTACTTGATGCCTAAAGGATTACGTAAAATTTTCACATACATATGCATATTTTGTCAACCTGCTCAGCCTCTCAAACTTTGGTAAAATAATTTAGATAATTTGACACTTGGCTAAATGTGTTCTTACGATAAAGCTTTTTCTATCAACAAGGCGCTTCATGACATAAATTTCATTTACACAGTAGAGAACATGCATGAAAAGCTTAAGCTGTTTTACCTTGATGGTCCCGGTGGCTCAGAAAAGACGTTCCTCTACACAACACTGACGGCCTACTTCAGAGGCAAGGACAAAATCGTTTTGCCATTCACAACAACGGGAATTGCTGCCACATTACTGAAACGAAGACGTACAGTCCATAGCGGATTGAAATTACCCGTGCCTCTGCTCGATACATCTATCTCATCAATGCGCATGAACTCAAAAGAAGCAAAGGTTTTACGAGAAACTTCTCTGATTGTAATTGACGAAATTACAATACTGCCTAAACATGGACTTCGGTGCATCGACCAATTGCTTCGGGAAGTGATAGGGATCTGACATCTCGTGTTGCGGAAAAGTTTTAGTTGTCGGTGGCGACTTTCGTCAGACTTGCCAGTTGTGCCAAGAGGAACGCGCACAGAAATCATTGAGTGTTGTATTAAATCTAGCCCGTTGTGGAGACTCTTCGATCAATTGACTCTGACCATCAATATGCGAAGCAAAGGATAAGCAGAGCACAACCAATTCGATGTGTGATCTGGAAGTTTGTCTCAAATACCAGGAATTTTTGAAGAAGACGTCATTCAAATTTCAATTGGAATGATCACAAGTCAAGATTTAATAACCAGCATTTTTGGCAACATTCAGGAAATAACCGTTGCGGATTTATCAAAAAGCGTCATCGTTGCACCAACAAATGTTATCGGAGCGTTACAATAAGCCGCACGTTATCGCTGAAGAACACATACTGGCGCCTTTCAGATTAAAACTAATTGAAAAGGACACTTTGCAAAAATTGCTCAGCTTACTGGACGATGTTAATTCTCATCTTCGATCGCTGAAATCACTAAAGCGTTCAACGGAATATTGGGACGATTTGATTGTGCATTTGATGGTTTCAAAATTGAATCAGGAAATCGGGATTGTTGCGGGAAGCGGCGCCGCAAAACGCTATGCCAACGCTTGAGGATATTTCAACCTTTATAAAATCCAGAAGCTACATGAACAGGGTCAGCGAAGCGAGATATCTGCTCCTGGTACTGGGCATACTTATAACACTTCGCAAGGCAAGTCATTTGGTATAAGATCTGGTACTGCCTTTCAGCGGGCGCAATTCAGCTGAATGTCTTAAATCCATCACATACATTAAGTACTTGTCCTGTTCAAGATGTATGTCGCCTGTGCCAATCTAGACCCCATACATTAATTCACATTGATTCGGCATCGACTTCGAAGAAACCAAAATCATCTTCTCACTTATCCAGTATGCCGGAAGACCGAGACGCATCACGGCCCGCTCAGGTTAGCAGCACTTTGGACAATGCCACAGTTCACCTTGTACAACACCAGCATTCTTCCTTGATATCATCCATTGGCGAACCGAGTTACACTTGCATCGCCACGGCACAGGTTTTTGTAAGAACCGGTAATAAGGAAACTGTAGCATGCAGAGCACTTTTAGATTCTGGTCGCAGCTAAATTTTATTTAGAAATCGCTTTCGTCCAAGCTAGGTTTGCAACCCACAAAGAAGCAACTATATATTAATGGGATTGGTGGCAATTAAACGCAGTCTTTGCGTGCAGTCACCATAAATATGCAATCCCGAAATGGAAATTTTACGACGGACCTAGCAGTTAACGTTCTATCTAGAATAACGAGCGATCAACCAACAATCGCATTTGTTCGAGAGGAATTCGGTCTACCAAATAATTTAGAATTCGCCGATCCTTCATTCCATGAGCCGAGGGCCATTGATTTGCTAATCGGAAATGAGCTGGTATACGACATTAATTTGGATGGTCGCTTACAGCTGGGAATTATGCTGCAAAACAATACTCTGGGATGGATTGTGGCTGGCAGATACGCATCGGCGGGAAGTAGAGCGTTTTTGAAATTTGGGCGAAGAGCTGATAAAGTTGCCACCAACTAGGAAGGAAGAAAATCCGTGCGAGCAGCACTTCCTTAGCCCCCATCAACGCAATGAGTTTGGACGATTTGTTTTGCGGTTACAATTTTCTAGACCAGCCCAGTTACTTGGTAATTCTTCGAAATTTGCGTTAAAAAGATTTTTAAATATCGAAAGGAACGGGATGCATTGGCAAAGAAATTATATTGTGACTTCATGGACGAGTATCTACATTTGGGCCACATGGAGCTAGTGGGGCATGTACCACAAAGTAATTTCTACTTGCCGCACTCTGCAGTTTGCTCTGAATCAACGTCCACCAAATTAAGGGTTTTGTTTGACGGCTCTGCCAAAACAACTAGTGGTATGTCCTTCAATCAAATATTAATGGTTGGACCTGTAATTTAAAGCGGGCATCCGTTTGGTTAAGATTTTGATCATAAGCGTGGGTGTTTAGCACGGATTTCGTTAAAATGTTAGTTTTTAATTCATCAGGAAGATCGCCGCTTTCAGTCTATATATTGGAGATTTGGTTCCGGTGATTCAGTTCAGACCTACCAGTTAAATACGGTTACTTAAGGTTTAGGTCCAGCGTTGTACATGGCTACCACAAGCCTGCAAGGTGCTACAATATCAAGATGAATTTCCACAAGGTGCTGAACGTATCGAGAAGGATTGTTATGTCGATAATATATTAACGGGTTCCAATTCCGTAGACGAATTAGCTAGAGTTAAATTGCAAATTACACTCATTCTTGATAACGCGGGTATGAGTCCTAAAAATGTAGAGTTGCAGAGTATAGCCTAGCCGTGCTGATAGTGATTGCTTTATACAATTAAGGTGCAACCAAAAAAATTTTAAAACAAATTTACGAAGCGCAGCGTAATTTCAGACGTGGCCAAAATATTTGACCCTTTGGGGTTAATAGCCCCTGTCGTGGTCTTAGCAAAAATGTTAATGCAGCAATTGTGGTCACTTAAAGTGGGATGGGATTACCATTAGTTAGTGGTTCATAATGAGTGGTTAACCTACAAAAATGAGCTCTCAGAATTAAAGAATTTTAGCGTTCCTCGACATCTTTTAGTGAATGTGCTATTCTTATGCCGATGCAAGTAAGAAAGCTTTTGGTCTCTGCATTTATGTACGCACTGGATGCAACAATATAATAATTTGTTAGACTAATTTGCTCCAAATCGAGAATAGCACCAAAGGGGGAAACTATACCGAAACTCGAGTTGTGCGCGGCAGAGCTGGTTTCAAAGATGGCTGCAACACAAGCGAATTGTTAATTATCCAGTGGAATGGTTATATTTCTGGAGTGATTCAACAACTGTGCTACACTGGATCAATACACCAATTGACGCCCTAGACATGTTTGTTGCAAATCGAATCAAAATTATTCATAATTAATCATTGAGGGAAAGCTGGCGGAATGTTGATTAAAAAGCCAATCCGGCCGATATCGTCTCGCGAGGTAGAATGGCCCGGTTTATTTATTGCAGGACCCCTAATAGTGAAATCGTCCTTTTCTACCGACAGACAAAGTATTTAAGAACGCAGCCAATGTAACGGCAGTAGAAGACGCCTGCGATCGGCTTTCGGGTTTACATCACCGAAATTCGTTCATGACATAGCAATATACTTTTGGTTTTGTCATACGCTATTTGCACAATTTGCAAAGGAAAGACAAGACACATGGTGGTAAGTTGTCACTGGCAGAAGTGGCTGCAGCGCCTTTGGTAACGACGTAAAATGTGTATCCAAAGCGGGTTATCAATAAAAGAATAAATGTCTACGTTCATTAGATGCTTTTACGGACGAAAAAGGCTTGTTACGCGTTGGTGCGCCGCTTAAGTTCTCAAATTTACCATATACGTTTAATCATCCTATAGTCTTGCCAGCAAATAATTTTGGAGTAAACAGCAAATTACGCGAATGGGCTAACCTATTGATGAGTACCAATTTGGACGATGAAATATACTCCTGGTGCACACAGAGTAGAATCGAACGGAAGTTCTGGCTGCACAGTTTCACCTGAAGCGGAATTCGCACAACTTTAAATTCACATTTGAACAGATGACACCGGTTATAACGCAAATCGAAAGTGTATTAAATTCAAGGCCGATTGTTCCCCTGCTTGCGAATGATGTAGTTGAAGTGCTTCTTACACCAGAACATTTTTTTGTCGGACGCCCCCTAACGTCGATACCTGAGACATCACATTTTGATGACGAAGGAACCTATAATCAAAAATGGGAGCAGGTTAACAAAATTTACAAAACTTTCTGGTCAAGATGGGGTGCCGAATACTTGTGCAAGTTACAAAAGCGAAATTATTGGCAGGGGAAGACACCAAATATCAAAATCGGTATGATTATAATTATTGAAGATCCAAATCTTCCACCATTGCAATGGAAATTCGGGAAGGTGATGGCCGTTCATCCAGGCAAAGATGGTTTAATGTGTGTCTCTACAATTCGCACAGCGGCCGGTGAGTTCACTCGATCAATCACGAAATTAGCTGTACTCCCAATAAATGTTAAAACCCATGGAGTTCAAGGCGACTTACTGCGACAAAATATAAAGCGAATGTATTTGTTTTTATCGTAAGATTAAAACACCAAAATTGCCCAATCGCTTAAATTATCTTGAACAGTAAATCGTAAATTGATTTATTGATGTCAGCGCGCGTCTCGATTTTGATTTTAAAAATGATTAAGCGCGCGCACATCAAGTTCACCAAATCATTTATTATTTTGATATGTGTCTGTTACTTTTTTGGTTGTTGTTGGGTTTTTTTTTCGGTCGAATAACTAGACATGTGATTTGTTTAAAAAAGATTGGCATTTCATAATGATTTTTTGTTATGATTGATATCTTGGCCATATTGGGATAAGAGTCGGATATTGATGAGGTTATCTTGATGAAAGTTAATAATTTTTTTTTAAATATTTAATACAAAAGTACTTTGGGTTTGATATTATACAGTAGATATCCCAGCATTACGAGATTGAAACGATACGGCGGGAAAATGATTTGCATTTTTTTTTTTTGCTCTTGGAATTCTCTGTGGATTGACGTTTTACACAAATAGGATCGACTTTTTTTTTGCGTTTTTATTTAATTTTATTAAGAACTGTACTTGTGGTTGTCAGATAATATTAGTTTGGGGAATTGCTTAAGTTTCAACGGCGAATGTATTAAAAAACATAAAACCATAATCTTTAGGACTTTCTAGACATTTAAACAAAGACAACCTTTTTCTTTTTTATATAACTATACTTTTTATATTTGCCAAGTAAAATGGATGATAGCTGACAAAAAGTGAGTTCCTAATAGATTAACAATTAATGTACATAATAAAGATTTGAATGAATTCAATTAATTTTAAACTCGTATATATAATTTGAAACGAGTATTAATCATCCCCCTCACTTAGCGCCCAACAGCGCACATGTAATTCAAAATCTTATTTCCTCAGCATGAAACATAAATTAAAATAAAGTCATAACCATAACTTTATCTCTCTGGTTGTCACACTGTCAGATAACAGTCACACATATTATTTTGAAATTAACAATCCAATCGGTGTGACAATAAAATTGAATTTAAGCGCAATATATCTAAGATGACTTATGTTTTATGTTTTGTTATGGTTTACCATAAAAAATCTGCCAGACACACGCTGTTTTAATACAACAAAAAAAAAAACTTTTGATTGAATTTAAATGAGACCATTAAAATGACGTCTCGAGATTAACAAAAAAAAAACACTTTATATATTATGTTTTAGTGTTCCAATTATGTGGATGTTTATGCGATCTCCCAATTTATTTTATAAAATGCGGTTGGTTGGTTGTCCTCTTTTATTCCAGCATCGCGATATAAATGGCAGCTAAGCTACTTTACATTTCTTTTATTTTAGTCTGATATTTCTTATAAGAGAAAAATTCACGTTTCTAGTCATCGCTATGATTGACACCAATAAAAATGACATAATTATTTTCTACTGCTGCATATATACAAAGCAAGATGTACAAACGTCTTTATAGAGTATAAAAACAAAAAAAAAATTAATACAGATTTTTTAAATTAAAAAACATTTCTTCTTCTTTTCCGCTTTTATATAATAAAATATCTTCTTAATTTTAGCATTTTTTTTTCATACTTCCTCGTGCGCTTCTTCCTTGACTTATACACAAAAAAAGCAAAAAAAAAAAAACAACAGCGTTACTCAAGAGATTCCAAAATACAATTTTTTTTTTATTGTTGTTGTCTTATAAATGAAACGAAAGAATAATTTATGATTCTTAAGAAAGACAATAAGATAATTTACAGTAGCCAGGAAACGATAGAATGGGGAAGATGTTTTGCTATATACATTGCAATGTGCTGTATGAAAATTTACTTGTTGGATTTGAATTGAAATACTATGTAGAGGTGGCTGTTATACCAATGGGAATTTGTTTGAATGTGGGGTGGGTGAAAATGGTGCCTTTTTAGTAGTACGATCATCTAGTAAAATTCCAACTTTCCAATGCTTTAGAAATATATGTGGTATTCCTTCTATTAATACATAAACCATTTAGAAATTCAACAAAACACAACAGATTTATATTCTCGTCAACGGTCACCAATTTCAAATCAATTTTAGAAACATATTTTCTGATGTTTATAGCGAGTCATGGGAACTTGGGAAGCCTAATTTCTTACTTTCACAAATGTGCTATGGACTAAGGCTCGATTTTAGAATTGATTTAAGGCGGTCCATGAATGCATTCTATGCATAAGAAAATTCAGATTTTTCAATACAAAATGTTACGGTGACATCAAAAAGAAGAAGAAAGCCAAAATCTCCAAAGGAGGACGTATGAGAAGTTAGCACGAAATTTTCATCCCGAAAAGGCTTTTTTCTAAAATATGTGTCTCAGCTAAAATTTAAGGAAATTATCATTCCACCCAGAAAAATAATTATTCAAAACTCCTAACCAAACGGTATCCAACCCGAAAAATAAATAAAATAAATATTTAAAATTCAAATATTGGATAACTCCTTTGGACACAAAATATGTACATTTATAGTGAATAAACACAAAATACGCGGTAAAATTTCAATTTCTAAATTTATTCCGCCGATCTCAGAGATGTCCCCATGAAATAATGTATGATATCCGACTTCTCAACACTTATGCAATTAGAAAAAACTACCCAAATTAGTAGTGTATCATACATCATTTTTTGGGGACATCTCTGAGATCGGCACAAGTAGTATCAAAATTAGGCGTGTTTCATTGTAAGTATTATGTTTCTTAACACATTTACGTTACGGTTCATTTTCAATATTAATCCTCGTAATTTCTTAATGAGGGTAGTTTTTTTGTAATTCCATAAGTGTTGAGAAGTCAGATATCATATATTCTTTCCTGGGGACATCTCTGAGATCGTCACAAGAAATATAAAAATTAGGCGTTTTTCATTGTGAGTATTATGGGTCGTAATACATTTACGTTGCGGTTCATTTTCACCCTTATTCCACGTGATTTCTTAACGAGGGAAGTTTTTTCTAATTGCATAAATATTGAGAAGTCGGATACAACACATCATTTCTTGAGGACATCTCGATCTTAGGATCGGCACAAAAAATATCGAAATTAGTTGTGTTTCATTGTAAGTACTATGTTTCGTAACACATTTACGTTACGGTTCATTTTCAATATTAATTCTCGTGATTTCTTAATAAGGGTAGTTTTTTTGTAATTCCATAAGTGTTAAGAAGTCGGATATCATACATTATTTCATAAGGACATCTCTGAGATCGGCGGAATAAATTTAGAAATTGAAATTTGACCACGTATTTTATGTTTATTCACTATAAATGTACATATTTTGTGTCCAAAGGAGTTATCCAATATTTGAATTTTAAATATTTATTTTTCGGGTTAGATACCGTTTGGTTAAGAGTTTTGAATAATTATTTTTCTGGGTGGAATGACAATTTCCTTAAATTTTAGCTGAGACACACATTTTAGAAAAAAGCCTTTTCGGGATGAAAATTTCGTTGTAACTTCCCATACGTCAGAGGAGGCGGTTTCAAACCTATAGAACGTAAAGCTAAATCAATCCGGAATAATTTTCTGGTAACCCATTCAAATTTCTTCTTCGAGAGACCTCTTCCAACCTACTTAAGAACCAATATTAGAATGAACTTAAATTAGCTGCTTGGAATGCCAATGGGCTAGTGCAACGTAAATAAGAGATACAAAATTTTCGTATTGAACACAACATCGATGTCATGCTGATTTTTGAAACACATCTTACAATTACACTCCCGAGCAACTAAATCGGTTCAAACCTCCGCGCGTACAAGATACATTTTTGACTGCTTAGTATTTAATCCTTACCAGTTCTGGTTCGATGACAAATGATAATGAGAAATGACTTGATTTTTTATTTCAACTAGTCTGTTGCATTTTTATTTAGAGCAGGCAAAATAAAAAATAAAGCCATTTCTCATTCTCATTTGTTATTTAACCGAGATTCGGGTGCAGGACACATTAAACATTAAATTCTATACAGAACTTTTCAAATTAAAGCAATCGTAGAAAAATGCGATGTTTCGGTGCAAAAAATTGGTGTGCTGCAATCTCCTGTATAATACCAGGTTGACCGCTATTTTCCATCAATCACTTATCTGACGTTGACCTGAACAAATCTCTACCAGTTTCATTTGTTGTTTTCTCAAAATCATGGATACTACTCTAGTAAAAGACGCACAAGTAGTTGCTTTATTGCAAGAAGAACGAAATTACTGAGTCGTCGGCTAAACGTGAGCCAATCTACCACCACAAGAGTATCCAGAAATTTTCGGAAAACTGGTGCCGTCAATCTGAGACCAAATAACAGGCGGTATCAGTGTACATCTGAGAGGGCCAATCGATTTATCGTCCTAACTTCACCGCAAAATCGCCATTTCACGGGCGTTGATGTGCAGCAGGAGCTAAGACAAGTTCGAGATGTAGTCCATGGACAGTAAGAAGATACTTGAAGGAAGCCAACCTTACTGCAAGATGGCCCGTTAGAGGCCAAAAATTTACAGCACGCTGCCGAAAAGAGCGACTCGAATTTAATTGCGAACACATCAATTGGAGCATCGCGCAACGGAGGTTTGTTCTAACGAAAGACCGAGTCCAACGGCGTCTAGGAGAACGATTTTCGCAGCGCTGTTTTGCTGAAACAGTCTCGTATGGCGGCGGTTCGTGCATGGTGTGGGCTGGCATATCGCTTGAAGGAAAAACCGATCTGGTTTTGATACCTGGTGGAGGCCGTTGAGGAGGCCTGAGCGCCGAACGATTATCGAGAACATTCTGATTGATGAGGTTGTACTCGAGATGATGAGGTGCCCAGCCCTCAGTCCAGACATGAATTCAATTGAGCATTTATGGGACGAACCAAAACAAAGGGCCCGAGCCAGAAATCCGGTACTATCTAAGATCAATGACCTCAACATTGCCTTGGATGAGGAGTCGTTATGTTGTTTTTGTTTTGCTTGAATTTTTTATTGTATTTTAAATTTAAATATCCCCAATATTTTTTTTCATAATCATCAATTTTGGATCAGTTTTTATTCAAAATTCATTATAAAAAAAAGTACTGAACCAATTTGCATGAAAATATTGTCATTTTAAAGTAAAATTATCACGCTTTCAAAAAAGTAATGTCTTGGGAAAATCGGTTTAGCCGTTTAAAAACTAATTTGCCTCTCTGTGTGTGCATCCTAGCGGAAAATAACAGGGGGGAACTGCTATCATTATCAAGAACAGGATAAGACATTAGGAACTTTAAAAATATAGTGAGGAGCATATACAAACAACTAGCATCTGTCTGGAGGAGTGGACAGCATAAAGCACTATATCTGCAGTTTATTGTTCACCCAAATATTCAGTGAAAAGATATCAGTTTGCAAATTATTTCAAAATTCTGGGAGATAACTTCCTTGCGGGAGGTGACTACAACGCCACACATATCCAGTGGGGTTCCAAACTACTATCCAAACTACATACTAATTGCAGCAGTACAAAGCCTAAAGACAAGCTGCAGCGGATGCGACACCGTGCAGCTTAGTTTACTAAAACTTGGACAAACCATCTCAGAATATTCAGCAGCTGTTAATGATAGAAAGCTCAATATGCAGGCAACAGCAACTACACAGATCGCCTACACTTAATTCAAATTTAAATAAAAAGCGATCAAAAACCTGAAAATGGGCTTATTAAAAGAAATTGCAGAAGGCGTTCAACATTATCTCAGTAAAGTCACAGCGACCGAAGCAACAGATTACTCTCTGTGGAAAGCCACACGTCAGCTGAAATGACCCAAATCTACGTGTCCTTTCAGGAGCTGGTGAAATCCAGCCAATTAAACACAAGTGGCGCTAAGTAGAAAAGAAAATCAAGGAAAAACTAATAACATACATTTTCAACGTTATAACGAGTACAGGCTACTTTCCTTAAACTTGGACAATTTCGCAAATCCAATGATTCCAAAATACAGTAAAGATGAAACAAAAATAAAGCCTTATCGTCGAATCAGTTTACTGCTGACTCTCTCTAAGCTATTCGAAAAAATTCTCCTGCAAAAAACCAATTTTGCCCGAGAAGCGTTTTTAGATATTGCGCAAGCTTTCGGTAAAGCGTGGCATAAAGGACTTATAAACAAGGTAAGAAGACAGCTACCAAAAAGTTTTTCTAACTTCATTAAAAATTATCTGTTTGATCGGAAGTTTTTGGTGAAATATAACAACGCATCCAACAAATTTATACGAAATCGTCGCTGAGTATACACAGCTTACCTACCAACATCAAAGTACGTAAATGTTTCAACATTTGCGCATGATACATCAATCAAATCTTCGCCTCAAAACCCCATGGTAGCATCAAGAATGAAATGAAATCAAAATGGCTAACTAAATGGAGAATTAACGTCAATGAGCGTAAATCGGCGCACATTACATTCACACTCCGCAAACTTACCTGTCCGCCTGTGAGACTAAAAAATAGCATTCTACCACAACACCAAAACGTTAAATATCTCAACATACATTTAGATATAAGGCTTAGGGAAACATTACAATTTAAGCCTAGATTTGTAAGGTTTTACTATATAAAATGGTACTTAAAACCATCTAGACGTATGGAACGAACGGAGTCAAGAATACTAAGAATAATAATAAATGCACCCTGCTCTATATGTAACTCAAACAAACGTCGGGATATACACATCGAAATAGTAGCAGACACAATCGAGTAATACAGTAAAAAGACCAGTTGAAATTAGAACAATATCGCAACGCCTTAGCTAGAAAAATTTTAAAAAAGGCCCAGATACTAGCTATCTAATTTAAGGTAATTACTAAGTGCAAGTTAATATTAAGAACTAACATAAGTAAGTAGTTTTGTAAGATTGGATTACAGCTTGTGAGTTTCCAAATCGGTTTCACCGATAGTAAACTTAAACCATATTGGTATTAGGTACCATGAATATAGCATCCAAGTTTCTTGCGAAGAAGACTGATCAATCCAAAGAAATCCTTTGGTAGAGAAAAATTGTAAGCTTCAACCTTTTGTGGGTGCTTAACGGTTCGTTTAATAAATCTGCGACCTTTAGTTGAAAAGGCTTTCCGCCAGTAATTGTATACCAAAAATGTGCACTGTAATTATCAGATTGCTCCAACCACGGTCATATTTTTCGTATGTTCGTGAGTTTTATACTGTATGTTCCTATTTTTAATGTGGAATTGTTCAAGCCTAAACAATTCCACATTAAACACCCAACATTTTGGTGTCTTTTGCGGCCTGCTTTGGTTTAAAAGTGCCTGCCCTACTGGTATAAGGCTTTTCTAAATTATTTAACAGTTATCTAGTTTTGGTAGATCTGAGATGTAGATATTGTAGAGAATTGGACTAATAACAGATCATGTTGTAACAACAGGAATGTAGAAATCGTTGAACAAGTTTAGTTAGTTTTAACGGAAAAATTTATTTAGAATATTTTGTAGGTCAGTCCATTTTGCCATACGTTGTCAAATGTTTTCGCTATATGTAAAGCTACGACCACCGTGGAAAGTTTTGCTTCTCTTTGAGTTTTTATGTAACGAACCCGTCTAGAAATTTGAAGATTGCAAGAATGAGCTTCACAAAATCCTGTCATTCTATATAGGACATATAACTTTACGATAGAACTTAAAAAACTGATTGGTCTGTAACTATTAGGATTAGTTACATCTTTGTTCGATTTAGGAATAGCTATGACTTTATTATTTTGCCAGAATTTTGGAAAATAAGAAAATTTTAGCATTATGTTAAAAATGAACATTAGGTATAATCAGTAGGTTATTTACAACATCCAATCCCGATGCTTTGCAATTTTTCAGAGATTTTATTATATGTCGTATTTCAGTTGGTTGGGTTATTTTAATAGATTCAGAATTAAGTACTCCATTTTTGATCTGATTTAAAGCCTCTTGAACTAAGCGCTCTGAAGCTGGAGTATGACAATCCGTAGTCAGCTTATGCGAGTCTTCGAATACTTTAGTAATACTGTCTATTTTTTCTTTGTAAGACAACAGAAATTTGGTTCCATGGACCCATCGTTTATTTTAAGTAAGGAACATTTAAATTTCTCGTTTTTCTTAAGTTTCTCGAGAGCTTCCAAATTTTACCATGATTAGTAGAATATCCATAAAGCTGTAATTCAGAAGAAATTTAAAAAATCTCAAGCTAACAAGAAGCCGAATATAATTTTGGATTATTTTAGTTATTAGTACGTATATATACCTTTTATATGAAGGAGCTTTTGTTTGGTTAAATTTTCGCCATTGAGAATTTCTTAAGCTTTTGAGAGAAAGTACACTTTCAGGCAAGAGTAATTCCTGTGACCCAAAGTATTTCTAGCAATAATATCGGTATTTGTAAAGATTTCTAAAAGGTTTTCTACACCGAATCAATCTTACTTTTCAAAAGAGAAAAGTTGATTTCTTGGTTTATGATATACCTACATAAATGTATGGCAGTTTTCGTCCTTATAAGTAAATTTCTCAAATTTGTCTTTTAAAAATGGCTTTATTCGTATTTCGAATTTGACGGGCTAATGATCTGACCCCAAATTTGTTAGAACTACAGGATTTTAAATGGGGAGTGGAATGTTAGTTAGAACAAGATCAAATGTTGAGGGCGAGCTTTTCTGTTTTACTGGTGCTTCAGTACATCCCGATAAATAAAAGCTTTGATGTGTTAAAACTATTTCGCTAAGAACTTTTAGCGTGTGCGATATAAATATTTATTGTATATACTAAAGTTTAGCACGCCACAAATTTAATTTAATATTTTTATTTCAAATTTAATTTTTATTTAATTAATTTTTCTAATTAACAATATTTCTAAATTCACATTTTTGATTTTATTTATTTCACCATCATTGTTAATATGATGACGTGTTGCCGTAAATTGGTAGCGAAGGTTTGAGCATGCGCTCAGCACAAAATCCGAGACGAAACTAATTTTTGATTTTTTTAATTAAATTTAATTTTATTTTCCAGCCAAGCAAGGAGGGGGAGTCAACCCAATACACATTCGAGGTGGAATGTGCGCCGCCAAGTTTGTAGTGGTTTATTGGGTGAATCGCTACAGGACTCCTCCGCAAGTTAGTTCCCACTACCAAACACGGTTGGTTTCGGTCTGTCTAGTGATCGAGTGGCGAACGTTCCGTTGAAATGTCTTGTCTACAAAGATTCATTAACGGAGTCGATGGACTGAGATAGAGTGAAAGGGAGGAGAATATTGTCGGTCGATGCTTGCTTCAGTAGCTGTGAAGGAAGATGTTCATCGAGATGGCTAGCTCTTATCTTCCTTCACTGAAGAGTGTTGTGCTGCAGACAGAGCTGTTTTAAGATGGCTGGTGACGTAAGTGAGTGAGTGTGCACTCTGTGTCATGCTAGGCATGTGTCCAGCTGTGAAATTGTTTTAAATGTTGTACTAAGGTGTCCAAGATATTTGCTTATTACAAAGTGGTGAACTGTAGGTTCTAATAAATGCGGGACATATTTATTTGATGTGCACAGATTCAAACCACTGAATATTATTAGTAAGTCAAAATATACTCTGTAGTTGTCACTACTAAGCTGAAAAGGGCGGCTCAAATACAATTATATTTAATAGTCGAAATGAATTACATACATTGCGAATAATTGTAGAGATAAACGAATGAAATAAACGGATTGCATGAGTGAATCATTACAAACCCTTCCAGTTTCGTTCGAACGCAGGCAAATCCAGTTGCTGTTCCCCGAATTGGAAATGACATAGCGTAAGCCTTTACCAGCAAAATATACATTAAAATGATTAAAATGATTTGGGATGGTTTCAACTCTTTTTTAATTAGTATTGCTGCACCTCCTCTATCCACATTATTTCGATCTATTCTATAGACTGTATAGGTTGTGTTGCGGTTTAAATAATAAATAGACAACTGGATAATAATATCGAATTGGTCTTTACGAGAAGAACAGTTCCTCAGTTTGCTTATAATCTAAGTACATAACTGTGAGATTTCCGCATATGGAAATAAATTATTTTTGTTAGTACAGTCGTGTTTTCCATGAGAACTGCACTAGAACTCGATAAATTTTAAATTCCTTTTATTCTATGTAAACAGGAAAAAAATTAAATTCATAAAGTGATAATGTGTAGTGCATTTCACATAAATACATATTTTAAGTTGTTACAGCAATAAATAATGACAATTATAGCTTATTTTTTAGTTACACTGGATAAACCCATGAATTTATCGAGTGTAGTTGCGTGTAATGACGTCAGCAAGAAATAAGAAAATATTGATGAAATAACTGAAGGGGGAAATTTTTAAACTCAAAATATGTAATTATATCAAGTACACTACACATTCGCGCTTTATGAATTTATTTTTTTTCGTTTTACATAGAATAAAAGGAATTTAAAGTTTATCGAGTTCTAGTGCAGTTATCATGGAAAACACGGCTTACATTGAATTACATGGGTTAAATTACCTTGGTTTAATGTAGAGATGACATTTGTATTATCCTCCTGATAAGTTGGACTTGTTGATGCAATCAACTGGTTTTGGTCTAGGAAAGTGTTGATTGTCTTCCTCTGGTGTATGAATGCTGAGAGATGATGCGTTTTGAGTATTGCCAAAGCGCTTTTTACGATTATTCAAATTTGATTGTAGGTGCTGGTATTTAACCAGTTACAGCATTTGAACGTGATATTAAATGTTAGTTGAGCATTCTGTGGGTCTTTTATATCCGACTTGTAACTTGTTGAGTCGTGATTGTCGCTGTAAAAACAGCACCTGTATGACCAAAATATTGACACCCGCTACAGATTGGTGGGCCAAACTTTGCTCTACGGAAGTTGTTCAATATAATGGTGTGAAACAAGGCTTATACTTGGCGAATAATCTATAGATTTACATATTTTATAGTAAATTTAACTATATATAGTAGGTTAAAACAATTTTTTATTGGTTTTGGGCTCTTTATTTTAATTTATTTTATACCTTTAGCTTTCGTATCCTATTCGGATTCTTTCTAAAAAGCAAAATGAATTTTTTATTTTTTGAAAAATTGTTTTCTTCATACATACACCAAAAACTATGGCAATCACAAATTCTTTTTTTAAAAAAAAACGACTTTTCATGGAAACGAACCGACATACAATTTTTCGAAAAAAAATTATATACTAAGGCATTTTCACGTAAAAAAGGGTGTACATTTGAATACAAATATTGTTAAGTTTTTGCCTTGTCAATTAAGGTTCGTATCACTGGATTGTGAATAATACTAAATCGATTTAATTTATCACCAACGAATTTATTTAGTTAACAAGAATTATTACAACACAGTTTATTAATAAAAATTCACAAAATCACTTTATATAAATTATTCTCAAATTTTACTGTACACTTATAATTTTTATTTCCACTAAAACACTTTTTACATCACTTTTTAATTCCTTTTTAATCTTCACACTATCGCTTACCAAATATTACTAATCCAATTCGACTTCGTTCGCCTTTTTATATACACAAACCAAACTTCTAGAAAGCTCATGACTTTTTCAGTTAGAATAGCGTAGACATATTACGTAACAATTTTTATCATGGAAAATTCCATTTTAGTACAGTTAAATATTGAGCTTTTAATTTAACTTATTCTATTACACACTAGGAGTCACCGTTACAATATTGTGACGGTGACACCTAGTGTGTAATAGAAGAAGTTAAATGAATAGCTCAATGTTTAACTGTACTAAAATGGAATTTTCCATGATAAAAATTGTAACGTAATGTTTCTACGCTATTCTAACTGGAAAAGTAATGAACTATCGAGAAGCTTGGTTTGTGTATATAAAAAGGCGAACAAGATCGAATTGGATTATTAGTATTTGGAACGCGATAGAGTAAACTGTACGATTATTAGTAGTATTTGGAAAGCGACAGTGTGAAGATTAAAAAGTAATTAAAAAGTGATTTAAAAAGTTTTGTAGTGCGAAATAAAAATTATTAGTGAACAGTAAAATTAGAGAATAATTTATTTATATAAAGTGATTTTGTGAATTTTTATTGATAAACTGTGTTGTATTAAATTTTGTGAAATAAATAAATTCGTTGGAGATAAATTAAATTGATTTTGTATTATTCACAATTCAGTGATACGAACCTTGAGTGACAAGGCAAAAACGTAACAATATTTTAAATGTCGGGAGAGTGGACTAATGCTTGAATTTCGATCTTTATGACTGTTTAATGTTGGCAAAATCTTTTTTCCAATAATTATTTAGTCTGCCCTGTATAAGTAGCGTTGAAAGTACGTACATACATTGAACCTGGTGGATAACATTTGATTGTTCCTTTAATGGTATGCTATCTTTAATTTTAGAAAATAATTTGTTGTTTAAATTTGTGGCTGCCCCTCCGATAATTTTGAAGTTATAATTTTTTAAAAACATTTTTTTATTTTTTCGTAAAGAGTTTTAACATAAGGAATGGCCAAATAATTTGTTTTTTCATTTTCTGGTTGAGATACAGGATTTATGTGAAAATAAGTTTGTTTCCAAATTATGTTATTTATTAATTTTTTAGAATATTGATTGCGAAATAATGTATCTTTTAAAATTTTAAGATTTTTATTGTGAAATTTAGTATCGGAAAATTATTGAATTTTTTCGGTCAACATTTTTATGGTGTTAATTTTGTAAGATGTGGGAAGCCAAAAGTGAAAATTTAGATATCGGCCAGACCAAGTATCTTTGTGGTACCAATCACAGGAAATTTGGCCGTTTGGTTCACGAATCTACAGAATATCTAAAAATGAAATTTGGTTATTGGTTTCTTTTCTAAAGTAAATTTTATTCTGCTGTTCTTTGAATTAAAACCTCTAAAAATGAGTTAATTTAAAACTGAAATTTCTAAATTTTCCATTAATAAATTGGCTATGATGGGACTTATTGGAGAACCCATAGGAGAGCCAAAAATTTGTTTATAAATTTTGTTATCAAAAGAAAATTCCGAATTGTTTAAAACGATATCTAAAGCGGTAAGAAACTAAACTTTCATTAATTTTGATTTCGAATTTTTCTTTATATTTCTCCAATTTTGACTGACAACATTTATTACAATTTGGCTGTCCACATTGGTAAATAATGACATAACATTTAGAGATATTATTTGAAAATTTGGTGGAATGGTAACATCCTTAATTTTATTTTTGAAATCTTCAGAATTTTGTATAAAGGAACTTGTTTTTCCGACACTAGGTTTTAGAATATTGCCTAAATATGATTGATGATAAAGAGTATGTTGGACTGTTTATGCAACTTACAATTAGTCTGAACGGTATATTCGGTTTATGAATTTTGGGATCACTGGTGTGTAACTTGTTAATTTTTTCTTTGTGATTAAATCTACGTTGCCTGATTTCTCCCAGTCTCTTACTGAAGTATTAATTTTCATCTGTATTGGTGTCGAATTGTCCTTAAAAATCTGTATGAAAGTAGAATTGTCATTTAGGAGGTTATACATTTTGTATGGAATCGAAAGCTAAAGCTATTAAATAAATTTAAATAAAGAGCCCAAAACCAATAAAAAATTTGTTTAATTAGATGGATAACTGCCTGAATTATTTTACATCATGATCATATAAATATTTAGTAGACAACTGGATAATAATATCGAATTGTTCTTTACGAGAAAAATAGTTCCTCAGGTTGCTTATAACCTCGGTACATAACTGAGAGATTTCTGCATACGAAAATAGATTAATACTGTTAGTACAGTTACAATTCATTGCCCAAAGCTCGTCTGTTTCAAACGACGTTTCTGTATTTTTAGTTTAGTTTTTAGTTTGAAATGATGTTTCTCAAAGTAGAAAATATGTTTTGATGACTCTCCTGGTAAAATTAAGTAGAACTAAGTAGAGTTATTAAGAGTGGTTGTTCTTTAGATGGATGAATGGGGACGTAAATATGTTGCTCTTAGCTACATCGAAACCTTAAAGCTAAACAACCTTTAGGTCACCATACCACACACAAATTTTACTTTGAAACGAATAATTTTCTTCAAAGAAATTCAACAAATTTATTTTTTTATTTTTTTAATAAACTTGAATACATATCATCTGTTTGTCTTTATCAAAATCTCAAGACTCATGTTAGACAGGTAAAAACAGCATGAATAATCACTCACTAAAAATTTTAAATAAAACGGGGAATAAAAAGAAAATCCAATTCCCATTCCAAGTCGTAAATCTAAATTTTCATGTAAACATCATGTTGTTGTTGTTTAGTAATTGAAATGTCATTTAACTGCCTTTAATTTACATTTTTCAGTTTGTCTGTTTATTTCTTTGTTTATCTGTCGTCGTATAAATTGTTGCATACTAGGTAGTATTTCATTATAAATATATTTTCATACATCAACCGAAAATACTTTTACTCGTGAATACAGTGTGTATACGAGTATCACAATCAAATCATATTCATATTCCAAGTTACATGGAGCTAAAAAAAAATCCTTCAACTTTTTTTTTTTTTTTTTTTTGTGAAATAGAACACGAAAGTCATGTCACATCTATAGTGTGGAGTCTCAGGATACGTACGACGAATTTATTCCCGTGTATACAACGATATACGTGTATGTAAAATAGTAAATGTCGTATCCAATTTATTTTTTATTCTGTTTTTTGTGCTTTTTTGCTCTGTTAAATTTTTGGCGCGCACATAATGTATGTACGAACAGACAACATTACATAGTGTATAAATTCCCAACTGTGGATTTCATTTTTTTTTTTTTTGTTGTTTTCTTGATATGTTCATCATTTTGGTTTGGAGATTTTTATTTCTCGATTTTGTAGAAAGTTTCCAAAATTCAAAATTTAATTTTATTAAAAATCACCTGTTACTGTAACCCCCCCCCCCCCCCCCCCCCCCGGGCCGTAAAAATCGATGAATATATGCTTTAAGTCAATGGATGTGATGAAATGAAATTTTAAAAGCAAATCTGTCCTCATTGTCACGCACGGTGATATTTCTAAATTGCGTTAGTCCGTTTATGGAAGTTTACAGCTAAATTCAATGCCAACAATTTTGGAGATTTAATGTAATCCCAGACGTTTTACCGATAAGCGCAAAATCTATACCGGTTTGGCCGAAAATAGAAACTCTATATTCTGGTTACAGAGCATTTTATTGAAAATCGACCAACCGGAAGTGGACCAAAAATTTATTTTGCAAATAACATTTGAATTTGTAAGAAATTTATTTGCTTAAAAATTTCTTAAAATTCCGTTAAAATTTTTTCGTTAAAGAAAATTGTTGGTTCGCCTCATCTCTATTTTTATGTAGTATTCATAATTGAAATTCGACTGGGAATTGGAAATTTGACCGATGATTTCATTAACACTCGCCCGTTAATTCAAGCGCCGAGAAAAGTCCATGTATCTAATGGCATGAAAGAAGGCAATAATAGTTAATGGTAAAGGTTATGGTCAGTATGCAAACCTGCAAAATTACATGCATAAATTATATCATCTTAGGTCAACATCACTCAACCTCCAATTCAATCTCGCAACGTTCCATTCGCAATTCGGCAGTCGCAAGCGGAAATACTTTGATGTTCGATCGATCACGTCGAAAGGCCTGTTGAAAATAAATGCGTCGCTATTTCCAATTAACCATCTTTGTTATTGCTCTCCAGGCAGAGACGTGGGAATTTGCAATAGTTGGTTTTGATATATCGATTATTGTTTGGCAGTAGCGATTTCCTTTGGATAGTGGAAAAGGTCTGAGGAGATCAATGTTTATGTGAGCGTAATGACGAACATGTATGACGTCCAATTTTCTCACGTTGACATTTTAGGCGGCAGGTTGAAAATGAGTGAATTGGTTGAGTGAACTGGTCTCGATTTGTTTCGTGACAAACGGACGAATTTTGCTTGTTGAATAGTTGCAACAACTTGCTTTGAATTGCCTGGGACTGATCAGTGATTTTATGTAAAACTGCGTCAGCACCAACAGCGAAAGGTTCGAAATAAAGTAAAAGTTCTGCCGTTTTTGATGGGTGAGCGAGTTAAGCAGCGTTGGACAAAGCGAGTTTACACTTTTTAAATTCACATTTCGCTTCGTTCGTTCATGTGAGCACCGTTCAATCTTTCTTCTTGTAGGCCGGATACATCTCGAGTAAAAGGACTTGCGTATCGATGTCGATTAGCATGAACTTGCGCTAGAAATTGAGTGTAGCCAAAAAATTGTGTAGTTGCTTGGCCATCGTCGGAAGTGGAAACGCTTTGACGGCACCAATTTTTTGGGGCAGCGGCAACGGTTCACGAGGTGCTACGGAATGTTCATGGAATTGGATATATGGCTTGCCAAATTCGAATCTCGCAATATTTATTACCAAATCGTATTGTTTAAGTCATTGGAACGGGATTCATAGATGTTTAATTTGCTCCTCGGGCGTCGTTGAGGGGATGCCCAAATCATATACGTAAGCAAACACAAAAATCGAGGATTCGTTTGAATTTGAATTTAAAAAGTTCGGATGGCGTCTTAATAGCCGATTTATTAAAGTCTTCTTTTGCGACTGGAACTTGATGGGAAGTCGTTTAAATATGATATGGGATAGCGATCCGGAACCGTGATAGCTTTGAAAGTGTGATAATCCCCTCACCGACACTTTGATCTGTCGGGTGGCTTTCCGGGTACAAATTTTGCTTCCTGGCAGTAGCTGAAGCGGTCAATATTGTGTCTTCGCTTGAGTTCTCCAATTTGGTTGCTTATCAAGCAAACTCATTTCTAACTAGCTTCTAGTATAATTTGTTCGGTTTTGAGTCGCCGAGCTACTCTTCTTTAATTGCTTCGCGGATTCGTTTCTGCTACGAATCGAGTTAGAAAGCGATTACAATTGACTTAATACGATTGTATTTACCATCCAGTGAAACAGTGCCGATTTCTGTTTGTATTGCACATAGGTCGTAAAGGAAAATTTGCGCTATCACCAAAGAACACATTTTGTTATCGCCAGTCACATTGCCAGTTTCAAAGTAAAATTCCAAATTTGGAACTGTCGATAAATTTTGGCGTCGACATTCGCGGGATTATGGTGTTTCCATTTATGTTAGGTTCGTTGACGCCGTTTGGTTTTATTTTATTGTCGGTCATCTCGATGCGATAAATTTGCCCAGCATATAATTGGTTGGGAAAGTGATTTTGATTGCGTTCGGATCGGCTACATATATCCCTAACTGAACCCCCTTCCCCCTCAACTCAACGCCAAGCTCAACCTAAACTGAAAGCATAACTCCACTTCCAAACAAATCCCCAACCGAACACTGAATCAATCTCCACTCAATCCCAGCCTAACCATTAACACGACCTAAAACTCGCTCTAAACAACATAGTTCAAAGTTTACATGCAAACAAGGGCAGAACTCAAAACCATCTCAACCTTCAACTAACTGCAAATAAATTTCCAACTGAATCTTTCATTCAACCCGAACTGAATTCCCAGCTCCCAACTCTCAACTAAACCCTAAACTCAACGCTAAACTCGGTCTCCAGCTTGACTCCAACTCAAACTTTAACTTAACCGCAAACTCAACGCCCCTCTTAATCAAACCCCGAACTTATCGCCAAAGTTAACTCCGAAATTATCTTGGTCTAAATAACTCCATGTCACAACTCAATCTTAAATTCAACCCCCAAGTAAATCCCCAACTGAATTGTTGACTCCAGCCCTTGAGACCCTTAATGCTATTAAGGGTCTTGCATAACTCCAACTCATCCCTAACTGAACTGGCAAATCAACATCAGTAAATTACAAAAAAATGGTGAAAGTGGATGGAACCACTTGGTAATACCGTTGTTTTGGGTCAATATCTTATGGTGGGTACCTAATCCTCTCAACGTACATTGTTTAAACCATTTTCAATTTTCCGCCTTTCCTAAAAAAAAAAATTTAAATCGGAAATCCCTCCTCGAGAATCTGTGCCTACATTTTTTTCGACACAGAAGCCTGCAATACTTTGAGAAAAGTAATTATAGGCAAACAGAATGTTAATAATGTTAGACCATTTTTAGCAGCATTTCAATAATTTGCCCTAGCGGACCGAAGGGTGGTAATTGGACCTTGCAGCTATCTGTGAGAAATGTCAAATTCAAAGACAGTGTAGTGTATATGGGCCAGAATATGGGTCACCCTATAATAATGGCTAAGTAAGCAGATGGGATGATTTGCAATAAGGAATCAGCATACCGACCCAATGGCGCAGTGGTTAAAGCTGCGGCGTTTGGATCAGGAGGTACCGGGTTCGAATCCCGACAGGGGCGGGATGCAAAAGGGACTTTTCATTATCAGATTACGATTGGTGATGACGATGAACACAACTATGACTTCTGTTGAGAGTGCAGAATGGGCCGACCCACCTTTCATGTCAGCACTATAGGTTGGCATGAGGCAATGCAATGTCCAGGTGGTTTATACAAAACGGGTCTATGGCCGTACGTCGTCGATTTGGCTAATACTGCGTAAAGTAGGACGGTAAAAGTAAACTGTGAAAGAGTGCCTTGAGCATGCAGCTGATTAAAACCAAAAAAAAAAAAAAAAGGAATCAGCATTACAAGAGAAAATAAAGTGGACATCGCACAAATTTTCGAAATTTTACGACTTTTTGCTTAAGGAGCAAGTTCCTGATGTTACGAACTTTCTGATGATTCGGGGTGGTTCGAAATAGTCATGTTATTCAGGAGATTATTGGGTACTAGGTCTATGCTATTCGAAGTGTATTTCGAAGTAGAATATTTCGAAAATTTCTTGGTTTTTCTAGGTTTTCGTAATGGATTCACAAAGTTTTCGAGATTGTTCGAGTTTCACTGAGATTATTCGAGAGATTTTCTAGGGTAATTGAAATAATTAGAGTTTATTCCAAATTTCTCATAAGTTTTCAACGGTTTAGAGAGTTTTCGAGTTTTTCGAATTTTATGTTAATTTTGTCTGAATTAATTTTTTGAGTTACACGATCTTTGATAATAACAAGATTATTCAAGTTTTATAAGCTGACAAGCGTATAGAATTTTCTAGAACTGTTACAGGATACTCTGAAAATTTGACATTTTTGAGATAATTCACTTAATCCACCAATCGAACACTCTCCTTCTTCCCTCCTCTCAAACTAAACCCTCGACTAAGTCCCCTGAGCCCCCTCTATCCTCAAACTAACATATCTAAAAATTAACGAATGTGGATCGAAAACCACGTGGAGATAACCGCCTGGTTCCCTTGTGCCTAAAATGAAAGATAATTACTTGTACGATGGATGAAAATGGAACATCCCAAGATGGTGACTGGTCCCAATCAAGTAAATTTTGGGGAACATATCGCATCCATTTTCCGACCTAATCAATAGCTTATTATCGTTTCGACATTGTCAGGTTATGCAATATTTTCGACATTATTCGAGTATTTTTGAGATTGTTGAGTCTATTATTCGAAGTGTAAGATTGAATTTCTTTTCGAAATTAGCTTAGGCTATTTGAGAGTTCCAATATATTAATCGAATATTGCCGATCATTTTATTGAGCTCTTGCCGTTAACTGGCTTTCATAAATAATTCGATAATTTTACGACTTTTCAGAATATTTAAAAACTTCCGTGGGTTTTCTAGATTTTTGTTACTAATTTACAAAATTTTTAGTTTTTATTAGTGAAATTGCTCGAGACCGTTCGAGTTTCACACATATTATTCGAATTTTGCTGGCGTAATTGAAATTATTCGAAATTTACTAGGTTT
This sequence comes from Tipula vernalis, assembly GCA_958295665.1. Lineage (NCBI taxonomy): Eukaryota > Metazoa > Arthropoda > Insecta > Diptera > Tipulidae > Tipula > Tipula vernalis. The sequence goes on along the minus strand of OY282559.1, from coordinate 390,200,460 downwards.
TCAACATTGTAGCAATTTTTCGAATTTATTCGAATTTGGAACGAATTAATTTTTGAGTTGCGGAATCTTCGAGAATATCAAAGTTATTCAAGCTTTACAAAGTGACTAGAATATTTTTGTAGAATTTTCAAGATATTTTTTGATCACATATGGGATTGGCTACGAGATATTTGATTTAAAAAATTATTTCACAATAAGAAATTTTAATTATTAAAGTTAAAAATTAAAATTAAAATTTTGTTGTATTTTAATTAAAATCAAATAAATAATTATTGATACTGAATACCAATATCCCTCTCTAGTTCGTCTTCGTCTCGTAGTAGTTACATAGTAATGGTATATCTACAGATTTTCTACTCTCTGTTGTTCTTTTTCATCTGTTGGTATCACCTCAATATTTAGATTTTTGCTTGGATCTTCATTTTTGAAATTAAGAATTTTAACTTCATTGCTCCATCTGGCAATAATTTCTTTTTGTTGTTTAGTTTCTTCCGTAGTTCTTCGTTTTCTTATTCTAGATTCTTTTTTTGCATAATTCGTTGTTCTACTAGTTGAGGAGATATCTTTACTTAATTTTCATTTTGAATTTGCTTTCTTTAATTAATATCCTCCATAGTAGTGCTTCGTACTCTAGTAAGAGAATCCATGGGGTAATACTCAGAAGGGTGTGAATTTCCCTGTAAAGCAGGTTTGTCACATCGAGTAGTAATTTCTATTTTTTATCCATTGCCATTGCCCTATCTTGATAATGATTTTTTGTGCATTTTATACCTTCTGCCAGATGATATAGCTGCCGCCTCTCTGGTGTCTGACCAAGTCTAAAATCCGCTCAATTAATAGTTCCCGCAAATCCACACAAGGCAGAATAGCTCGCGGATAGACCGCTCCAAGCATTGCAAAAAGAACTATCTTTCGTGTTGACTACAGTCCCTTATTTATCGGACCCGATTTCTTATCCGTAATCCCAGATTTGATCTATTGATCACTTTTTGCAATTTCTCGAGATTTTTTTTAGTTTGGTGTGAATGTGTGTGGTGTGATCTTCGGAACTTAACACTATGAGATTCGATATTTCGAAAAAATCAGGTTACTTAAAATTTTCGAGAATAATCGAGTATGTTCGAGATTGTTGATTGTATTTGATTCGAGATTCGCATAAAAAGATTATTCGAATTTTTAGGAATTTTCGAGGGTTTTCGAAATTTTCGAATATATTAAAAATTTGTGTGGCAAAAGCAAACAATTTTTCTATATGGCCAATTTTCGGGGGAGTCTTCAATAAAAAAATAGGCTCCTTGTAATTTTCACGATTAAGAGGGCTAGCGCCTCAGTCTTTGCCTCTAAACGCTAGTTCTTGTTTTGGGTAGATGAAATAATTTTTTATAAGCATTTTTGACATTTTTATCAACATTATGATGTTTTATAGAAATGTACCGTTGTACAACTAACATTAAATCCAATCGACCACTCTGAAATCATCGCAGACTTTCCCAGGAAAATTTGAATTTACCACCGGCAACACGAACGATAAACGTAATTAAAAATGAAATAAAAAAAAAATAAAAAATTCTTATGGTCCTGACTATGGTGGCCCTGAAAATCTGCTATCACAATGTAGTAGAGGTTTCTACTGGCTACATCTATGCCAATTCTGATCCCGGTTTGCTTCCCATAGTTAAAAATAAATAAAATAGAAAGCCCTTGCTCAGGCTTATGGTGATCCTGGAAATTTAATAAATCGGTGTAGAATGGCGCTGCTAACTCTGAAAACCCCTCTGAAAAAAATCTGGGTATAGGTTATTTAATGTTGAATCCATTTTTCACGTCAATCACTCTGTTTCACGTCACTGTGTGATCGTGTTGTTAAAAATAAAATCACATGGACGCAAGTGACAAATGAAATAATTTAAAATGACAAATAATCATAAATGATGGATGCATACAATAATAAAAAAGGATATTTGTTGATGTGTATGTAAAAAGAAGGGTACAGTCAACCAAAAAAACGAGAGTAGCAAGCAATTGTTAGCAACAATTTTTACACTCAGTGTGTTTTTTTCTTTCAATGGAACATTTTGTTCCCCAGTGTACATTTTTTTTCTTCAACCAAAATTCGATATAAGTTTGAAAACGTGGTGATTACTGCGTAGGATTTTCTTTCGTTTTGCAGATACTTACAGATAATTCGATAATTGAGAGTTTTCCGAAATTTTCAAAATAAATTCAAAATCCAACATTTCTCAAAATATTTCGAAAATGTTGACCTTAGGTATGAATCACGTTTAGTTTCGTCTCAGATTTGACTAACGCAACATTTTTTGCTTTTACCGGTAAACGGCACGGTTTTTCGCAAAACAGATAATTGACAACAACAACTACTGAATATTGACAACAACAATATTTTTCTTAATTTTTAAATTTTTTTCGGTTTGGAATGGTTCGAAATTTAACTACAAAAAATGTATTGAGGATTTAAATGAGTTGGATGCCCATGAATGGGGGAAGTTGAAAGCTCGGTTTACGATAAAGCTTTAAATTATACCATATATGGCATAAATCAGCAACAGTTAGGGCTTGCCCATTCCCGGACCTTTTACATTCTCGGGAAACAAGATATTTTCTGATTCCCGCGATTCTAGACACGACAAACTTTTAATCGATTACTAGTACTGATCCATTACAGCACTGATTTAATCACTCAAAATAAAAAAAATGAAATTTAAAGTATCTCATTGACATGAAAGGTTTAGTCCCATCTAAACTCTTTGATTTTTACCTAGCATATTTCCAATAGTTGGCGGAGCTGAGCCCAATGATGATATTGGTTCTTTCCCATTTCTGGCTTAAACTTAACATCTTGGGTTTAATTCTGTAAATAGACTATGTATGTCCTGCTCTTCTTTTGCATGAATTTTATTTCTTTGTTTGCTTCCAACTGTTCTAGTTCAACATTGCTTTTCAAAATAAGCCGTTTCGGATTGTGAGCTGATTCCTGATAATACATCATTCATAATTTTCTTTTTCCTCAAATCTGGATCTTGGAGGAATTTTATTAACGATACAATTAGAGTATTCAATACCGATTTTAGAGTAACCGGGTACTGGAATATTTTGGTCCTTTTCCGAATACTAGACTACCCAAGTAATTTGATCGATTACCCGAGTAATTTGATTCCGAGGCACGGAATTACCTAGCGTGAACAGATCTGTCTCAGTTTTTTAAAATGAAGTAATTTCGCATGGATTTAACTCATATTTAGTTAAAGTGGATTAATTTCTAATTTATCGTCGAAATTAATTAATTTCCAAATCAATTTATTCCGCCACAAAGATAAGAATGTTGAAATACAAGTGTTGTCATCGAAAGTGAAAGAAATGTAATCCGGACGTTATATCTTCTCAAAAGCATTAAAGCGCTTATTGGATTACAAAAGATTGAGATGAATTTAACGTCTTGAATTGAAATTGAAGTGTTACACATTCTTTACACCTTCATGGAAAAGTACTAGAAGGCTTATTCGATTATAAAATGTTGTATTAACTTATAATTGTGAAACTAGTATTAATAAATTAAACAACAACAGTTTTGCGCGGATTTAATCCAGTTTTTTAAAAAATCGATATCGCGGAATAAATTCATAATTGCACAGAAATTAATTTCGTTATTTCAGAAATAGAAATCATAATGTGTACCCGAGTATTAAAATAAAAAATACTCGACTACCCGAGAACTTTGCAGGATACGGTAGGGACAAGAGTTCGAATATGAGTACGAACCCTATATATTTCAAAGAGTCGAATTCACAAAAAGGCTCCTCTGGGTGGCAGAGAAACCATATAGATGATATAAGTCAATAAAATTTTACGACAAAATTGTTTCATCAACCAAATACCAATTATTTCGTCACTTAATACTAATTTAATTATTAATTTAATTACAATACACATAATAATGTAAATTACGTGTTAACGTGACAAAACTATTACCATTCATTCCCATAGCAGCATCACAACATAATCACAAACAAAAGAAATTCTCTGGTGAATTAAACCAATTTTGTTTCTTCGCGTAACACCATTGAAAACAAAAACTATGCCAATTATGGTTTAAAAGAAAAAAAAAAAAAAAAAAATCGAAGGTTTTGAAAGAATTTTAATTAAAAAATAAGAAGCACTCTTTTTCTTTTGTCGGTTAATCAATTAATTAACAATAACAAAATTTTAATTTAATTTAATATTAACAATAAATCGTATAAGAGTAACCGCTTTTTTGTAAAATTGGAAGTGATCATCGGAGGCATTTTGTAATCTTCAGTTCAATTTTGCAGATTCACTATATTAAATTAATTGGCCAGTCAATCAAATTTGTGAACATTTTGTATAATGAGTGAAAAGGTTGCATTGCCTATACATATCATTGAGGATGAGAATGTGCTTTCAATTTTCTACGTTGTGGGTTTGGTTTTTCAGTAGCAAATTTCATAAACATTGCTCTAGTTATTATATTTTTAGTACAACAATCGTGTTGAATCTAACCTAAAGTTTCATGATCTCAAACAAAATAACAACAACAACGATTGTTACAATAAATGTAATTTCAAACCAACCGTAACATTAACTAGAAAATAATTACTATTTATAGACATATAATAAAAAAAAAAATAGTAAACCGTACCACCAGAAGAAGAAGAAGAAGATGAACAAGACGAAGACTATAAGACTTCAATGAAGATGAGAGAAGACAATGAAGAAAGAAAAGTAAGTGATCTTTCTTATGTTCGATCTTTATTTCATTTGTGTTTTCTTCTTGTTTTTTTTTTTTGTTTGTTGAATTGTTTAGAATGTTTTGGGGCTCATCATGAGGTTATGTAATGAATTTTGTTTTATTTTTTAAAATGTTAAAATTCTTGCATCATTTTGATTTTATTTTAGTTTAAAAAATAATTTTTAATAATACGTTTATGAATTAATTTTTATTTTTATTTTTTTTTCATTTTATGAATATTATTTAGAAGATTGAAATCTGCGATATGATTATCAAAAAGCACGACCGGATCATGCGTATATTTTGTTACTGTGTAATACTCGTATAAGATTTTTATCGCCCTTAATGCATGTTTCCTAATGTATTCCCATATATTATCCTATTGTATAATGATGATGATGATTATATTTTACCTATAAAGTTATTCAACCAATAAAATATTAAATTATTAACGTAACAAGTGTCTAGCGTGTTGTAATTTTCCATTATGACCAATAAGTTTATCGATATTCTCGGAAACACATGAAACTTTCAATCATAACCAGTGGCTTAACTACAATTTTCGGGCCTCCCTCTACCGCAAAATTTTTCTTGGGCCCTAAAAATGCTTCTTGTTCCAACTTATTTCTTTCTATTGTCTAGGCCTCACATTAATTAAACGTTAAAAATTTTCATTTCTCAAGTGAAACAATAGGTTTAATATTATGAGCTATTTATAGGATCTACGAACCTCAGATAACCAATTCACTAAAAGTTGTCTAAATATATGCTTGTTCCGTTTGATGCTAGAGACTGAGAAGATAGCTTTAATTAGCTAGGTATGTAAAAATAAATTGGGCGAATATAGTTTTTGATTTACATCGGCCAAACAGGCAGCTGCAGTTGTTAATGATGTTAACGTTAAAATTAAACAAACCACAAATGGTTTAAATTAATGAAGCACAAATTATTATTATACAGAATCTTATAAGGAACAAATACTTATCTTGTAAGCGAAACTCACTAACATCACCTACATCCATCCAAAAGTATGTACCCTATTTGTAAATTCTAAACGGTGCCCCACTTTTAATTACGAAAATATGACAGCTACAAAAAATGGTTCAGACCAAAATTGTCAAGGTCAGCGAGGTTCATTTATCTTTTCTAATGACCTTCAACTTCAGGTCACTTTTCAAGATCTTTTGAAGGTCAATGTCATTTGCTAAAAAATGAAATTTTTCGTTCGAAATTATTTTTCAAAGTTTGGTATTGTGACCTTGAGAAGATCAAATAAAGGTTAATTATATAAAAAAGTACTCAGAAATTGGTGATTCTAATTTGAGATGTTTCCTTTAAATAATAAGAGTTTCAAGTATTTTTAACAGTTAGGTAAGTGGCACGGAGTATCTGCAAAAAATAAAAATCGAAGACCTTGAACTTACTTTTAGCATTACCCAGAAACAACAACCTAACCGGGGTGCTAAATTATCGCTATGAATTCGTTCCATCATATATTCGCTAGTTGGGAGCCGTTGAAAAAAACAACATTTTTAAAGTGTTCCCACAAAAAAAATTTGGTTAAATGAGACCTGGTGAGCAAGGAAGCCATGTAACTGGATCTCCTCGTTCGATCTACCTGTCACTGTAATGGTCATTCAAAAAAACGTAAGGTAAGTGCATAATGTAGTGCAGTGTGAAGTAAATATTTTGTAATAATTCTAAACGGAGGCAACTTCGAACAGTTAGTTGATGGGTAGTTGATATATTTATAGTAATGGTGAAAGGTAAGAAAACTCGTGATAATCAAGCATCCCCAAAGGAAACAGAACTTACTACGTATACAACGTTGTTTCCGGATAACGCTAAAAGTAAGGACAAGGTCTTCGAATTTTTTGCAGCTTCTCTATTATTCGAAGTGCCGCCAAACACTTATCAATATCATGCATAAAAAGCTTATAAATCTAAATTAACAACAACTGAGTATACTTTAAACAATTTAACGTTGGTTTTTCTCAAGGTCACAATAATAAACTTTGAAATATTGTTTCAAACGTAAAAATTCCCACCCTTTTCGAATCAGGTGTCAAAAAAAATGAATTTTCATTTTAAAAAATGGCCTTGACCTTCAAACGACGTTGAAAGTCAACTACTACTAACTCGTAATGGATTTGTGCGTTAGCGGTTCTGTTATTTAAATTTGGTTACACTAGCACCAAATCTAGTGATTATGCTTCATTTTACGAAGGTGTATGCAACATATTAGAAACAATATTCCTCTTTCCCTGCGACTTTCCATCAAGCAACTACACTGAGCGATTAAAGCGATAACGCAATTTTTAAGGTGACACGTGAGTTGGCGACTTCTATAGTTATTCTAATTACGAGATTTTCCATTGTCCTTCGAGCCGGATTGTAATCGGACAAATTAGTGAATCCATAGACTTAGTGTATTTTAGAAAAACAGAACATTTTGCTTCGAGTGCACTTTTTGTTGCGCCATAATGTCATTATCAAACCCAATTACTACGAGGCTTGGGAAATGATCATTTATCTTTACGACAAAAAGAAGCATATCATCACAATGTTTCTTAAGTATTTTATGGACGAGCCAACCATTACACAGAGTTGCGCTAAACTCCTTCAATGTAAGTAAGATACTATATTTCAGATGACGCACCACGAGTGATAAAGGTGTCAGCTTCATTAATCATTGGTTGATCTACAACCTAGTAAGCAAACTGGATCCAAACATCAGACAGCAATTTTTTGAAATCTTCAATAAACAAAAGGATAACATAGAAAGTTACGAGCGTACACAACGTACTTCTCATCGTCAAACTTCAAATCGAACTATGAAAGTGATGCATTTCGATGCTCAAGTTTTAAACTGCTTAAAATATTAAATTCTAAATAAATTTTCTTAGTTAATTAAATACTAATCATTAACTTTAAATCACTTTACACTTTAACTTCATTATTTCCTCTAAATCAATTCTAAATCAAAAACACCGCAACGACTGTTCAACTTTCGCTCCATTTTCAGCTCCGCTCTATCCTACTCTAAAAACTTCGCGACGCATATTCTGTGTTTACTCATATTTCACACAATTTGCACTTACTATATACTACTTGTCAGTCACAAGATTCGATTCTACGCCAAAAACGCCTGTAGGCATGTTGTAAAAGAACTCACACTTCGTTCAATTTCATCATTCACTTCCACTAGGATCAATTCCAAGCCAAAATCTTTTCAATCATTTTTCACTCACTATTCATTGACTTCCCAATTTTAAGACAAAAGCTCCTCGATACATATTCAATTTTTACCCACTTACTCAGTTTGCATTTACGTTTTCCTTCTTATTACTCAAGATTCACCCAATTTTCAATCATTTTTAGCACTAGTAGCATTACATAGTAGTTCATTCTTCATTAACTAACCCAGAGTCAATTCTAAACTAGAAACTCCTCGGCGACGACTAAACTTTAACAAACTTTTCATTCACTGGTTCTTGAAGAAAACTAGCCGAACGATTTTTAAAATTTCAACGTATTTGAATACAGAAGGCATAGAGGAAAGTTGGTATGAGTCGCTTGTTCGTAGCTTGAAGGACTGTGCTTGCATATACTACATGTTCCTCAATGTTCACTCAATCAGTAACTTTCGCTGGAGTTGATTTTAGGTGAAAGTTCTATAAGAATATTGAGTGAAAATTTTCATTAATTATCACTCATTATAGTCCAATTTAGACTCTCTTTTCAATCTATTTCCAGTCACTCACCAATCGCTTTCCCTATAGAATCAGTTCTGAACCCAAAACTACTCTAGAAATCTTCAAATTTTCACTGAACTCATTCACCTTTCACTCGCGATTCACTTAATACTAATTACTGTTCACACATTATTTACTTTCATTAATGTAAACTCTGCTAGGCTTAATATTTACTCAGTTTCAGTTAATGTTGAATTATATTTCGTTCACTTTTCATTCACTTTTCTCTAAAGTCGATTTACTCGATTTAGTTAGTTCTAAGTAAAACAAAACTCCTATACGTGTACTGAGTGAAAATTTTCTCTCGCTTTTACTCAATTTTCAATCATTTTTCAGTCACTCATTATTTTGGTTCACTAGAGCCAACCCTTAGCTAGAATCTTCGACGTATGTTCAAATATTAGTGTACATTGACTTTTCAATCATATTTCACTCAACTTTAAGTCATTTTTTATAAGTAGATAAGTTTCAATTGGGTCAATTCAGTGTTGTGCACGTAAATTACATCGCGTAATTTACACTATTATTTACGTGTAAATAATTGTATTTTTTACCTGAAATTTTTTACGTTACAAAGTAAAAAATTGTAAATAATTAGCGACATCTGTGCGAAATGTGACATTTAAATGAAAAGAGCAGAATTAAAAAATTTTATGTCGATATTACAACCATTTCACAGCTCTATCTATTAAAATTAATTTGAATGTAGATTGTACTATGTATTTTAAATAAAATGTTTAAAATATGCTGACCAAACGCATTTTATTTAACAAAAAACGGAATAATGTATTCTGTTTTTTATGTATTAAAATTGTACCTATTCGAAAATGTTATTAAAAAAATAATTTCTCTATTTACATACATGGTTCAAATAATTATAATTTATTCTGCGCCATCTCATACGTAGGTACCATACTATTTGATTTATAAAATTTGACTGTGTATGTTTTACTTTTAACTTTCACCACCGCAATTATGTTAGATTGTCAAAAAAATTTATTTTGTAAAATATTAAAACTATCTAATCTATAGCATTCACAGTTGGTATTAATTACGGCAACTACTCCAAGTACAAGCGAGCTTGTCAGAAGTAATCGATTCCTAATGCCTATAAATATATGGCCACCATTTTGCAATTGGTATTCTAACAGCTACGTTCTCGAAAACGATAAGTAATTTAATTGGTTCACGCATCATTCTTTATTAAGGCTCAACTTTGTTACAATAATATCATGGCAGGGGCAGCGAAATGAAATCATAACTGTGGTAACCAGTTCGTTTTTGGTACTGTTCTTTGAAAGCAATCGTACAAATTAATTCGGTCACAAATAGCGTGTACCGAATTTCAATATTATAACGTATCCCGTTCCGATTATACGGCTGGCTATATATTCCCGTAGTGTTTAGTATGAGAAAATAAACGTTTCTTCTACAACTTCCCGTGTTTCTTAACCGATTGAAGTGAAATTTAGTATGCAAGTTTATATTGGCCCACAAATAGCGTGTACCGAATTTCAATGTTATAACATACCTCGTTCCGATTATATGGCTGGCTATATATTCCCGTAGTGTTTAGTATGAGAAAATAAACGTTTCTTGTATGACTTCCCGTGTTTCTCAACCGATTGAAGTGAAATTTAGTATGCAAGTTTATATTGGCCCAGAAATAGCGCGTACCGAATTTCAATATTATAACGTATCCCGTTCCGATTATACGGCTGGCTATATATTCCCGTAGTGTTTAGTATGAGAAAATAAACGTTACTTCTGCAACTTCCCGTGTTTCTTAACCGATTGAAGTGAAATTTAGTATGCAAGTTTATATTGGCCCACAAATATCGTGTACCGAATTTCAATAATATAATTCATAGCAAAAAATTGTTCAATCACTTGTCATTCACGTTTCATTCACTTTCTTCTGGGGCAATTCAACGTATAGTGATCTTCCACGAGTAATCAATATTTACTCAAATTTACCAATTGGTTCTTCGAAGAAAATTTAAAGGAATACTTTTAAAATTTCAAAGTATTTCGATTGAGAAAGATTAGAGGAAGGTCGCTACCAACAGCTTACTCGTAGTTTGTGGGACTACCCTGTATCTTACTACTTATCCATCACTGTTATTCTAGGTGAAATATTCCTCTAATTATATTTAAATGTTCACTCACCTTTTAATCAATTCCCATTCACTTTTCAGGCATGCTTCACTTTATTTCCAATTAGTTTTCATTTATTAGATTCAATTCTAAGCTAAGAATAGTTATCAACGCTTATCCAAATGTTTACTCACTCGATTTTCATCAGTTTTCACTTTTGTTTCAGTTAATTTTCAATTATATTTCGCTTTTATTTTGTGACAATTCTAAGTAAAACCTCCTTGATTTATACTAAATATTTGTTAAACATTTACTTTCTCCTACTTTTCACTTTTTAGTCAATTTCATTGATAGTCATTAGAGTGTAACTAGAGTAAGGCCAAAAGTCCGTGACGCGTGCCAAATCCATTCGCCTTTCCATCATGGTCCATTCAATTTTTAGTCATTTTTACCCTAATCCTCTAAAAATGTTAGACTTTTTAAATTTCCACATATTAAAGTGGAGAGAGCTTGGGGCAAACCGCATCTAACGCTCTAAGTTTCATCAAAATTTCGCATCATTTGTATTTAACTTCCATTCAGCTATCGTTCAACCCTGACTTTATTTTCAATCACTTTTCACTCATTATTTATTTCACTAGAGTCTAAACTGCTGTTTACTTATTTTAACTCAATTTTCAACTATTTTGCACTGGCCTTATCCTTCCTGTCACAAACTGTTTACTCAATTTTCAGTAACTTTCACTAGCGAAAATTTTAGCTGAAAAGCTCCTTTATGCACACTGTGTGAAAATTTTCACTTAGTTTCTATTCACGTTTTGTTTACTTCTCTTTCCCTATTCTCTCGCTTTTCAATTTTCAATCACTTTACACACAATCATCATGTTTAAACTTTCACTCAATGTCCGTTTACTTTTTAATCATGATACACTCAATTTCACTTATTATTAACTTTTACTGGAATAGATCTAAAGCCCAAAATTGTTCAATCACTTTTAGGTTTTTAAAATTTCAACGTATTAAAGTCAGAGGGCATAGATTGCTAAAAAAGCTTCACTGGAGTTGATTCTAGAGGGATATCAAGTAAAAATATGTATTCATTTATTCACTTTTCAGTTAACCTTATTTCAATGGCCACTCGTTGCTTTACCTCTTTCCTCATCAGTCATTTCACTGTCAAAAACTGTGCTAGGGATGTTTAAAATTTCATTCAATTTTTGTTCAATTTCCATTCACTTTTCATTCATATTGGTTGGTCCAAAACCACTTTTCTCGACGTTTTGAAAGCCCCTGAACCTTAAAAATCAAAAAATATCCGTTTGGCTGCCTGGATGTCTGTACCGATGGTATCTCGAGAACGGCTTGTACGATTTAAAATCTTTTTTCGCCAATCTGTTTCTCTGGTCAAGGCGGTGATTTGAAAAGGTTCTAGAATCTGTATGTCAAGAGGGTCGGGTACCTCCCAAACGAATGGACCCAAAACACTTGATTATATGTCGAAATATTTACCAATTTTTTATATATGCTGGTTTGAATATTGTGTTGGGCATTGAGTTTGGGGCAGGGTTAAATTTCCACTAGTTTAGTGGAATTTTAGACGTGCGCGGTGCGATGGAAATGGGATTCTAAAATGATTTTTAGACAAACTTATGGAATATTGGCCAGTAGGTTGGAACTTTACTATTCCTTAAGCGACTATAATAAAATTAGAGATTAGAAATAAGTATTTAAAATAATGTCTCTAATACCGAAACTCTACCGTTAGTAGTTTCAGTTTCAATACTCAGAAAGCCTAACCCAAAATCTAAAGCGAAGGATTGGCATGAAAAGGTTTTAAGCGAAAGTTTTTTACAGAAATATTATTGATTGCTTAACAAGTGAAATAGTACGTTTACGCTATCCCAATGGAACCTAAACAGCTGCATGATTAACAGAAATCTAAACAGACAACTTTATAGAAGCCATATTGACATATTTCTCACAACCTCGTCTAAACATAATTGTTGGGTCACATTTCGTTCTATTCGTTGGAAACATAGAAATTCATCAAAATCGGTTAAAAATAGCTAAGTTATATTCTTATTGACTATATTCCAGAATTTTATCTAAAAATCATTTTAGAATCTCATTTCCAACGGACTTGTCAAATTTCATAATAATCAGGATCCATAAGGAGTAGCCAAGCTCCATCCTAATTGGATATTTGTATAATTTGCTAAAGGTACAATTTGAAATTTCAACTTGGAACATAAAAGATTTAATTTGAAATGCGAAAGGTTTAATTTGCAATGTAAAAGGTCCAATTTGAAGTGTAAAACCTGTGTGCTAGTATGATGGTACAATGTTATATAGGATATTATGATGGTATCTTGGCAAGATGGTGTATATGATAATATAATGGTATGATGGTTTTGTGTGATGATATGCTTGTATATGTGATAGTACGTTTGATGGTATGACGGTAGTTATTGTAGAGTGATGTTTTTTTTTTTTTTTGTAAGGATCTGGTGAAAAAATTCATTTACGAACCCCTGGAGAGATATTGACTCCAGGGAGTGTGGGACTCCTTTCGACTACCCACTAAAATACCCCAGACCCCCGCCACTGTATCCCTTGTGCCCCTGGTACCACCGTCAGGTATTTCATCAGGGGGAGGATTTAGCTTGCGCTGTTACCCTCTACTGTTTCGGTTCAATTCGAGCACCCGTAGGTACCTCATCACAGTGGCGGCGAATTCGCTAACTGCGCTCAAAATGCCTTCTGTTTCTAGCATGAGCTCAATACAGTTGCTCGGGCTTACTTCAAACTCGCAGCTTCTCAGCCATCTGTTTCCTCGGATCGTCGAATCTGGGAGAAGGGGAAAAACATGCTCAACGTCCTCAGCCAACCCAACACAATTAGGACAGTCCGGGCTGTTTTCAATTTTAAACCTGCACAAATATGCTCGAAAGCATCCGAGACCTGTGAGGAACTGGGAGAGATAAAAATCGACAACCCCGTGATTACGGATCATCCACACAGCTAAATCCGGTATTAGCCGATACGACCATCGGCTTTTTGAGGACGTATCCCACCGAGCCTGCCACCGTTCCATTAACTCTGCTCTTGCGGTGTTGCGTAGTGAACTCCTGTTCGGTACGTTTTTCTGAGCGTATAGCCTTTGCCTTTTCATAGCTAACAGATCCATAGGCGGCATGCCAGCCACGACGTAAGCAGCATCGTCAGAGACCCTACAAAATGCACAGGCGGCTCTTAAGGCGCATCTTCTGTATACTGCATTTAATCTGATACTGTAGCTCGGTACATTGAGCGCCTCAGCCCAACCTGGTGCTCGATATAGCATAATAGAGGTTATCACGTTCGATAGGAGTTTCTTGCTTTTGTAGGTTGGACCACGTACATTTGGCATTAGCCTAGAGAGCATAAAAACAGCCTTTACTGCCTTGTTACTGACAAACTCTATGTGATCCTTGAACGAAAGTCTGGCATCCATCATCACTCCCAAATATCTGATAGCTGACGTCGACAGAGCTTCATGATCCATCATTTGGAGAGATATTGACTCCTTAGTTTTCCTGCTTGTGATAAGAAGTGCTTCTGTTTTATGCTGTGCCAGCGTCAAACCTACCGCTGACATCCAGCTTTCAACTTTCTCAAGTACCTCTATCCATATGAGTTGAATTTCCTCTATCTCCTTAGCAACAATGAGTATCGCAATGTCATCAGCAAATCCTACGATCAGTGCTTCTTTAGGTAAAACGAGTCTGAGTACACCGTCATACATGATGATCCACAGCGTCGGCCCCAAAACTGAACCCTGGCGTACGCCACCTAGGATCTCATGATCGATTGGCCTCTCGTCTATGCCATATTTCAGTACTCTTTTCCTGAAATATTCCCTAACAATTCTCTGTAAGTAGAGTGGGACATTCATCCTTTTTAAGGCTAAGAGGATTTCTTTCCAATTAGCAGTATTAAATGCGTTCTTAAGATCGCACTTTGAGCAATGTTTTTGACAAGTTCCACCGCATCAATGGTAGATTGGCCCTTCCTAAAGCCAAACTGCTCATCCGAGAGACCACCAATTTCTCCAATATATGAATCAAGCCTGTTGCATATTATACGCTCAAACAGCTTCCCGATCGTATCGAGCAGACATATAGGGCTGTAAGCTAACGGTTGGTCGAGTGGCTTAATAGCTTTAGGAATCAGGACCAGGCAGGGTTTGTAGTTTCCACTGTTTCGGGAATATGCCTTCGCTTAGACATTGATTATACACTTCGAGGAATATTCCTGGTTTAGCGGTAATTGTCGCTTTTACTGCCACGTTTAGTATTTTACTCGGACACGGGGCTTTGTTAATTCCAATCCTATAACAAGCTACATTCAGCTCTTCCAAGGAGATTTCTGGCACTGTTTCACTTTCCAATCTTCGATCGATTTCTGGGATCTTTCCGAATTGTTGCGGAAAAAGACTGGAAACAATTTCGCTCATTCTTTTGGAACAGGTCGGGGCTTCATTTTGTGGACGCCTAAGCTTGCCCATTATCAGCTTCTAGGGTCTACCCCAGGGGTCGCGATCCACCTCCTCGCACAGTTCAGCAAAACAGCGCCGCTTGCTTTCACAAATGGCCTCTTTAAGCCCCCTTTAAATTCGTTTTGGAGACCAACCGAACTAGAAGTACGCTTTGACCACTGAAATTTCACCACTATAGCAGGCTTTGCAAAGCTGGGCTATCTCCTCGGTCCACCAGTAAACTGGGAAAAGACGGTGACCTACAAATCTTCTGGTCATTCTTGCATCACAGGGTTTAATAATGCCAGTTGTTAATTGGCGTACCGTATCGTTAATAGATCCAAGCAGTTTGATATCCTTAGTCATCAGTAGAAAAGATTCTTGGTCGAAAGGCGTTGACTTCCATCCAGCAAATTTCCTAGCTTGTTCTCGTGGCTCGCTTTTCCAGGTATTAAGTTTAATTATGATTGCTTGATGGTCGCTTTGAATGTAACGCTCACTGACTTCCCAGCTAACTCTTGATGAAAGACCTGCACTGAAAAAGGTTAGGTCTACCACTGATCCGGCTCCGGCCCTGCGAAACGTGAGGACCTTTCCTACATTACAAAGCACGACATCCAGTACCGAGAATGCTTCCATCAGAACCTGCCCTCTTCGGTTTGTGCATTGACATCCCCATTCGATCGCCCAGGCATTAAAATCTCCGGCAATAATGACAGGCTTGCGATTTAGAGCATCAGCTACCAGAAGGTCCAGAAAGATTTCGAACTTCTCAATTGGGATATTTGGTGAGGCATAGCAACTATAAATATGGATTCCTTGAACTTTCACTCTGGTGAAGTCAGCCTCGATACCTGACGCCGATTCTTGAAATATGAAACGACCACAAGACCAAACAGCCGCTCTGTTCGTAGTGTCAGTCGCCCATTTAGCACTAGTCATATTCCTGTATTGCTCGCTAATAATGGCAATGTCCACCCCTAGCTCGCGCACTGTCTGTGCTAATAGGTCTTGCGCTACCTCACAGTGGTTAAGGTTTAACTGCAACAAAATCATAGCTCAGGGTTTTGTGGCGATCTCTTTAAAGCTGGGCATTCTCTAGACCCTACTATGTGGTTAGACTTGCCTTTACCATGACATAGGTAACAGTTTGCTGGATTTATGCAAGCCTTAACAAAGTGTCCCTCCTCTCCGCATTTAATGCAAGCCTTGAATTTATTCTCAGTGCTCTTACATTCTCCGGCTCTGTGTCCAAAGTTAAAGCATCGAATGCATCTAGTCAGTGGTCTCACTTTCTCCCTGATTCGGCAAACCACCCATCCAATGCGAATTTGATTTGCTGCGATAGCCATCTTAGCCAGTGCGAGGGGTAGAGCCAGCACAGCTGTTTTTGTACCGCAATATGCTTCTCTAAGCGATTTCACTACGCCTACATCAAGATCATTGAATCCCTCGAATTTACTAATTATTGCCTGGTGGATCTCCTCTTTAGTTGTGACCTCGTCAAGATCTCTGATCTCAACGAGTTGCTCGCACGGTTGAGTCAACGCTTTGACCTGAACCTTTACGCCTAATACAGTATCAAGTAAAGATTTAAATGCCGCATTTTGCGTTGTTTTAGCTTCTGTTAATTGAAGAAGCATTTCACCTTTGGCCGTTTTTCTTATTCGGGCTACATTGTTTTGCGATGAATATAGAGCAGCTATTTTGACTCTTCCTGCTTTTTTCCTCTTCCTAATCTGAGTCGCCGGGCTTCCATCTTCCCTTGCTCTCTTAACAGATGCCACCTCTTGGGCCTGCTCTGTAGCGTTATTTTCATCTTCTTTCGTACCGTAGCAGTTGCTAACCTTAGAAGATGTTTGTGTCATTTGTGTTGCCTTGCTCTGCCCTACCGCTTCTGCCTTACTCTCTATCAAACCCTTTTCCTTCAGGCTATCCGTGGCATGCCTATAAAGTGTCTTCAAGTTTAAGATCATGCTTTTAATCTTCTGATGCACGTTATGTTTGGTTTTCGCGAATTCGTGGAGCTCTGCAATTTTGTCACCCACTGCCTCGATAGCATTGTCGGGTCGACTAATGGTCGATACAGCTACAGCTTTACTCATTGATGGTAGTGGTTTAGTGGTTGGAGATCGCTCTACTTTCGCACTTTTCCCGAAGATGCTTTCTCTCTCAGTGCGTGATTCCACAATCTCGCTTTCCCCTGTCGCAGTATCTACTGTAGCGGCCAGGTGGGCCACCTCTACAGAATTGCAGTCGCTGGATCTCGCCGGCTGGGAGCCTGCTTGCTCACAAATGGTTGTTACACCTTACTTAAATAAATATAATTATGTTTCACCCAGAGTAGTGTATTTTAAATATAAAAGTGGCGACGAGGATAAATTTTATTATTCCGTGCAATATTTTTTTTTGTGTATTTGTGCATTTTTCATGATGGATAAAGCAACATTGGAACAGATTCTCGCCAAACATAATCAATTTATGAGTGACCTAATACTCAACCAACAAAAATGGATGAACGAAAATACAGTTAAACCAACGGGTAGCGGGATAATTCCACCGTTTTTTTCATTCGATGAAAAGAAGCATCATTGGCCGTTTTATTTGGACCAACTGAATCAACATTTTTTGGCGAGCAACATTTTGTATTGACGAACACGATCGTCGACGCTGCCGGTTTGCCAATGCCATTTGTAATCACTGTCGGAAAATAGGTCATATTGCCAGTGTTTGTATGACACGTTCCAGAGGTCGATCCACATCAAGGCTTAATCACCGATATCTAGATAATCACCAACTCGATCATAACGAATACCGACGCCGTGGTTATTATCGGTACCGCTCAAGTCCCAGTAATAGTCCAGCCAGGGATCGAAATGTTACTAATTCAATTGATATGCACTCACCATCATCCGTTTTTAATGTACACAACACGTGTAGTAAGATTTGGATTGGACTCAAAGTTAACGGTCATTCACTATCATTCCAAGTGGATACTGGTGCAACTTGTTCGATGGTTGGTTTAAACGTTTACCGACAACTTGGAAATCCGATTTGTACACCGACGTCGAAAATTTTTCGAGCATATGGTGGAAGCACGATTAAGGTGAAAGGCACGTGCTACGTGAATATAATGTATAAAAATTATAAGTTTGTTTTATAATTATTTGTGGTAGACCAGGAGGATATATCTAACATTATGGGCATCGACTGGTTTGAATCATTTAATTTCAAAATTGTACATGAGTCTAGTAATATATTTTCAGTGTCATCCGAAGAGAATTCCGTAGGCGAATTAAAACGTGGAATTTCTAAATTAGTTCAAACGCATCAATTGAAGATTCCTTGGGAATATGTACGTCGTACAAGGCTGAAATAAAACTAAAATCTAATGCTAAACCTCGATATTTTAAGCCTCGGACCATTCCATTTGCAATTCAAGCGGCGGTCAAGAAGGAATCGGAACGACTCGTCAATGTAGGAGTGCTGAAACCGGTACAAACCACTCAATGGGCAACTCCAATTGTGCCAGTAAAAAAACCAAACGGATAAATTCGAATATGTGCGGATTTCAAGGTAACACTAAATCCACAAATTGAAATCGATCGGCATCCGATCCCCAGAATCGACGAGTTATTTTATCGCATACAAAGTGGACAATATTTCACAAAAATCGATTTAAAAGATGCATATTTTCAAATCGAACTAACAGAGGAAACAAAAAAGTTCATGGTAGTGAACACATCGTTTGGGCTTTATCAGTTCCAACGACTACCATTTGGTATTGCCAGTGCTCCGGGAATTTTTCAAAGGTTGATGGAACAATTGACGGCGGGTCTAAAATTTTGTGCTGTTTACTTGGATGATCTGATCATTTCCGGAGAGTCACACGAGGAACATTTAACAAACCTTAAAATGTTATTATGTCGATTGGAGGAAAACGGTTTCAAATGTCGATTCAATAAATGTGAATTGGCAAAAATCGAGATAGACTACTTGGGGCACATAATAGACAAACACGGAATTCGACCGTCAATCACTGGTTTGAGTGCTATTAAAAATTTACCTCGACCGAGGAACTTGAAGAAAGTAGAATCTTTTATTGGAAAGGTAAATTACTATAATAAATTCATCCAGAATTTTTCCAGTTTAGCAGCGCCATTAAATAGACTACTTTCAAAAAATTCTCAATTTCAATGGACGACTGTACAGGATGAGGCGTTCGAACAACTTAAGGGAGCTATTGAGAACGCTGCCCGTTTGAGTCATTTTCACAATGATCTTCCGCTTATATTAGCGACAGATGCTTCGGCATATGGCATAGGTGCCGTGCTGTCACATGGCTTTCCGGATGGAACCGAACATCCAATCGCATTTGCATCTAAAACTTTGAATAAAGCTCAACAAAATTATAGCCAGATTATCTATCATTTATGGTGTCACTAAATTTCACCAGTATCTACAAGGTAGGAAATTTCAACTGGTGACGGATCACAAACCTCTTCTCACATTATTTAGCCCAAATAAAAAATAACCAATACATACTATAAATCGATTGCAAAGATGGGCGATTATTTTAATGGGTTACGAGTACGACATCTTATACAAGCCAACGCACAAACACGGCAACGCAGACGCCGTCTCCCGATTGCCTTGCGGCCCTGATCACATTTTTGATTCCAGTGAAGAAGCCTGCCATTTCATTGATGATTTACACGAGTTAGCAATCGAAAACTGCCCTATTGACGCTGTAACAATTCGAAAACACACACATGATAATACCAAGCTTCGTCAAATGTTAGAATATATAAAAATGGGATGGCCAAAATGTTTACCACAGTTCTCGAATCAAATGTCTTACTTGCCCGCCTGTTTTGGGCGACAAGACCCAATTTCTTCATTTAATGATATTATATTTTTGCAGACAGATTACACACGCGTAGTCATTCCACCAACACTCCAAAACAAAACGCTTGAGTTGCTCCATCAAGGACACTGGGGCATTATCAGGATGAAACAGCTTGCTAGACGATATTGCTGGTGGCCATCGATTGACTATGACATCGAAAATATGGTAAAGCATTGTGAGAGTTGCTCAACCTATGGTAATTCGTCAAAGAAAGAATTTTCTGAATGGCCAGCACCGTCTGGCCCATGGGAACGGATACACCTTGATTTTGCTGGGCAATTTATGTCGAAAATGTGGTTAATCGCCGTAGACGCATTTTCAAAATATCCGTATGTTGTACAAATGTCGAAGACCACTTCGACTTGCACTGTATATGCTCTCCAGCAGCTGTTTGCAATCGAAGGACTACCCACCACGATAGTAAGCGATAATGGTCTGCAGTTCACATCAACTGAACTTCAACAGTTCTGCCATTTAAATAATATTGAGCACTTAACGTCGGCACCGTATCATCCCGAATCCAATGGTGAAGCTGAAAGAATTGTACGCACTTTTAAAACAGCCATGAAAAAGAACTGTTTTGATGGAACTTCTAGTGATGTTGCCCTTACGACATTTTTGGCAACTTATCGCTCAACTCCACTTACCAATTGCAGCCGATCTCCTGCCGAAATCCTACATGGTAGGCAACCAAGAACGTTACTGTCATCGTTATGCGAGTCTGAACGAATCCAGGATGTGGAGGTTCCTTCAACTAAATTCAAAATAAATGACAGTGTATATGCTAAAGACTTTGTAAACAGTGGAACTTGGAGGAAAGGTCAGATTTCAAAATGCATAGGTAGACGATTATACATGGTTGTAACGAACAAAGGGATTTGGAAGCGACATCAAAACCAACTTCGTTGTCGAGTTTCTGGGGAACCGGCTGACAAAATGGAAGACGAATTACCCAGTGAAATTATTAATGCAGCGCATTGAATGAGTGAATCTGCAACCTCACCAGTTTCCATACGGTCGAAAGATACAATTACCAGTGAAAATCAACCAACTCCAATAAGACGATCATCACGAGTAATTAAAAAGACCGTTCGATTTCAATATTAGTTTTACTAATGAAAATTGTCCAGTTCAATTCAAAACTTTAGGAAGGAGGAACTGTAATATCTTATTTTCATATTTATTTATATTTATTTTGGAAAGCCTTAACTTTTCGTTTCATGACTAACTGTTAACTCTTAAGATAACATTGTATTAAGTAATAAAACATTCATTCCATATTGTACGCTCAAACCAAATGGTTGTTACACCTTACTTAAATAAATATAATTATGTTAAACCCAGAGTAGTGTATTTTAAATATAAAACCGCCCAATGTGAGCCATAGAAACTTCACAGGATTAAATGTTACCTTTTCAGTACATCCTCCGCTTCTACCGCTCGGTCGGGGACTGCTTATGGGTTATTCGCAGCTAACCTATATATCTATAGGCCGATCAGCTTCCCGCCACCGTGCTGACCCCCCCGGTAGCTGAGCTAGCCCCGGGCGTAGAGTGATGGGGTCATAGTACGTTGGTATGATGGTACAATGGTATAACGGTTAAATGGTAAGCTGATATCTTGACCTGACAATATGATGGTATGATTATATGGTTGTATGATGATTCGATGGTACGATGTTACGATGGTATGATGGTATGAAGGTTTGGTGGTTTGATGATAAGATATACTATCTAACCATTGTATGATGGTGTGATGGTTCGACTTTACTATGGTACGGTATTATGATTGTATGATGGTTTAATAGTATAGAGTCATGATGACTGTTTATGGTTATGATTGTAAGTTGCTGTTATTGTTTGATGGTGACTAGGGTTTGAATTAAATAATAGTTGAATTTGAGCAAGAAGTTCAGTTAGGGATAATTTTGGGGTCGAGTTACCTTTATATTTTTTAATTACTGTTCACTAACTCTTCATTTCCTCTTGAGTCACCGCTAAAGTCAATTCTGGTTAAGCTAAAACATCAGTCAGTTTCCAATCACTTTATTGTATTTGTCACTAGCTGTTCACTTGATTTTCAGTCATTTTAATTAAAAGAAACTTCGTGCCATCGAATATTTTCTATTTAAAAAAATTGTAAATGATGTGAATGCAGCATATCACAAACCAGTAACAAATATTGCTCATTATCACGATGCACTATATTTACAATAATTGTTAAATTCGAAACTGAAATAGTAACTTACAGATATCCAGCGTATTTTCGTGGGCACGTTTGAAGTATCGTATTATGATTTATGGGACAAACCTGAAGGCGTTTTAGTTACCAAATTTATATATCGTTGTAAGTTGTTTGATCTTACGGTACTTTGGGTGAAAAATCACTACAAAAAGCATTAATAAAACGGTATTAACTATGCTAGATACATTACAATTTGATATCTGAATAAGGAGTTTACATTTGAAAGCAGGTTTGCAATGCAAAACCAGCACTACTGTTAAGTATTAATAAACATTTTATAATGAACTATAAATCAATTTACTATACTCCCAATTACCATACATACATATGAATGATAAATTTTAAATTACATTTTTTTAAAAACTAATTAAATTCGTTTTCATTTAAATTCTTTGAGTCGCGATTTTTTTCAATGCCACATGCTAATAGGCAAGCTAGATCGCATCTCTCATGCCTGCGATAAATTTGTATAAAAATAAGTACAATGTAAGCAGTGAGATGAAATATAATTAGAATTATGTTTTTATTAAAAACAAATGACGATCTAAAATTATAATTATTGACACTTTTTGAATAAATAATTTCAAGGATTTCTGAATTATTTATTGACTTTCTTTAAATCAGTTTATTGTGGGTTAATATATTTGCCTTCAATTCAAAAGATGTAAGTTGAAATTTTTAACGCATTTAGACAATCCAGAATCTACATATACATCAAATCGTAAAAATTATAATTTATTCCAGTTCTATCAAATCAATAAAAAATAATTAAAAATAATTGTAATTAAAAAATAAAAATTGTAATTGAAATCTAAATGGGAAAAATGGTTTGGTAATAGTAATTCCTCTTCCACTCGATGTTCTTCGTTTTCCATTTTTTTCCTTGTGCATTTCGAATAAATTAATGGATTTTCATTTAACAAAAATTAGAAAAAAATTTAAATCTTTTATTTTAATTTATTTTTAATTTTAGTTTTGTTTTTTGTGTCTTGAAACGTAATTGCTATTGTCTTACCGAAAAGTAGATAAATAAAAATAGAATACGAGTACATACTCGTACAATCTATATACAAAAAAAAAAAAAAAATTTAATTCTATTGTAATTTTAATTTCTAAATTCGATAATTATTATACAATACAAAAATTAATTATGGTAAATATATTATCGGAAAATGGTAAAATTATGTAATTCGATTTTTTTTTTGCATGGGTTTGGTTATGGGGACCATGACGAGTTAATCGATTTTCCAATGGTACTTACGGGATTGACTCCCTAAAAGTAAAGAGATCCAACTGTGAATTCACAGTGTTTGAATTTTGAAAGGGAACCAAATGGTTATGCCGTCAGTAATACGACGTTTTGTAATTTTACTACAGAGTAGAAAATGAAATAGTAAATATTGCGATTAGAGCAAAACCTACCCAAATAGTATTATTTAAAATGTTGATTTTGAAAATTTGGTTTTAGAAAAATATACGAGTATTTAACCTCATCATAGAACACACGCCTTTCAACCTTTTCAACGCCAAAAAAAAAAATTTGATAAATTTCTGTTTTACACATGACTGGATTTCAGGTTGATTAAATGATTAATTAAAAATGAAATAAAATAAAATAAAAATTAAATAAGAATAATAATTATCAATTAACTCTGTTATATTCGTATATAGAATACATAATTGATTGGTAGACTAAAATTTTATAAAAGAGACACACACACAACAACAATTAAGATGGAAATGATGAAAAATTATTTTTTGTCAATTTCCCTTTTTGTTGTTGTTAATTTATATTTTGTTTTATGGTTTATTGGTTTTGTTAATTAATTTTACCTCACTCCACCTATATATAAATGAGATAATTTTACATGTATGTACAACATACATTTCCTTATAAGAAATTTAAGTCCTGATTATCTTTTTATGCTACTTGGCGTTATAAACGTTTGTCAATGCATCAAATTTATTGACGTACTTTAATTATTCCACCGAAAAACATAAAATATTCCACCCCAACATTAACGTTTAGAAAACTCTTTTATCTTGACTCACCGCGCGCACACACCAAATTTGTCATGCTTTGTATATTTGGATTGAATAGATACCTTAATTGCTGTATATCTCCCCCCTTTTTATTAAGAATATTTTAGGTACTGAACTATACAGTAAATCTCAAAAGTAGAAAATATCAATTAACAAACAAACAAATACAAGAGACAAATAGATAAGAAATTGCTGTTACTAGCAGTCCCTTGGGAATTTCATCATCAAAAAGAATTTAATTTACATTTACATTTTTATTTTACAAAAAAAAAAAAAAAAAAATTAAAAGTTAAAAACGAAAATGTAATTCACCAGAGTAAATTACAAGATAATTTTTTATTTTTAATTTTTTTTAAATATTAGGTAAGTACGAGAATATATTTGAGCAATAGCAAACAACAAAGAGTAACTTTTCGGTTCATGTAATTATCGTTAAATTATCACAAAAATATTTGATTCGCGTGCAAATATGGTGATGATGATGGCTTTATGTTTTTGGCTGTTTATTTTTTTTTGGTGACATTTTTAATAGGTGAATTGTATATAATTTTATTTTGTGGAATTTTATTGTCCATACTGTTAAAATTTCATCAAATGTAACATAGTTCGGTAAGGTCACAGTTAATCTGCGGTTAAAACAAACAAATTATACGGATTTGTTTACAAAATTTAGAGTTAAGTTGGACAAAAGATGCGTGTTTGTCCAAAAATGTGAAGTTTATCCTTTAAATGTTGTGCTAAATTATTTAAGTCAAAATAATTTTCTAATAAAGTATTAAAAACAAAAACAATTTTAAAGTTTATTAGTTTTTATTTTAAGTGGCTTCAAATTTGTGAATTCATTGCTGAGACCAGCAAAGGTTCAGTTCATGACCTTTAAGCTCCTGTAACTTTAGTTAGAATTTAAGAAGAAAGTATTCAAAGTGTCAAGTGTTATTGTAAGAATGTATTCAAAGTGTCGACCAGATAAACTGATTTTCATACCTTCCATACGGACCCATACGAAAAAAAAAAAAATTTATGGTCAGTTATTTGGTTAGTCGATATATTTTAGGACTATTTTCTCAAATCAGCTTACTGTGGTTTCATTGTGCTGTACTAAGAAATTCTAAAAAAACTCACATTATAAAATGTATGTAAAATTTTGTTAGTCGCTTTTTTTACTTACCTCTTCAAACTACTTAAAACAACAATGTGATCTAAGCCGTTATGTATAGGTCAACTTAAACTGAATTGTCAACTAAATCGAATATTGTTATACTTATTTGTTTGTCGCCCACAATTGTTAAACATCGATGGTATCATCAGCTTCATTTAACGTTAAATCAACACTTCATTGTGGTATAAATTACAAATATGAATGTGTTACGTAAAAGTAGCGTCGTATTTGCAACAAAAAGAAAAGTATAAAAGAGCCTTGGTTTGAGGATTGATTCTTCTCTGGCTCTATTGATTTAGATAAGTTAAAAATATTTTTTGTTTTAAATTGCGTGCATTATGAAATTTTAAGTGGTCTACGCTCTAAATTTATAGAATTCAAAATTGAATGTGAATCATCTTTGCTACTTATTTTTAGATTATGTAAAGACTTTTTCTACAAACTAAAATTTTAGATAAAATACTATAAAAGCTACACCGAGAAAAATAATTGTATATATATAAAGAATCCTGGGGTTATCCGAAATATACATTCGTTCGTATGTAGCTCACGAAAAATTCATTCATGAGCTGTAATCAAATTAATAAAATGTCAAAAAATGATTTAAAGAATTATTTGTAAGTGCAATTAATAGATTTTAAACGTCAATACATGACTTTAATAATATATGTTTTATTAAAAAAATATTAGTTATGATAGATATTGATGTAAAATTAATATTCTTTCAATATAAGAATCTTATAATTGAACTCCATCACTAATTTAATCATCTATTAATCACTTATTTACTTGGGTCTTGGGGGTGCGCTTCAATAGGGTAGGAGTTGACCGTTTATAGCCACGACTTTCGTGAACTATATTCCAGCTCTGCAACTATGTAGAGGCCACCAAATGTGTCTAGTATACCTCCTCGTGGTGACACCCGGGCAACGATTTTAAAATCGGCTAAATACTAGAGGCGAGTGGATTACACTATAAATATACAATATGCAATGAGTAAAACAGAAGGAAAAAATACCCCAGTTGGTAAACCAATAGAAATATTGGGCAATCCACTCTCTGATGAGACTGGCCCTAAGGATTCTGGGGAGGGCCGATCCTTGCATACACAAAAAAACAAAAATATGGAAATAGTAAACAGCCCGTTCCACAAGGGAGGAAACGTTGCTAGATCTCCTGAGAAAACTTTTAATTTCTCATCTGAAAATTTTAACATGGAACGATTCCAAAATAATAAGGGCGCAACAGCAGCACCCCAACAAGCAAGTATAACAACCTCATATAACTATGGTGAAACATCTATTCTTGAAAGTGGTACTTCAGAAAAAGAGCTAACGTTATACAAACAATGGCAAAAAGTAACTGATGAGAAAAATCAGCAAAGCATTATTATTCTCAATTTACAACAACAAATTGACGAACTAAAAAAAGAAATGATGCAATTAAAGCAGAACGAAACTCAAGCTAAGCCATCAATGAAGCAGAACCAGAATACCGAACTTAACGCCAACAATGTTAAATGTCCAACCGAATCATCAATAATACAGAAACAAAACACCAATTCTAATGTTAATAAAAACGTTGAATATCAAACCGATGAGGAAGACTTAGCTAAAGAAACAGAATGGATTCGTGCTAAGTCTAGAAAAAGTAAAAAGAGAAGGTTAAATAATACACCGTCACCACCACAAAAACCACAAACTCTGGATCAAAACACTCAGCCTCAAAAGGTTGAGACAAATATCAAAACAGATAAAAAACACCTCCCCCACCACCGATCATAGTAGATGATGTTAAAAATTATCACGTTTTCTATGATATAATTAAGGCGAGTGTTTCAGAAGAATCATTCATCACTAAATTGATGAATCAAAATAAAATAAGCATCAACGTAAATAGCGTCGATGCATATAGAAACGTAGTGAAAACTTTGACCGAAAACTCATTTATCTTTCACACATATGAAAATAAACAAGAAAGGCCAATCAGAGTTATGGCAAGGAACTTACATCATACATGTAGCCCAGAACGAATTAAAGAAGAATTATCATCGAAAGAATTTAAAATAATCAGCGTAATGCACAAAGTTAGGTGGAGAAATAAAAAGAAGCTAGACATGTTTGTACTAACATTCAGTTGTGACGAAAATATAACTAAAATATATAAGATCACTAGTTTATTGGGTTGCAAAGTGGAAATTCAACCACTTAGAAAGTCTAAACTAGTTCCGCAATGCCAAAAGTGTCAGGCATATGGACATACGCAAAGATATTGTGGCAAACTTCCAAGGTGTGTTAAATGTGCCGGACACCACCTAACTGGAAAATGCGACAATCCACAAGCTCAACTTAAATGTGTACACTGTGGACAAGGTCATCCTGCTAACTATCGAGGCTGTATTGTTGCAAAGGAAATTCAGAAAATGAAAAACCAAAGGATGAATAAAACTCAAATGTATGGCCAGTCAAATCGATATGAGAGGCATGCAAAACAAGACAATGGGCAACCATTTGGCCGCCAACTAAGAACTGAAGGTGTTACATATGCTGAAGTAACAAGTGGCGTAGTCAATAAACCCCAGCAAAAATCTAAAGATGTAGACATCAGTCAAACATTACAAGATATTCTCATGAAATTAACAAAATTTGATGAGAGGCTACAAAAATTGGAAGATAGAGCATTGGGAGCTAGACCCAAATCAACACAAAAATGAACAACACAATGAAAATCATGTCATGGAATGCTAATGGTTTGCTCCGGCATCAGCAAGAACTACAAGCAGTCCTCGACATTGAGAATATAGATGTGTGTCTTATTTCGGAAACACATTTTACTAAGCAATCCTACATAACATTTAAAGGCTATTGCATATATCACACTATTCATCCAGATAATTCAGCCAGAGGAGGAAGTGCAGTCATCATTAAAAAAAATATCCAACATTTTGAAGAAGCAAAGTACGGAAAAGAAGAATTTCAGGCCACAGTGGTTTATATAAAAACCGAAAACTTTCCTATTGTTGTGGCAGGATTATACTGTCCACCAAGACATTCAATTAAAAGCAAACAATACTCAGAGTTCTTTAAGCGTCTGGGAAAAAGGTTCATAATAGGTGGTGACTTCAATGCGAAGAATACTCACTGGGGTTCTAGATTAACTACCACTAAAGGAAAAGAATTATTGATTGCCATCAAAGAAAATGGATGTGAATCCATTTCAACAGGTAAACCAACATATTGGCCAACTGACCCAGGGAAAATACCTGACCTGATCGATTTTTTTATAACCAAAAATATTTCTAATAATTTTATGAAAGTTGAAGAAAGCCAAGATATGAGCTCAGATCATTCTCCAATAGTCCTAACTCTAAGCGAGTATATCATCCAAAAAGGGAATAATCCAGTATTAACCAACAAATATACGAACTGGGAAAGTTTCAAAGTACACCTGGAACAAAGAATACTTTTGAAAGTTCCTTTAAAAACTATGCATCAACTGGACATAGAAGTAGAAAAGTTCATTACAGATATTCAACAATCAGCATGGGAAAGTACTCCAGAAATCAAATCAAGGCTAAAAGGAAATAACTATCCAATAGAAATTAGAAATCTCCTTAGGGATAAACGCAAATCCAGAAAAAAATGGCACCAAACTAGAGCTCCACAGAACAAAAAAAGACTAAATAATCTTACTCAACAATTAACAAGAGAAATTCAGAAATTAAAAAATGAGTCAGTTAATTTCTACTTAAGTAAGTTAACGAATGATAGTAATACGGATTATTCGCTTTGGAAAGCAACTAAAACTCTGAAAAGGCCAATAATGCCGATCCATCCTATCAGGAAAATGGATGGAACATGGGCAAGGAAAAACAAAGAAAAAGCTGAAGGTTTTGCCAATCATCTTGAAAATATATTTCAACCTCATGAATGTCAATTACGAGAAATATTGGATGAAAACATAACACAAATTCTCGAAGATGTCACCCCTACATCGACTACTGAAGTAGCAAATGAAATTAAAAACAATTTAAACTTAAAGAAAGCACCAGGGTTTGACCTGATTACCGGAGAAATAATAAAGCAGCTACCGGGAAAAGCTACGGTAAAGTTAACTAATATCATAAACGCCGCATTTAGGTTAAAATATGTACCCAAACTTTGGAAAGTGGCTGAGGTCATCATGATTCCCAAACCAGGAAAACCGCCACATCTAATAACATCATATAGGCCTATATCGTTGTTGCCGATAATGTCCAAACTCTTTGAAAAGCTACTATTAAAAAGGCTTAAACTAATAACTGAAAAAAATAATCTAATTCCGAATCACCAATTTGGTTTTCGCAGTGAGCACTCAACTATCGATCAAGTGCATAGAATAACCAATATTATTGAGAAGACTTTAGAAGAGAAAAAAGTTTGTTCAGCAGTATTCCTTGATGTAGCGCAGGCCTTTGATAAAGTTTGGCACGAAGGATTAATCTACAAACTCAAATTAATCCTACCGAAACAGTACAGCATAATACTGGAATCATATATAACGGAAAGATATTTCAGGCTTAAGCAAGAAGATGAATATTCAGAGCTTAAGGGAATAAAAGCAGGAGTTCCACAAGGAAGTGTACTTGGGCCACTTCTGTATTTACTATACACCCGAGATGTCCCAATCCCACGAAACAACATGATAGCCACTTTCGCCGATGACACAGCTATCATGGCAGTAGGTGACAACAACTCAGATACAGCAGAGCAATTACAAAACGCCATAGAGCAAGTACACAATTGGACAAAAAAATGGCGCATAAAACTAAATGAAACTAAATCTGTACATGTTGACTTTACGAACAAGAGATTAGTTCATAAACCAGTATATTTAAATAATCAAGAAATACCACATGCAAACACTGCCAAATATCTTGGTATGACGTTAGACGCTAAACTTCGCTGGAAAGCTCATGTAAAAAAGAAAAGAGGCGAGTTGGAATTAAAATACAAAAAAATGTATTGGTTACTGGGAAGAAACTCTCATTTATCAATCCCTAATAAACTTCTGCTTTATAAGCAAATATTGAAGCCTGTTTGGACTTATGGTATACAGCTGTGGGGGTGTACCAAGCAGAGCATCATGGATATTATCCAACGATTCCAAAACAAAGTGCTAAGAAGCATCGTCAACGCACCATGGTTTGTCAGAAATAGCGACATCCACAAAGATCTGGGCATAGAACTCATCAAAACCGAAATTATGAAATTTGCTAGAAGTCATGAACAACGGCTACTTCACCATGTCAACATAGAGGCCAACCAGCTACTGGATAATACGGATTTAGTTAGAAGGCTCAAAAGAGTAAAGCCTTTTGAGTTAGTGTAAATCAGTTAAAATAAATCTTTATCTAGCGCACGACAAAAGCGCGATCAAATCATAAATATCAAAACTAATAAGGAGTACATCGATGGATGAACCCTTAAATTTCAGTAAAATGTAGTAATTTAAGTTAGAATAAAATTGCTTATTAGTCTTAGACTAGATTGTAATTAAAAAAGAAATAATAAAACAGAATTATTTTCAAAAAAAAAAAAAAAAAAAAAAAACTTATTTACTTAATTTATTAAGTAACGGGTTCAATGGTATCTTAATTTCAAGTAAAGAACACCAAAATTTCAATTTCAACAATTATAAAAACTTTATTATAAAAAATTATATATTAAACTAATATTAATATGTTCGTATGTGAATGTATAATTCATTGAAAATATTTACGAAATTAATGTTATATATACATATTATAAAAACGAATATAAATATATTAAGTTCAATCCAAAATTAAAAACTAATACAATAATAAATAAAAAAAATTAACAAATTAATATTAATAAAATAATTTAAATTAATGAACTGAACGAGAAAAATTAAATCATTTTCATACTAAGGCTGTTTCCCAAACCGATACTTATTTGTGGAACCTAACTTATTCAAATAAGTATGCTGGCGAGGTGACTTATTTTCTATCTCTTTTCTACATAAAAATCTAATCGCGATAAATAATATTTGTCAATCTGTCAAAACATCAGAACATAAATTCATTTTATTATCAGAACATGATAACCGTGATGTTTGGCTAGAGACAAGAGAGTGATATTGAAAATAAGAATTTGACTGAATTTTAAAATTTTTATTTATTTTAAGAATTAAATTTATTAATTAAATGAATAGAAAAATTTAATTATTTTTTATTTATATTTGTGCACATAATTCATTGCGGAATTCAGAATCGGTGGTTTGAAATTGATGATTTTGATCTACATTTGGAACATTATCATCATTTTGAAATTCCTCATCAATATTTATCAAGTCCCCAACATCTAAGCAAATATTATGCAGCATGCAGCAAATCGCAATAATTTTTATTGAATTTTTAGTGCTGGTCTCTAGTAAGCGAAGAAAAATACACCTCCACCGGGTCTTCATTTGCCCAAAAGTTTGCTTAATTGCAATTCTTGCCTTGCTGGGCAGACAGTTGAATTTTTTTTCTCTAAATGGAGTGATGATAGCTATCGGTTCCAATATTAACTGGTACCCACTATCACCGAGCAAATAGTAGCCTTGTGGCGGATATTTTTTATTGATATAGACATCACTATTCCTTAAAACACGTTGGTCATGAACTGAACTTGTCCGCATCACAAATAGCTAAAAGATCAGTTTTTAAATATATATTAACTTATAAATGTATAATTAAAAAAATGTAAACCTTGTAATTGAATACTGTAGTCCAACTTTCTATTTATGTATTCGTCATGACGATTAATTGGGCATTTGATTTTTACGTGAGTCCCATCAATAGCACCTACCGCATTATTAAAAATTGAAGATCCCACTCGATTTGCGAACTTCATACCTACATATAGTATTCCAAATCAACATGGTTAGGCAGCATTATAATTTTGGGCAACAAATATAAAATTATCTTCATTGTACGCGCTGAACCATGTTAAAAATTGTAGACTTCGGTACTGCTGATTACACGGTACGATGTTCCAGCGGCCAACCAAAATAGCACCACTTCCAACTCAATTTGAGTATCATGTCCATGATGCTTCGCTGGAAAAAGCTCCACTAACCTTTTGAATGCTTGCACCGATGTTCGTAAATGTTTTTTAATTAAAATTCCGTTTTTATTTAAAATAACATCAAACATGAAGCTTTTCTTAACGGAGCAATATTTTAAGCCCTGTAATTTTTGTATTTTCATTATTTATATAAATCTCTTTTAAATAATGGTATTTCAAAGTTTATTTTAAAAAACATTTACCTTCCACATTTCACGTTCCTCCATTAAATTAAATAATTCTTCGTCACCACCAAGTAATTTTAAACATAATTTTATATTTTTATTTACTAAACAATTTAAAAGAATTAACTGTTTTTCTATGTTCATTTTTCCAATAATATCTTATATTTAAGAATAAATGATGAACAAACAAATATTTTGCTAATTTCTGTTGTTTTGACGTCGCTGTCAAAATAAGTAACTCAAATCAATTGGGACGGTTTTACTTACTTATTTAAGATGGCCGCAAATAAGTCAATAAGTACGAAATAAGTATCGGTTTGGGAAACAGCCTAATTCAATAATTTAGTGACATCTAATTGTTTTTCATTTTAAATATCAATAAGTTTACTGATGGGAAGGCATCATCGTAGCTCATATCAATATTATAAAATTTTTTTTATATAAATTGCCAAACAGCTTTAGATGGTTCTTGATATTGTAAACAAAACACATAGAAAAGTTTAAAAGCGCAGTCTAAAGCGGCGAGAGAACTTACAAATTTATTTCTTAAAAGAATCCATGATCGAGCATCTGAAATTATCAGTTATTTGTTTTATTAATTTAGTTAACTAAGTTATTAGTTTCTTTATCTTACCAGATGAAAAATTCTTTTGTTATTTATACTCAAGTAACATCTTTTTTGATAGTGGTTCTACAATTTTAGCTTCCATAATTTGAATAACATTAATGAAATTTTATTCAAATTTTCATCAACATTGTCTAGTAAGTTGTATGCTGAAAATACGTATTAAATTAATTATTTTTAAATAAATTTTTTTTTAATATTATTACCATTTAAGGAATTTTCATTTTGTATTGTTTCGGGTCGTTTGAATCGCTTTGGCTTAGGCATTAGTGCAGATCTCCGAAGCTTCGAAATCCTATTGAAAGCACTCTCAATTAATATATATATATATATATATATATATATATATATATATATATATATATATATATATATATATATACGAGTATATATATTTCTGAGTTAACTTTATTGAACTTAATTTTGAAGGTAAATTGAATATAAAAAACACACAATAATTTTATTGCTTTATAATTATTTATTAAATTTTACGAATAATACAATTTTTAGCTATTGATGTGTTTTGTTTGAAATATCGAAGAAAACAGCCGTGCAAGATGACAATTTATTTTATTTTTTTCCAATTTACACCGATACATACTAATTTCCAAAAACAAAATATATTTGATTCATCTTGCAACATTGCTGAATAGTTTTCTAATCTGAAATTGACTATAATGATTTGACATTTCTTTTCATAACATTAAAATCAACTTGAAAACAAATTAAATGTTGACTAGGTAAGTTATCATTATTATGTTTAATCGTATTTGATGTAGTTTAAACCCTTCTTTTACTTTTCAGAAAGATCCAAGACTAACATATGGATAAAACACAATTACAAACATGTTTACAGATAAGTTATTAATTATTTTAACATATAATATTGAATTATAAATTATTTTCTTTTTTTTTCTTTTTAGGTTATAAATTGATTGTTTTTATTTTTAATTTGTGAAGTGATTTTGGATCTTTAACACCTATTGTTATACCGAATGTACAGTTGCCCTTTTGACTTCATTTTTTTTTTCTCCTTTCAAAGTAAACTGTCTGGAATGATAATTATAATCTAAATGAAAACGCTAGCACATTTTATATTTATCTTTTGAAAAAAGGCTTACCGCATTTTCACTTGAAAAATGATATTCTATTTGGGCGGACATTGTTTCGCATTGATTGACGCCCATGGACAAATTATTATTTATAAAATAATTAACAATTTCGATTCACATTCTGTTAGTATTAACCTTTTTTCCGAAATTGTTAATAACGATTGGCCTGGATTTGTTAACTGTAGTACATATCTTAGAAGAACCTGTAAATAATATACCGTAATTAGTTTTCAATAACAGTTTAATTTTTATGCCTTATTACATTTTCCAAATTGCCTGACATTTTGCCACTAATGCCTGCTGTGGATGTTTGGCAGGTTTCCTGGCTCTGTGAGGTACTCGTCACTTTATTTATTAAATTGTACATAGAAAAGTACATTTTCAAGATTATTTTATTTCTCAAACTTTGTGCTTACTTGGGGTTGTTGCTAATCAGTTAAATGGTCTATGAATTTTATTCAAATGCCTAATGATTGCCTTTGAAGGAGTTTCTTTACGTGTTGTGTTTGCATAGCCTAGATGACAACCAAATAATTACATCTTTCATCATTTAACTCATTTATACAGTTTATACACACCTTGCAAAGCTTTATGTATTTGTGGCAATCCCTATGAAGTCAAAATATCTAAAATTTTATCTGTCTCATCACTGCCAATGGAAGTCTTTGATCCTATGCCAAAATTATTTGTAGCATGATCATTATTAGTAGAATTTCCTTCCAGAATGAAATATCAAGATTCATAATTCGACGTAGTTTGTTGCTCATGGTCGAGTTGTATTGGATCGGAAGGTTTTAAAATATTTGGATAATTCGGAGTATTAAGTTTAATATCATCCATTGTTATTAGTTTATGTCTACCTTTTTTCAAAAGTTCTATTATTACATATATTGTTTAAATTTCGTAAAACTGTTTCGAATTAGCCCTTTAAAAATATAGTTTAAAAATAATAATAAAACAAATTGTTTATAAAATTGTAAAACTATCTACAAATACCTTTTAAGTCGGATCATTTTAGTTCAATACACATTTCAATTATCTTGAATATTGACAAGTCGTTCGTTCAAACATACTTAAAAAATAACCTTTTGCATATATAGATCCTTTGAATTCCATTTGTGAAAACCGTTTTAAATTTGCTTCGGTAGTATTTAGTGCATTCATTATTGTCATATCTTTATCAACAATTTCGTGCGTTTCGGATAAAATGACATTTGCTTTTTACGAGTTAAAAGATATTTACAAAGTTCAATTTGCATTTTCGTGCAACTGTAACACCCACATTTCATTGAACATATTATGTAAAAGCACATCATACACATACCTTTGAATTTTTTAGTAATTATCCCAGGGATTTTCCACTCCTTTAATATCCCGCAAAGAATATCACTAGAATCCAGATAAATTGAATGGATGCAATTTTATGTACACACTTTATTTGAAAAAAAAAAAAAAAATTAAAATTTTATACTTTCTAACTTTTTGACTTCATTTGGAGGTATTCAGAATATTTTTAAAGTTTTAACAAAATAATGCCACAAAAGACGCCGAAATTTCTTCGGCTAAGAATTATTTGTTTTAATATAACAATTTTTAATTTGTATAAAAAATATTCATTAACAATATTCACTCTTACTGAATAAGTTCATTCTGATTTAATGAAATTTATTAAAATTAATATAATTTTAAAGATATGACCAAATCGAACAAAATGTTCTGTTTGCTAATAAAGTAATGAATTGTGTCTATAAAACTAAACTAATACCATTTCCACTCAGTACTTTCCAAAGATATTTTCAAGTAACCTTGATTAACCGGATCAATACTCGCCGAAATAAAAAATGTATGTTCTACAAAATGGGAATCTGAGTTATTGAGCGAAAACGGTTAAAATCAGTTATCAAAGAATATTTTGCAAAGATAAAGACGAGTTCAGGTGAATACATTTTAACTTCAACATTTGAAGTAGAACAAGAAGAAGAACTGCAATATAATTAAGAGTTTGGTGAACTCAGAACTTTAAAAATCTGTAGAATTGGTAAAGGGAGCGAAAGTTGAACTATAACTTCAGTTTGGATAAAGATTAAAAGCGATTTAAAAATTATGCAGTACTCGTACTGATAATTAAGAATATATATTTCATATAAAGCGGTGCTAACCTTCTCAGTTACATTTAATTCTTTTTTATGCCATACTCGATACTCGAATTTTACAAAATTCGAATATATTCGAATCTCTGTATATCTAAAATTAAAAAAAAAATTATAGAATACATAAAGAATTTATTAATCAATTTTTTAAGGAACGTTCCTTCGTTAATAGACTGCAAACATTTCTCTCGGTGTATGTTTCTTGAGTTGCCCCAGACAACAGTGTTGTGCTAAATCGATCTTTCTTGTTCTGATTTCTTTATTTTCTTATATGATTAATGATTTTTAACAAAAAACATCGATTTAGCCCATCACTACAGACAATGATTTTTACGAATAATGTTACGGTAACACCTAGGGTAGAATAGAATAAGTTACTTAACAACGAAATGATTACTTTACTAAAATGGAATTTTCTTTGATAAAGTCTGTATTCTACTATGAATAATTGACTGAACTGACTTCAAATCAAAAGAGGACAAAAAAAACTAATCCATTAGAGTGACAAAGAAAAAGCTTTATTATTTTTTTTTTTTTATCGAGATTTTATGGTTAAATTTTGACATCAAACAAAAACATAACCAAAAATTATTAAACAAATGAAGTATTAGCATTAATTCGATTATTTTCACATCTCAAAATTATCTAAAAAATTAATCATTATTAATACTCATATCAGAATTATTAATCAAAAATTAGAAAAATGTCTACCATAAAATCGCCATGCTACACAATATTTATGCAGATGTGTTAGTTGAAATGATCTCGATTTGATCATTTTGGACTATAATTATGGCGATCCACTAATACAAATACACATTTGATGTAAATCAAATCTTAACTGACTTTATTTTGTGTTTCTTTCACACAACCACCGATTTTATATTTTTATCTCCCTTTATTTTGACAGACAATCTTTTATTCGCAATGGAATTCAGACTTAATACTAGTCGTGTTATTAATATCGATAGATCTATTCAGATATTTGTAAAAAAAAAAAAAATTGGAAATTGTAGCTACCTCCGTCATCCGCTTAAAAATACTGTCACTCTCATTATATTTTGTAATGCCAAAAGTTAAATACATGAGGAAAAGTGCGAATACATTTTATCAGAGCACCCTATAAAATATAGAGCCATAATCAAAAAATCTGAGCTTTTATAAGGGAATTAGAAACGAGGAAAAAACGAAACTTTTCGTAGTAAAACACACAAAACATATGGGAAATCATTTTTTTTCCTAAGAAAAATTTTTAAATGAAAACGTTACGAATTCTTAATTATGATTTCTGAAATACTTTCATAAATGTTTGAATTTCAACATACATATATGAATATCGTTCAAGTAAATCGTTTTCATTTTTTTGTAATAATTAATTTATTTAAACCAAAATATTAAAAAAATTTCATAACAACAGCATTCTGGTCAAATTGAAATAAAGGATTACTACGATTCGTTTGGTCATTAGGTCAATATACATTACATAGATGGCAGTGATGGCCGTAAAAATTTGGAAAAATCGAACAAAAAGTTACCACCTGGGGAAATTTCAAGTTCAAAAATTGTAGGAAAAGCAAAACAAATCCACAAAATATTAAGTACGAGTGATAATTTTGTGATTAAATAATTTTTTTTCGTATTTTTCTGTAACTATTTAAGACATCTTACGTACACTAGTGAAACTAAAGATAAATTTAGCAAGTATTATTTTAATTTGTCAGAGCCAACTTTGATGTATTTTTCAAAATGAAAGTTCGAAAAAATATATTTTAGAAATAGTTTAATTTTAATATTTCTGCAATTAATATTTACTTTATACCAATATGGCCTTCTTGTGTATTGTCCTTACAGATATGTAGAAAACTTTTATATAAACATTTTATGATGATTTTGCTTTTTTCATTGAAAAACTTTAAGCTAAAAAACACAGTTTTTACTATGGATTCAGTTTTCTATGGAAGATTATGGCTCTATACTCTAGAAGGCTCTGCGGATATTCTAAAACTTTTTTTTTCTTTAAAAATGTTACTATGATCTTATAAATTGTGACCAACTTTTACGAAAAATTTTAAACAGGTTCTTTTCTCGATTTTTTCATTCATTTTGGTCAAAAACTCTTGTGGATTGCGGCAAATAGTATTAAATATAACACATTTTGAACACACATCTTCATAATGCAAGGAAATCATAAACAATGCATCCTTTTATCGTACATCTTCTATCTTTCGAAGTAGAGCAAATGATTAGATGCAAATTAGATGTAAACTAGTTTCCCATTAAACTAAATGAAAATGGCATATAGTATTTACTAAAAATTAACTTTAGGTTCATGAAAGGGAAAATTTGTAGGCTCGATGAATATCTTTGTAAAAAGCAAGATTTTCATGTACATTTAATAAGTTGTGTAATTCAATGAAAAACGATAAAATGTAGCGTAAAGAGTACTTACTGGATTAAATTAAATTGAATCAATTGCAGTTTAACCACTCATGCTTAATGTTTCATGGGTCAAGTCACCCAACATGTTGGCAGCATAACTCACAACAAGTTTGTAACAGTTGGCGGAGATAGAAAGATAGATTCAGCATCTGATGTTTTATTGTGCGCAATGACGCAGTTTACACCCTCATCAACCAGCCATTTCGCCTTTGGTAAATTGAAATCACCAAATATCATGACAAGTTGAGTTAAGAAATCTTATTATACAAACAGTTTGTGTATGTCGTGTAAACTTCAGATGACGACCTCGGTGAAATTCATACACCAGTAAAGTACAGCAAATAAAAAAAATGGAGGTGTGGCCAACACACGACTTTTTTTTACGAACAGAGAATTTTGAGAAATTTAATTTTTTTTTTTTTTAATTTTTAAATTTTTTAATTTTTATTTTTTATTTTTATTTGTTTTTAATTTTGGGAAACATTTTGTATTAAGTAGTTTTTTGTAAACCTTATACTTTTTAAGATATTTGCAAAATAAATTTTCTGGACCAGGGGAGTGGCCACTTCCGGTTAGCCGATTTGGAGTAAAATTCACTGGGGCCTCCCAATTTATCAAAAAAGCTTAAATCTGAAGTTTCAGTTCGATTTGTTAAACCATCTGGGCTGTAGAGAGGACACAGACAGACTGAGAGACTGACAGACTGACAGACTGACAGACTGACAGACTGACAGACTGACAGACTGACAGACTGACAGACTGACAGATTGACCGACTGACAGACTGACAGACTGACAGACTGACAGACTGACAGACTGACAGACTGACAGACTGACAGACTGACAGACTGACATACTGACAGACTGACAGACTGACAGACTGACAGACTGACAGACTGACAGACTGACAGACTGACAGACTGACAGACTGACAGACTGACAGACTGACAGACTGACAGACTGACAGACTGACAGACTGACAGACTGACAGACTGACAGACTGACAGACTGACAGACTGACAGACTGACAGACTGACAGACTGACAGACTGACAGACTGACAGACTGACAGACTGACAGACAGATAGACAGATAGACAGATAGACAGATAGACAGATAGACGGACAGACAGACACCATTTCGAAACCCACTTTTTTGGACTCAGGGGACCTCAAAACAAATAAATCTCTAAAAATTTCAAGGTCCAAAATTTTCATGATTACTATGCTTTATTTTACTAGAGTAAAATAAAATAAAATGTTTAACCTTTTTTTTGCAGGCCTGTATAATCAGTTTCAAAGTTGAGAATTTAAACAGGCTGATAGAATGAATTTACATAACGGCAAAACATGTATCAAAATATTAGAATTAGAATGATTGCAGAGACTGTAATTTTGAGTCTAGTGGGTAAAGGATTTAGTTAGATTCTAAAATTGAGAAATTGAAAATTAGACTTTAAGGTCTAGATATTGTGTACAGTTTGGAAACAACCTACCAATTAGAAATAAAAACTTTGAATTTAAACATTCCAAATTGGGATTTGAAGTTTAGATATATCAAATGGGAGGGTATACAATTGGAATTTAGCCGCAAATCGAGGATTTATAAACGTTTATTAAAACGTGCCATCCGTAAATGGGTTAGTTTCTATTGATTACCTCCGGCGGATTTAATATTGCTTTAGTTGTCTCTGCTTATCTAAAAAGGTCTACATATTTATGGTTTTTTATTCATTTACGTACCTTGCAATAACCATTCATATATAAATATAGCCGTGGAACACACCAAACTAGAAAGTTTACAAGTCTTTATCCTTCCATTGTTACATTTGAATTATGGCAAATACAACCCTGCATTTATGACATTTTGTTCAAAATTCTTCCTTATTCGATAAATGTACAAAAAAAAATGTGCATAACCTCTTAATATAGTACAAAATAATTAGAAAGCCATTATAATACGAATTGTGTTAATAATGCTGAAGGTAAGATTGAAGCGAAGAAGAACAATTAACCGGATCTGCAAGCATACATATGTACAACAAATATACAAATCCTAATCTAATCTAATTTTTATGTATATTTTTTAATGTTTAATGATATTTGACTCATCATCATCGTCATCATCATCATCGCATGCTATCCGTGTTTGTGTATAACATTCATCCATATGAATATAAAACCAAACATACATGTATGGAAAGGTAATTAGAATAAATGTTAGACAAATAAAATAAACGAACGAATGAAAACAAAAAATTAATTTTTCTAATTTGTATATCCTCAAAGGTATATTAGATGTAACTGTATCTTCCGTAACATAACCTTCATAAAAAATGTAAAAAAAAAAAAAATTACATAAATTATGATTTATGTTGATTATTTTAATGATGTATTATTGTGAATCATATTTTTTTTTTGTTTAGCTTGGCTTTAGATGTACAGCAAATTAATTGGTTACGTACAATGTTTTGAAATATTTTCAGATATGTAAGTATGTTGTATAATGTAATGTAAGCAAAAAAGAAACACTAATTGATTTGATTTTTACATGACCCCACCATGGATTGGTAAAAATTGTGTGTATTTCTGATGACTGACATGGATTATGATAAACATCATAAAAAAGATATCGTGATTGCGCGATATACATAATCACGTGTAATAACAAATTATCTAAACATAGAGATTAGTTTCTGTCTTATAGACATAAGTATACAAAGTCAACACGTAACATTTTATTATTTATACGTCTAAATTACCTGTTAATGAAAATTTGATTGATTTGATAAGATTATTATATTTCATGTTGTTCGTGTACGTCGTATATTATTATAGCGTTTACTTATGTATATATATATATATAGTTACATACTTAGTAAGAAGAAAGAAATTCGCGTTGGCAAGATTTTTACTTTTTTATGCTTGAAATTGAATAAAATTATGAAATAATTCACCTACAGATGTTATACAATTTATTGTCGTTCTTATTTTTTTATTAAAAACGTGATGTAGCGCCCATTCTGAAATGAATTCCATTTTAAATGATTTTTATTCTCTGTGCAGTCTCGTATATGGTATAACATGCTGGTTGATTTGTATTAAATGTGATGATAGCGCCATCTGAACATAATTTTTAAGGTTATGGGAAATTTATCTATTTTTTGTGTGCTAGATTGTGAACTGTAAGTGTGGGTGTGTGCAACACTTGACAATGTATAACTTTGTACCGATCGTAATCGTAAAGCAGTTAAATTTTTTTTTTGTTTTAATATTTTGCGATAAAGTTCATTGGATGTTGAATATTTTCGAGAAAGGGAATACAGTATTGCCTGCAGTTCTAATTCTTGTCGCTAGCGAAATTGATTAACTGTAATTTTATTTTTCGGTACTACTGAAAAAATCGAATCGCTGCTACAAGCAAAGATTCCATTTGATCCTTAACCGAATTGAAATACTTTTCAATATGTATGAATGATCATGATGAGACTCTCTAAGTCTCAGAAATTTTTAAAACTTCAATAAAAAAGGAAGTTTTGTGATATTTATCAGTTTCCAGCCGAAAGTAAAAAGTCGATAATGCATGTGTTATTATTAGCCGAAACTAAAGGAAATACGTGGTTTTATGGAAGTAAAGATTGGATGTATAAAATCAACCTCAATAGTGTCATGTCTGGAGATTACCTACATTGTCGTGTCTTGTCAATACCTATCGACGAATGGTGTTAACAGCCCCAATTGGTCGAAGATTCGATTACTTTCAGATAATATCGCTCTTTTGGTGGTCGGTATTTTATCTTTGGTACTTGAATGTATCGCTCATTGCTTCCCATTGGAACCCCAATACCTTAACTTCGTGTTGATCTTCGGATAATGGTTTTAGCGTGGATATATAGGTTTCACAGGTGTTTAGTATAGAGATGACCTTGGGAGAATTGGAAGATCATTTACGGAGGTTAAACCCGGATTGGGTCATTAGCTGGGAAATCTGCTGAGCCAATTGAATTGCTTCAGGTTCGTCACTTGCTCCGGTTAGCAAATCATCGAACTTCATTGTCCCTTAGTTAAGCTTGAGAACCTTGTAATATCGATTAGCATTATACATAGACCGATGGTAATCCTAGGTAAATTAAATATAAAGCGGGGATGCAAAGGGACCGGCATGGAAATTATTCTCATAAGTTCCTTGTACTAATTTCCGTGCTATTGGGTGACTTCCTGACTTTCTGCTCTTTTGCGTGTTCCAGACGACCACCAACTCGTAAAATGCCAGCTTTATTTAAGAACAGGGATAGAAAGAAATATTAGATTTCTTCAACGGCGAATTGTTACGTAAACTGTTTATTTCTTCTGCAAAACTTGTATGTTGCGCTTCAGGAAACATTGTTTTATACGACTCGTATACAATTCGGCTACTGTGATTCAGCCGATGATTCGGATTTGAAATTTCGAAAATCGTGCCCTGCACTTTTGAGCCAAGCAAGAATTCGAATTACCTTGGTGATACTTGAGAACTTTTCGATGATTTCAGCAACGATTATTAACCTGCTAGTTGCTCTC
This sequence comes from Tipula vernalis, assembly GCA_958295665.1. Taxonomy (NCBI): domain Eukaryota; kingdom Metazoa; phylum Arthropoda; class Insecta; order Diptera; family Tipulidae; genus Tipula; species Tipula vernalis. The sequence goes on along the minus strand of OY282559.1, from coordinate 390,156,795 downwards.
TCTGGTTCCTCTCTAACGAGGTTGGGTAGTGCGACAATCTTTTCCTTTTTTTATACTTTCGGTGGTTTTGGAGATTGAAGTGGTTCGCAACGTAGCCATTCCGGTTATTGCCACCACATTAAATTTGTGATAAGTTCATTGGCTACATCTGCCGGATTTTGCTTGGACGGGACGTATGACCACTGCTGAACATTTGTCGAATTTAATATCTCGGTTTGGTGGTTGAACTATTTTCCTTGATTCCATGGGATGATGTGGAAGGTAGTACATTTTCTCTTGTGGTCGATCGATTTGATCTGGTGGTATCAGCTCCAAGTGACCGAGCCCTTCATATTCTTCCATGAACCTGGAGTAGCTTCTATGGAGTTTGGTTGGGTTTTTCATCAGCTTTTGTTCTAGTGAGCTGAATCGCTTTACTGCTTGTTGTACTGAGTTTCATAATGCGGGTTTATTGGGCTTAAAAGGCAGTGGAATCTTGAATTTACTTGATCTTTCAATCTTCAAATGTTTGTCGAAGTGTTCAACGCATAGTTTTTCTTCTCCGGTATACTGCTCGACAGCTGGTAGTTTCCCAGAATCTCCTCAGTGATTTGTCGATGCTGATTTCTTCTTGAACAGATAAACAGGTGAAGGTTTGGTGTGGTTCGCCATTCATTCATAAATTCCCCCTACGATCCACGCTAAATTGGTTTTCTGTGCAACGGGCTTGTTTGCGCCTTTTCTTATCTGACCGTCAGATAGGAGCATTAGAAATTTGTGATACCCAATCAAAATAATTATAGGACCCGGCGAGTGAAATTCGGGATCGACTAATGACAATTCGCTTAGGTATTTGAATTGCTCGCGGTTTACAGCTTTAGGAGGTAGGTTCGACGTTATTTTTGGTACTATGTATGCTGTGAGTTCGATACTAAATTGCGTGTTGATTCTGGATCTCACCAAAAGTGAAGATACACCTCTCGAACTGCCAGCTCTTCCGCCATTTAGGGTGTTGATGTTGAATCTTGCATTTGACCGTAAAACGTTCAATCTATTTGCGCAGTGCTCCGTGATGTAAGATCTTGTTGAAGCGGAGTCTAGGAGAGCGCGACATATTCGCCAATTCCCATAACTGTCGCGTATTTCAACTTTTGCAGTTGGTAGTAGTGCATCGACACCTATACCTTGGTGGGATGAATCTAAGCTCTGAACGGGATGGTTAGGACATGGCTTGCACATGGCGTGCACATGGCGACAATGTTGTAGTGTCTGACTTCGTAGATGGTTTCGGCTCGAAAGAAACACTTTGATAAATCTGATCAGCATGCACAAGTGAATGGTGTCTTTTCTTACATTGGTGGCATCGTCCTTTCGATCTACACTGAAATGCACTATGCCCCTCTACCAAACAATTGAAGCACCTAACACTATTATTCAGATATAACCTGCGATCTTCTAACTCTATTTGGATGAATTTGGAGCAATCACACAACTGATGTTGTTGGTTGGTACACAGTAAACAGCTTGGTAGTGGCTTCGCTTCAACGTGAAAATTTTGTGTCGGTGCGCTTGAACTGGTTTGGTATTTGTTGGGTTGATATTTGAGGCCTTCAAGTGTATTCATTCGGTTACTCAGGAATTTAAGGAAGTCTTCAAATGTTGGAAACTCTTGTTCCGATGACTCCTGTCGCCATAGTTGCAATGTGATGTCATCCAGTTTCTTCTCTGCAAGGTACACCAACCAACAGTCTCTAGATTCTGCACTTGATCCAAGCGCCTTGAGACCGCGAATAACTTCGTCGCATGTATCGTACATTTGCCTAATTGTTTCGACTGAAGGTTTATTAATTTGCGGCTGCTTCATTTATGTTTCGATGAACTCAGTTACTATTATGCGTTTTCTATCGTAGCGTTTGACTAATTTTTGGAAAACATCAGCCTCTATGTAGCTAGCGTCATCCACCCGGAAATGTCGTACTAACTTTTCCACCGGACTTTTTATTGAATTTAGATTATTGTTTATTTAATTTAAATAATTTGAGTTTCATTTCAAATTATACTTAAGGTTTTTTGATTTCCAATAAACATCCAGTAACTTCTTTAAAATGGCCGTTCACGCGGCAATGATGTGGTATACCATCTCCCACGCGGTCCAATTTGGCAATAAATATACCGGATCCAGCTCGAAGGACCAGCTGATGGTAATCCCAGGTGAATTAAATATAAAGAGGAGATGGTGGTAAGGTTTTGGGTAGGTATTTTTATTTATTTTATTATTTTAAACAAATAGTATTGATAATTATAACTTTATTTTTTAGGTTATATAATTTATTACGTGTTACTTGGTTGATGCACAGTACAGAAGTGATTTTTTAACATTACCAAATTCTTGACTGAAAATTATTACATATACTTAATGCCATCTGCATGTAAACATTCTGACTACTTATTTGCTATAATAATTTGGTACAACTTTTGTTCGTAATTATGATTATTTTGCTATTACAATTTTGTTTCAAAATTACTACTTTAACAAACGTCAAAATAATTTTTATGAACAAATTAAATTTAGGTGAAAAACATTGGTTACAATTATAATGAATTTAATAATAATAAACGGAATATACAATTTTGGAGTTATGTCGTGGATAAAAGATTGCTCATCGTATAGGTTGGTGGCTTGCTTATCAGCTGTTACGTATTCAGAAAAGTTCAAAAATTCGGTGTTACCTATTTGTTTGCTTTCTTTTCAAATTCCAGCTTCAACACTGATGATGTTCCAGATAATGTTTGCGATTCCCAACATAGACAACAATTTTTTTTATGCCCCTAGTTGCTAAATATGGTGCCGAAGATATACCGTAAGTTAATGTCTTCAATTCATAATGCTTGATGGCTTCTTCCGAAGTTTTGCGCCTTACTATCCTTTGATAATGACAATCGTATCGACAACCGCATCTGTAGTGAAAACTATTTGGTATGTTCGGAATCTTAGCAGAATATCTCCGATCAGGTTTTGCAACGTTGGTCCGGTTAACAAATTGTCATTCATTGAAAACCCTGTTCCACCTCTACCATGTGACCGAGGTTGCAATATTCCTCCACGAATTCGAACTATTGCTTGTGTAATGTTCGATTTCTATAAAGTTTCCTCTCTATATAATGGCTCCTTTAACTGACGTCTTTTGGGTTTGAACGGCTACTTCATCATGAAATGATTATCTGGTAATTCCTTGGTCGTGGTTTGGAACAGCTCTTCACAAATCTGGTCTTCAGGTAATAATGATGTACTGTTAAACGCCTCTTCACACTCCCAGAAGTATCTTAGTTGCTTCTCTAGAGTGCAACAATCCTGCCGAAATGAGTGTTGTGAGCGTAAATCTTCTTTGTAGAGTCTCTTAATTGTTTTGCTTAAGGATTTCGAAAACTTGTCGGCACCAAGTCAATCGATTTTAGTTGTCGATTTTATTCATGAGATAGCTAATGGCCGTGGTGGAATGGCCTGGTTTAACCGTGGTAATGAATGATACAACATGAGCAGCAATTGCGGTTGCGAATGTAGATTTAAAGTGAGGTGATATTATCTCAACTATCCCACGAGTGGTGATCAGCTTCTGGTTAGCGAGGCCTTGAATGGAGATTCTTCCCTATCTTCGGTTTAGACCCAACTTTTGGACGAGAGTTTTAGTTATGAACGAACTCTGTGAACCAGAGTCGAGTAAAACTCGACATAATTGATGCTGGTCGCTGTTCCCTTAAACACGTACAGTAGCGGTAGGTAACACTGCTGGTTGATAGATTGAATTTGTGCATGATGAAATCAATGGCTGAGAGGTTACTGATGGCGGATAATTGTTTGTTAGGAAATTTTGGAAACGTCCCGGATGATTGCCATTGTCTGGTTCGATTTCATTGGGCAGACAGTCGACCTTGGTATCGAGGTGCAATAATGAATTATGCTTTCCTTTGCATATGTGACATCTTTTCTTCGAATGACATTGATTTACTCTATGTGTCTTCAGGCAGCTGAAACAGCGGTTGTCGGTTTTCATAAAGTCGCGTCTTACTTCGATTGTCCATTCTTTAAATTTAGGGCAACAGCACTAGTGAACGTTTTCGGTACAGCTTTTACTTGGGTACCAGTTTTTCGAGTATAACTTCTTGCTGCATCTAAGACATCTGCTCATTTCATAAGAAACTCAAGTAATGCCTGGCATGTTTGAAATTCGATGTCTCAAGTTTCGGTAGCCCATTTCTCTCTACTTTCTTCGTCCAACTTCTGCAGCTTAAGATATACCAGCAACGGATCTCGAGTCTCTACTTCTAGTCCAATAGCCTTTAATCCACGAATCACTTCGTCCGCGGTATCCATTAATCGTCGAATTTCAGTAGATGTTGAATTATGGATGGTAGGTATTTCGATCAAACTTTTGATGAAGGATTGTACCGTATTCCGCTTTCTGTCATACCACCGATTGCCATTCTTGATAACTGCCGAAAAATGGAAGTATATTAATCTTTGAAAGCTTTACTTCGACGTTGGAAATCCGTGTTTGCTCTCCTTGCGTGTTGTTCATATCCACAGACACATTCCCGACAGCCAAGTTTGCCTTGCGAATCAATTTATTTAAATCGGCAACAGCGTTGTAATATTTGTTCTCAATCTCGTCTTGTTGACCTTTATCGTCTGGGTTGACTTCAGAGATAGCTTGTTCAATCTCATTGAACTATAACAATAATGTATCTGATCGCCGTAATCGAACTTCCAATTGTTCAATTTCCAGTTGAGCACCCTCAAATTCGTTTAGCGCGGTGGCATATCGAACTATTTTGGTTAGCGATCCTTTGATACTAGATCGCCGTTTCAACAAAACGTATAATTGCGGCATTATTCACAATACTGTTCACTTTGGCATTTGGTGTAACCGTTAGATAAAATGTCCGGAACGGTTGCACGTGGTTATTGAGTATCAGTAATGTTAACAACTAGTTCACACTTGGGTAATCACAATTTAATAATCGATACTATTGAAAAATAATCATTATTTACGGCAACAACGCGAATATATAATTGGGTTGAATATTGCACTAGAACGATTTATGATGCAATTAATCGGTTTAGATTTAGATTATACGTGATTAATAAAAATTCACTTACGTTCTTCCCAGTTGTATTCCAGGTACTATGGTATGCATGTCATTGAATGTAAATTTATCAGCTTTCGTTAGGCAACGCTAATTGCTTCCAGAATGTGTGCATGATAAAATGTTCAGTTCTCAAATCAATTTTTTAATTTTTAATTTTTTTTTTTTTCAAATTTTTAACCGGGTTCAGATTTGGCTTAGCGGTAGCCAACAGGAACTCCTTCCTATAGCGATATTGCAATTTTCCAGGGCCACCATAAACCGAAAGAATATTTTTTAGTTTTTTTTAAATTCATTTTTAACTACGCGAAGGCAATACATACAGATTGGTTGAAAAGTATTGAAAGTGACACCTATTAACCAGTAGAGGAATCAAAATTTATACGCCATTTTAATATTGTAACAGTGACACCTAGCGTGTGATAGAATAAGTTAAACTAATAGCTCATTGTTTTACTGTACTAAATGGAATTTTCCATGATACAACAGTTCTAAATGTTTCTACACTATTCTATCTAGAAAAGTCATGAAACATTTAGAATTGTTTTATCATGGAAAATTCCATTTAATACAGTAAAACATTGAGCTATTAGTTTAACTTATTCTATCACACACTAGGTTTCACCGTCACACCTATTGAACTATCTCTAGTTGCTGTTTGTAACTTCAATCCATTAGCTGGTTGTGTACGTCCATCGATCAGATCTTTACGGACAATCGTGCGATTTGCTCCCGTATCCAGGGTATTGATGCAATCCGAGCCATCAATGTCGCCTTTGGTTGTTAAGCTGTCACCGCCTCTTCCTACTTTCGAAACGCGGATGGAGGCCATGGGGCAATCGGTTGTGGGAGTCAGCTTATGCCCCTTTAAGCTGACTCTTTGTAGTTTAACGGCTCTGTCGTCATTTAGCCTTCTTGCCTGGCCACTGCCTGCTCCCCGCTTGGTCGGCGTTGCATAGGAGACGGTGATCTTCCCCTTTTTCTTCTTATTTTGCAGCAGTCTCGAGAGATGTGACCGATTTTATCACCAATTGTTACGTTTTTGCCTTGTCAATCAAGGTTCGTATCACTGGATTGTGAATAAAACAAAATCAATTTAATTTATCAGCAACGAATTTATTTATTTAGCACAAAAATTATTACAACATAGTTTATTAATAAAAATTCACAAAATCACTTTATATAAATTGTTCTCAAATTTTACTGTACACTTATAATTTTTATTTCCACTAAAACAATTCACTTTTTAATTACTTTTTAATTTTAACACTATCGCGTTCCAAATACTAATAATCCAATTCGATCTTGTTCGCCTTTTTAAATACGTAATCCAAACTTCTCGAAAGTTCATGACTTTTTTAGTTAGAATAGTGTAGAAACATTTAGAACTGTTTTATCATGGAAAATTCCATTTAGTGCAGTAAAACATTGAGCTATTAGTTTAACTTATTCTATCACACGCTAGGTGTCACCGTCATAATATTTCATCATTCATTTGAACACGTAAAAATTTTTATTTTGGTCTGGCAATTCATTCTCTATTTACAAGTCATTAGAAGTTGACGTGTCAGTGTATTCGTTTACAATGGAAAAAACTGAATATCATGCAGTGATAAAATTCTTTGTTTTGGAAGGTTTATCAGCAACAGTAATTGATACAGAAATGGTAAAAGTGTTTAAAGAGTCTGCTTCTTCATTTCAAACTGTTGTCGTTCAAGCGTTGAAGATGAACCACATATTGGACGTCCAAAAAGTGTAACAATACCAGAAATCATTGAGCAATTGTATAATATTGTTTGCGAAGATCCAAGTTTGACTAAGCGTGAAATTGCTGATATCATAAGCATTTCGGACGAACGAGTACTCCATATTTTACATATGAAAAAAATGTTTGGAAAACTGGTGCCGCATTCATTAACAATTCAGCATAAACTCAAACGAAAACAAATTTCTTAGCGTAATTTGAAGCGTTTTAAGCAGAATAAAATCGATTTTGTGGGGAGATTTATAACTATGGAGGAGTCTTGGATCTACCACCATGATCCTAAACTGAAATAAGAACGTTTACAGTGGACTGAAGCTCGTTGTTCAATTCCAAAACAGGTGAAGTCAGAACGATCGGCAAAAAGGTCAACCTGCAACAATTCCTTCGTGGAAAGCGTTTTTCATCGAATGAAGAAGCTATCGCAGCCGTGGAACAATATTTTGCAGAGCTTCCGGAAAATCATTACAGAGATGATATAAAATTATTGGAGGATCATTAGAATAAGTGTATTGAAGTTAAGCTAGATTATATTGAATAAAAAGCTAATTTCATTAAAAAATTCACATTCTTTCATTTTTGCTTCTCAACCAACTTGTATATTGAAGTAGCACGCTCTACTATACCGATATATCAAATTTTCAAGGTAATCATAATCTTAACAAAAAGGCAATACATTTATTGATGTAGTGAAAATTCTAACAAGCAAATCGGATTCAGAATAGGCTCAGTGGTAGCCAATAGGACTTCTACCATACCGACCACACCGACCTCGGATGCAATTTTACGCTCCTACACTTAAAGTGTAGTGGAGTCGAAACAATTTTCTCAAGCATCTCGTTTCTGATAAATCAAGTATTTTTAGGTTACCTGGGAGTATTTATTACGAACAGCGAGGATAGTCCACGATTTCTGCACTGCCACTTTCAATTTCTTTTTCTAAATTATGAAAGCTTTAATCAATTAAATTATCTAATCTTTAGTTACTACATAAAACTAAAAATGCCAATTCGAGGTTAAAAAAAAACATAAGTTTGCAAATATGCGATGTGTAACAATTTCAAATTTCATATATAAATTGTATTCCGTCAAATTTGTATCATGGGAGTGCTTTAAAAAAATTCGAAAGTGTTAATTTCCTTTTTTTAAATACAAAAACAAAACGTTGTACATAAAGAAGTAAATTATATTACATAAATTTATCAATTTACAATTAATTTTAAATTATTATTATTATTTTTGTTTTGTAAATGCGATGGCCCAATTTCATTTTTAATTAAAATTCTATTTCACAAAAGCTTTCGTCCACATATTGTAGACATTATAAACCACCCATGATGACATAGCTTTCTATATAGTAATTTATATGTTTGTATATACCGTACCACCACCCAATTGTAATAAATCATTCAATTATGAAATCATAATCCAGATAAATCAAACCAAACAAAAATATTGTTTAAGATGTACAAATCATGTGTATGTATTTAAGTATAAGTAGAAGAAGACCATGACGAAAACGAAGAAGAAAAGTCACATCGATTGTATAATCCAATTACTTAAGAAAAACTTAATTTACATACATACGAATAAAAAAAAAAAACATAAAATGAGTTAAGAATATTTTTCCAATGATTGGGTTAAGTTATTACAAAAAAAAAAAAAATAATAAAAAATCGGAATTTATAATGATATCTCTCGTATGTTGTCTATCCCATATACTATATACAGATTTTCATCTTTTCAGTTTTCATTATTGTTACCAACAATTTTTTTTTTTTTTAACGTTTAAAAGATTAGCATTGTTCTTATTCATAACATCACTATCGATTACGATCATCTTATGAAGATACGTACGTATAAAAAAAAAAAAAAACTAAACATTTTAAATTGGTACATCTTGATTGGTATAATTCCGTGAGTACTCCACAACGATATGTTATAATATTTTTATTGAGATGAATTAAATAAAACTAAAGTGACAGCAACTGAATTTAATATAGTTTGCTGAGAAGTTACGACACGGAGCTGTATAATCGAGCACGTTTGGTGAAGATAAATTTATTGATTCAGCTGTTGAATGTTTGTTACAATTTAGCAAATATTTTAATACGTACTTAATATGAACAAGTTAACTAATTTAAGGATATATCAATGATTCCATTTACTATTTTAACACGTCGGTTCAAAGACGTAAAATTTAATTGTTACCAAACCAAACAAAATAAAAAAGGCTGTTATTGGCGTATTTATCCGAGCCATTAATGAAAATAAGCTTTGAGGGGGGGGGGGGGGGGGTATTGTGGGCAATGTTTTCAGATTATCTACAAGCAAATGTCGATCATAGCGTAAACAATAGTTTTCGACCTCAGGGGTACGAAGAAACGCTATAAATAATGCTACTGTGGCGCTAAGTGACGAACCCATCGGTGAACCAACCACAAAGATTTGAAGCATCTTTCGTTAAAACTAAGTTCAGTACGATCAAAAACAAATTTGAACGAAAAATGTAAATCCAAATTTGTATAACTTTTTAGTTTTACATCTTTCCGTAATTTATTAATTCATTTTTAAATTAAACATCTAACGAAAATATTTCTGACGAACCTAATATACATTCTGTCAAAAAAGTACCGTGAATTGTTAAATTAAAATTTTCCTAGATTTCATTTTATTAACTGGATTGCTAATTTATTAAAAAATGGTTTAAGAGACCAGGGCCCCTATTTCTGAATACGATACGTATCGTATCACGTTACGAAAGTTCATATACGATACGAATGTAAATTGGTATTTCTGAATACGATCGTACTTAATTTTTTGGTGTGTATCCTTGCTATAAGGGAAATTTATTTTAAATGATTCTACCTATAATAAATATTTTCAACTTGGTTCATTTTGACGTTTGATTCATAATTTTTAGTTTTGATTTTCATTTCGTGTAAATAAAAAAAAATTAAAAAGAGAAACGTTTTGCATTATTTAGTTTAAAAATTAAAAACTGAAACGTTTTCTATTATATGTTATGGATTCTGTGGCATTTTATTTATCATCGAGTGATACAGAAGACGAAATTGAATGTTCAAATTCGATACGGCTACGACAGTTGCGGGATAAGTCGGATATTTTTATTCTTTCCGATGCTGAGTAAGTTAATGATTTATGTACTACATATATGTAATATTTATATGTAAAATATCTAAATTAAATATAAATCTTTGTTAATTTTTAGATTTATAAATTTGTTCAGATTATCCAAACCAGCTGTAAGATATTTGCTGGAGGAACTTGACCAATTCCTAATAAAAAGTACCAGATCGACATCGATTTCTAGCATTTCCAAAATAGCTGCGACTCTTCGATTCTGTGCACAAGGGAGCTACCAGAAAAGTGTCGGTCAGGATTTCTTGGTAGCTATGTCGCAATCATCGATATCCTCTGTAATGAGTGAGGTGCTTCAAGTGATCGAAAACAAATTATGCCCGAAGTGGATTTCATTTCGACAATCCAATGAAGAAAAGCAATCGGCAGCTGCTTTTTTCTTTAATAGAACGGGATTTCCAGGTGTTGTTGGATGTGTAGATGGGACACATATAAATATAGTCCGGCCAACCGAAAACGAACATTTATATTTTAATAGAAAAGGAAAACACAGTGTAAACACGATGATAGTAAGTTTGTCAATACCTAATTATATTTAATATATTTATATTTATAATAATTTTGCAAATTTAGGCTTGCGATCATACAATGCGGATACTATCTGTTGACTCAAAGTACGGAGGAGCATCCCACGACTCCTTAGTATGGAGTTTGAGCAGCTATCGTCGGTATTTACAAGAACAACGCAACAACGGCAACCGTAATTATTGGCTTCTAGGTAATAAATATTATATTTACTAATGATTTATGTATACTAAATGTGGTTTTGTTTTTATGTATTAGGAGATTCAGGATATCCTTTGGAACCGTGGCTGATAACGCCATATAGGGCAGCGGATGAAGGCAGTAGAGAAGCCGCCTTTAATACTAACCATTCAAGAACAAGAAATATTGTAGAACGCACAATCGGATTACTGAAAGGCAGATTTAGGTGTATTTTAGAAGCCCGTGAACTACACTACAACCCTCGAAAAGCATCTCAAATAATAAATGTGTGCTGCACCCTTCATAATATATGCTGTCACTTTAAAGTTCCGTTTGAAATGGATACAGACAGTATTAGAGAGCAAGAGTTAGAGATCGACCCTTCGAATGAAACTGAAAACCCTGCAGCTTGTGAAATTAGAAACAATATTTTAAATTCAATAGTATAGTTTTTATTAATTGTTATTATATTTAGTTTTATTTCATTTTACATTTATATTAAATTAACGGTAATATATATTACATAAATATATTTAAATATATTATCACAAAATAATTCATTGTATTTTTTATCACATTTACATAATGGTTGCTCAACCTTACAGTATCGTCAAATGTATATTATATACCTAATGCCTAAAAGTTTCTTCTTGCAGCTCTAATTTTTTTTTCTTGATTTCTAATTCATCTAATTTAATCTTCTGCTCTTCTAAATGCCGCTTTTCGTTTAAATTAAACTCTTTCTCGCGTAACGCCATTTCGTTTTCTTTCAACTTTATTTCCCTTTCCCGCAAAGAAAATGATTTCTCTTTCAATCGAACCAAACGGCGCATTGATTTATTTGAATCTGTTGTGGTTGTATTTAAAGTATTAAGCTGCTCTAAAATTGAAGTGTGGAACTGTTTTTGAATAATAATTTGCTTTTCTAAAATTTGGCTTTTACTATTTTTATTTTTATTAGTAGTTTGCCGATTTGGTGTGATTGGTTCAAGAATGCCTCTGGCTGGTGTGGATTGATTTTCTTCGCTGTTAAACTCTAGAATTGGTTCGACTGAAGGAGGACCATTATTCAATGCGGGTACATCTAAAATTGAGTCGCCACAATCGCGAGCACCATTTGTACCATCCACAGCCCGTCGTAATTCCACTAGTCGAATCACGGATTCTTCTAGTGGAGAAAATGTCTGCTGTTTTGATGGGCCGGCTCCAGTTCCTGTTAAATTCTGTTTGTTTATTTTAAGTTTCTTTTTAATGTGGAATTTATAGTCGCTCCATACTTTTTTCCAGCCTTCATGGTTCCGAATTGGAGGCCCATGACTATTTAAATTATTTGAAATTGCAGTCCATAACGTCTTTGATGAAATACGTGCATCTGGAGTGTTGTTAAATCCCTTCGCCAGATCGGGATGCGCTTCCATGAACGCCACCAACAGTTCATATTGTTTTGAACTGGTAACTTTTGCCCTAAAACATATAATGTAATGATATTAATTTGTCAAAAACTTTTATATTTAGATTAGTAATATGTAGAGTCCGGATATGTTTATGCATTTATGTGCTTATTCGCAGTGGCTCATTATTTTTGAAGTTTGAAAACAATTAAATTCAAATCAGATAAAAATAATAATTTTTTATGCCAAAATCATTATTTTCAGTTTTTCGAATTTATATGTATTCAATCTTGAAAAATAATGAACCACCGCGAATAAGTAAATGAAAAAAATCATACATAAAAATCCGGGTTCTACTAATGTATGTATATTTTTTGACAAAAATTCAAAAATAAAAATTAATATTATTAATGGTAATTTACTTACATATCACAATTTAATTATTTTACTAGGCTACTTGGCGTCCTTTCGATAACTATATACACACCGAACATATTCTCGGTCATGATCGTATAAAAACTGCTCGAATTCGTATTGCCCGATAAGGGAAATTTTCAATCGTATCGTACAACACGAATTCGTATTAGAATTATACGTATTCGTATTCAAAAATACTAATCACACGTATTCGTACAATTTTTGTACGAATTCGTATTCAGAAATAGGGGCCCAGTTCTTGCTTTCAGTCATCTAATGAAAAATTAAAATTAACAATTCGGTTAATCAAATTATTTATTCGAACACTTTCATTCGACGATTTAATCGACCAGGAGTTGCATCAATTTTTACTCAAAAAGCTATTGCTGTTCATGAATGTAATACATCTGCTGCTGTTACTAGTACGCGAACTTGAGAACACTTTGACAACACTTTTTTTCTCCTTTTTTCTCTTCAGAACCGTCTTTCATTATAATGTCAACTTTGAGTGCGATCTGTCAACCAGTTTGTTTACAGCAGTTGGTTAAGTCGGCAATTTTTACGAGGAACGAAATTATTGAACAAAAAGTTTGCCTTAAATTTTGTGCTGATGCGAGAAATGTGACTGGAAATTGGGGAAAAAAACTCGTAGATTTTACTCGATGATAACGCATCATCACACCGAGCAACGATTGTGAACGAAGATTAGATCGATCAACCACCACATTTGGCTGATTTAGCACCAGGTGGCTTTTTCATATTTCGCAGACTCAAATTGCTACTCTGTGGAACCCGTTTTGAATTCATAGAAACGATAAAACAAAATTCAGCATGCGAACTGAAAGCCCTTCAGGCAAGGGCCTATAAAAAATGTTTTGATGATTGGAAAAACGCTGCCATATGTGTATATCCTCGAATGGGGAATACTTTGAGGGTTTTATTTGACAATTCTCGGTATTTTTTGACAGAATGTATAATTCAATGGCATACTAATATTTTTGATTTTATGTTTGAAATGTTCCGTATTATGTATTTAGGAAAATTTAGGAATAAAATTTAGGTTTATCAAATATAATTTTAAAAGCTTTACGTTAAAAATGTTATTGTAGCTATACTATCACCTATGATATTAAAATAATTAATCTGACAGTGACTAAACACCTAATATATTTTGAACAAGGAGGCTTTAGCCAACATATGTATATTGTAATTGACATAATTTGAAAAGAACTAATACAGGTTAAATTGTGTTATAGCAGCATATTAGCAGTTTGAGTTAGGTCTTTCTAAATGTGCATAATTCAGATAAACTGCATCATAAGCATAAAGGAAAACTTTCACTTTCCAATTACAGAAGGGTAAGTCCATATCTTTGGCATTACATATATTAGATATAAGAGGTGACCCAAAATTGAACCTTGATGTTTTGCGTTATAACTTGTTGTTTCCTATCACCAAATAATTTAATGCTGGCCCTTTATGGTTAGCACTTTTAACGCTTTAGCGAAGTCGATAAATACCTTACGAACTAAAAAACCTTTATTAATTATAGTCAGTATTAGACTAATAATATCATCTGCTGCCGAAGTCGTACTAATTTTTCTCAGAATCCATACTGGTTAACCGATATGTATATAGGAGAAATACTCAAAACAAAATGCTTATTGGAATGAACTGAGTGATTTCTTTCCTTAAAATTTCTAATTAATAATTAAAACGTGATTATTTGATTTCAAACAAAGCACATTCAAACTTAAAAATGGTTTTAGATTCCAATTAATACGTAAAGCTTCTACGTATTTTCTCTTGATGGTCTATTAACAAGCACTTCCAGAGATATGGACAAGGTTCGACTATATAGCTCATAGAAGTTAAGGTACGGGCACATTTGAAATCTTGTTAATGGCAGCTTTGCACTTAAACTATTGAATGTTTTCTATTGATGGCCCATTAACAAGCACTCCCAGAGACTTGGGCAATTTCTTCTATACAGAAACTGTACCTTGCCTAAATGTCTGGGAGTGCTTGTTAATGGACTATTAATAGAAAGTATTCATGGGTGTGAAGTTTATAACAAAAAAATAACACGTATACGTATACAATTCCAATTGGAGCTTTTTTTCGTGAGTGTGAGTGATTTACACTGTAAAAAACACAGTTTTATGAGATAGACATATACAAGTGGAAGAGATGTGTTTCTTTCTAATATTACGTTATATGTGATGTTTTTAAAAAAACATATGAGTGAAAATTTACTTTGAGTTAAATACAAGTTATTTTAAATTCTAAAAATGAAATATTTTACATTAAATAGGACAGCTCCTACTACAACATGAGAGAAAAAGGGGATTTATTTTGTATACTCTTCTAATATAAGGCCAAATTTTATTGTAAGGAATGGGTATTGTTTTAACAAATAAACAACGCAGCAACTACCGCAAGATTAGATTAATGATAATTAATAGCTTTAGGTGTGGAGTATAGGGAGTAATGATTGTCGCACGATTCAACTAGTGAAGAATAATAGCCTTAAGTATTGTGAATCGAATGGTGTATGACACATTTCTTAATGGTGGGGAGGAATGCCAAACTTTAAATATTTTGTTACGTCTGAGTAATTTATTGTTCAAACCAATAATATGAATATCACAGGGATTGTCGCAAGATGCCATTAATGGGGAATAATAGCCTGAAGTGTCGTTAATCGAATGGTGTATACCACATTTCTCAACGGTGGGGCGGAATACCAAATGTTGAAGCAACAGATGACGTATAGATGCCTATGCCTAGAATATATTAAGATATTTATTTTCTTGTCACTTAGAGTAAAATTTGTATTCAAACTTATCGGTAATATTTCAAAAGTTGTCATTTGTTATACACTGCAATCATATATTTAAGCGTTATTGTAGAATTCTGAAAAACATTTATAGTACTTAATTAATAGCATTCAATTCAAGTTACGTAAATATTGTAATCTTTTTAGCTTACCAGTGATTTGTTTATATCCAGTAGTGACAGCTGACCGTATTATTATTATCATGTCAAATTTTGTTGGTTGCATTCAGTAGTTATTATTTTGGTTAAATTCAGTTTGCTTTAATGAATAGCCACCTAACATAATTTTTATGTACTATCAAAATTAATTTTGTAACAAAAATAAAAATAATTTTTAGTCGCCATCACTCCATCAACAAATGAGAACCACCATTTTGTCATAAAATAAAATTGATTGAAAACGAGTAGCATTTAAAGCCGTGCTGACATATTTATGTTTCGGGAAACGTGTTTCTATAATTGTTTTGAATATTATTTATGGTCCTTCGAGCCGGATCCCGAAGTTGAGTGAATAGTGAAGTTATTAAATGCAAAATTTAGTGCCTTATAAAGTGTACAAAGTTCGTGAGTAAAATTACGACCACACGGTTTTCAAGAAAACGCTGCCATATTGAACGCAGAAACATGCAGTTAGCGGTTAATATCCAACATTACATATCAGGTGATTTATCGAGCGCAGATTAATATATAAGCACTCCACAATTTAGTTGAAGTTCATTATCATCCGCTGTTTCATTACGCCGCAATAGTTAAGGCTAATAAGCACGCTATAATTTATTGAACGTTCAACCAAGAGTCGCTGGGTTCATCACATTACAAACATTACTGCGCAATAATCAGAATCACGACACTACATTATTGGATGCCTACAGCAATTGTTATTTCAACTTAATTTCATATCGTCACTTAACCTCGCTATAAATTACTATATAGTGTATCAAGCGAAGCTCCGATCAAATAAGTGTATAATATAGAATTTTATAGTGTACTATTCGTATCAACATGGCGGCTACAGCAGTACAATCACGTGGCCGCGTTTTGGCATCGTTAACGGTACTGAAAAAATTCGCTCTTGCAATAAATGCGGACACCACATGTTGCGATATTGAAGTGAGAAGAAATAAACTCGACGAGCTCTGGCGTGAATTTCAAGAACATGAAACTCAAGTGGCTATCATTCTTGCAAATAATCCCACTGCAAATGTCGAATTAAAGCAAGAAGAGTTCGAAGAAAAATTCTTTAAAACAAAATCAATGCTACTGGAATCATTTCGGAAAAAGCAACCACCTACAAATCCACAGGCCGGAAATAATAATTCATTCGATCAACTCTTGGATCAACAAAGGATATTTTTGGAGAATCTCGCGGATCGTACTCAAGCCATCAATGAGCGATCATTTATTCAATCGTCGGAGAACGTTAAATTACCGCATGTAACTATCGACAAATTTTCGGGCGAATACGAAACTTGGCCATCCTTTTACGATTTATATACTTCCTCGGTGCATAATGTCAACAACATATCACAAGTGCACAAATTTCAAATTCTAAAAGGCTTGCTCAAGGGTCCACCGCTCACTATAATTAGAAACATTTTAGTCACAGAAGCAAACTACACTGAAGCTTGGGACAAATTGGTGCAGCGATATCACAAAAAACGACCAATATTAAATTCATTAATTGATCGATTTTTTGATCTGCCATCCGCAAACACTGGTTCTCCTCAAACACTACGTCAAATAAGCGATTCTTCGGATGAAATATTCAGAGGCATAAAATCATTGGGTCCTCAAGCCGAAACTAGAGATCCCTGGCTTATTCGCATTATGTTGTCGAAAGTAGACGACGAAACCCGTATCGCATGGGCCAACCAAACTCTAGAACAAGAATTTCCGACGGCCGAAGAATTCCTTGAATTCTTAAACAACCGATGTTATTCCAAAGAAAGTGCTTTCTGTGATACCAAGAAAAAGGGAACCAAACCGTCAACAGTGACAGTGAAATCAATGCATAGTTCATCAAATTTAGAAAAGTGTCCGTGTTGTAATCGTCAACATTATTTGTGGAGGTGTCTCAAATTTAAACAAATGACAATCGAGAACAGGAGACGCGTAGTTAAAGTGTCGGGAGTGTGTTATAATTGTCTCAGGAAAGGCCATGAGGTTAGTCAATGTCCCACGGAGTATTCATGCCGTCGCTATAAAGAGAAGCATAGCACATTGCTTCATCTCGAAGCAGGATCTGTCACACCAAAATCATCGGCACCAGTCAGTTCAGTTGCCCAAACGGAAACCTTAGTGACAGAAGTTTCACTTAAAGATTCTGGGGTTGGCCAACAATCCAACATGAGTACAAGCACTACAGCACTCAGTGCCCGCACTTCGCGTTTCGCGCTATTGCCAACTGCATTAATTCACGTACATGATTCCGCTGGACAGCTGCATGTAGCTCGCGCGTTATTGGATTCAGGGTCCCAATCAACATTCATTAGCGAGACCCTCGTTCAAAGGTTGAATTTAGCACGATCTTGTTCAAATGTTGTTGTAACGGGGATATCAGAGGCGAAAGCTGAAACGTCAAAAGGCCTAGTGAAGCTAACCATTCAATCCAGATTTGAAACCAGTCAATGCTACAAAATTGAAGCACTCATTCTTTCAAAATTGACATCAACCATTCCTCAGTTCAAAGTCGAAGCGCAATGGGTCAATGAGATGCACGCGAAAAATCTGGAGTTAGCTGATCCAACATATTACACTCCAAGCAAAATTGATATTCTTCTCGGAGCCGACATATTCTTTAGTGTACTTCTGTCTGACAAGCTTATCATCAAAGACCAACTCATCGCCCAGTACACCAAGTTCGGATGGGTTATTTCGGAAGCAGCACAAGGAAACCCCGTAAACTCAAAGGTGTTTACCGCGACCATACAAGAAGAAGATATAACAAGATTATTGGAACGATTCTGGCAAGTGGAAGAGGTTCCAGTTGCATAAACAATATCTGAGACAGAGGCAAGATGTGAGAGTCATTTCATTAATACCCATTCACGGAACTACGATGGTCGTTATGTCGTCAGGCTGCCGTTCCGAACAGATTCTGGGGAATTAGGATATTCGAAATCGGCAGCAATCAGTCGGTTGATTTCAATGGAGCGGAAGTTTTTAAGGTTTCCAAACCTTCAGCAACAATACCGCGACTTCATGGGCGAATATTTGACTCTAGGGCACATGCATGAGATACCATCTACCGATCCACCATGCCAAGAAACAGAGTGTTTTTATTTACCTCACCACGCCGTTATTAAAAATAATAGTACTACGACAAAACTGCGCGTCGTATTTGACGGTTCATGCAAATCGTCGTCCGGAATCTCACTGAATGATCGATTGCTTGTTGGACCCACCATTCAGAAGGATTTAGTGTCCATTATAACATCATTTAGAAAGCATGCCATTGCCTTTTCCTCAGACGTCGAGAAAATGTACAGGCAGGTTGAAGTAAGCCAGAAGGATCAAAACTACCAACGAATCGTTTGGAGAAATTCGGTTGATGAACCAATGAGAACGTTTCGATTAAATACAGTCACGTACGGAACGTCTTCTGCCCCATTTTTGGCAGTTCGTACATTACATCAAATCGCAAACGACTACAAGGTAGCGCACCCAGTAGGATCCCAGATTGCAAAACGTGATTTTTATGTAGATGATTGTCTATCTGGGACTGAGTCAATCGTCGACGCAAAATTTGCTATTCAGGACCTATCATCTATGTTAACTAAAGGTGGATTTAACCTCCGCAAGTGGAAGTCTAATTCAGCAGAAGTATTGAACACAATTGCACCCGAGTTCAGGGAGAAAACCAGCCTTTGTATTGATGATAGTCAAGCGACAGTAAAAACGTTGGGACTCCAATGGAACCCAACAAATGACACATTCTCATATAAAATCAACCTTGGAGACAACAATGTGGTATCCAAGCGTGAAATGTTGTCTAAGATTTCTCGCATCTTTGATCCGCTAGGTTGGGTTGCACCCGCAGTAATTACATTCAAAATAGTTCTCCAGAAACTTTGGCTGAGAAAACTAGATTGGGACGATCCACTTCCCGAAGATATCAAGCAACAATGGATGGCGAATCAAACTTCACTGCAGGAATTGGAGAGCATAGAAGTTCCTCGTTTTTTAATGACAACTAAATCAGCAACGAACCTTCAAATCCACGGATTTTGTGATGCATCGGAGCATGCTTATGCAGCGGTAGTTTATCTCCGTTCAACACACAGCAATGGAACTTTAAACACCAGAATCATAGTGGCAAAAACGAAGGTTGCACCATTGAAACAATTGTCACTTCCAAGACTAGAGCTTTGTGGAGCGGTTTTGTTAAGCAGACTTATCAACAATACCAAACGTGTACTGGAAATAGACAATGTAGAGTGTTTCGCGTGGACCGACCCAAAAATAGTTATATCATGGCTATCTGATGTTCCCAGACGTTGGAAGAGTTTCATCGGGAATAGAACCGCACAAATCTTGGAAAATACTCCCCGAGTCAAATGGAGTTATGTTGCTTCAAGAGACAATCCCGCGGACATTGCTTCCAGAGGCGCTACTACTGTGCAATTCTTGAAATGTAATCAATGGTGGAATGGGCCAGGATGGTTACTAAGCCCAGAACCGTCAGGTAAAAATCGATAAAACTAATCTGGAAGAACGACAGGTTTCCTTGATGTCCCAGTCAGACGTTGAACCAAAACCCCTGCTGGAGAATTTATTCGTGAGAGTCGACTCATATATGAAGATCAAACGAATTCTGGCGAGAGTATTACGATGGCGAAAGGCGTATAGAAATCTGGACGTGGTAGACATCTTGAAGAAGGTCGAAAAATTGTGTGTGATGTGGGCCCAATCTGAAAAATTCAAGGAAGAACTCCACGCGTTGAAACAAAACAAAGAAATTGGCTCAAAAAGTAAACTGATATCGTTATCTCCATTCATCGACAGCGAAGGCATCCTCAGAATCGGAGGACGATTAGATAATTTAGACGCATCATTCAATGCGAGACATCCTATGGTGCTACCAGGAAATCACATCTTGTGTGCAAAAATCATCAACGATACGCATATTCGGTACCTACACCCAGGACCAACTCTACAAACCAGTATCATTCGTCAAAAATACTGGGTGATTAATTGCAGATATATCGTTCGACATTTCATTCACAAATGTTTAGAATGCCGAAGACAGAGAGCTGTTACGTCGCAACAACTTATGGGTAACTTACCTACAGCCAGAATCACCACATTTCTCAACGGTGGGGCGGAATACCAAATTTTAATTTTTTTTGGTTACGTCATATCACTTTTGCTAGTTTGAGTAATTTATTGTTCAAACCAATAATATGAATATCACAGGGATTGTCGCAAGATTCCATTAGTGGTGAATAATAGCCTGAAGTGTCGTGAATCGAATGATGTATGGAAATTTAAGAAATCTACGAATTTCTAATGGAACAAGAATACTGTTCTATTTTATACTTATAACACGAATACCACACCTTTCTATCTACGCTTTGAATCGTTTTCATTCATGCAGGAGGGCCCGTTAATAGGGATCCTTGTTCATACAACCAAATATATGGAGCGCCCAAGCCAATGGATCCATTTCACTCACGACGGAGAGCCCGTTTTTAGGGATCCTCTTTTATTTGCAAGAAAACTGAAACGTCTGGTTTGCCATTAGTCAGTTGATTGACGGTTTTGTTGCCACTTCGGCTGATATAATTATAATTAATAATTAGTGGTTAATAATTAATAATTAATACTATTAATTAATAATTTAAAATTTATAATTTATAATTAATATTTAATAACTGATAATTAATAACTAATGAGTAACAATTAAAAATTAACATAATAATTAATATTTAGTAATTAATAGTTAATAATCTTATCTCTGAGATTGTTGCTATTTGGTATAATAGAGAACCATGTCCTTGTTCCATGCGAAATTACTTTGATGATTTAATTATATTTGGTAGTAGCCTTTAATTGTTCATGTAAATTAAAATCGAAGGATTAACACAAAAATCTAGTTTGGTGGGAATTATAAATTTTCGAAGGTCATCGTGACATTCCCATGTACCATTTGGCCTTTTGATATAAGCCGTATAGTGTCCCATTCCACCAGATAAAGAAGAATGCATATAGTTTACAATTCCCTTTAAATAAACAGTTTCTTCTAAAATGTTTATTTGAGACTGAATATTTTCGAGTTTTACCGCATATTTGGTTAAATTATTTAGTGGTTCCACGTCGACTACGAGTATTAATATACCATTTTGTGTTTTAATGTTTTTATTTAGAATGCGTTTTTGCAGGTGTTGCAAGACGCATGTGGCAATTGTATTCTTCTTTCAATATTTTTAAAGTCATCAACAGAAAAATCGTAGTGATCTATTAATAAATAGTAAATTTCTTAGGAAACCATACCACATGACTCGGAGCATGTGTATTTGACCAAACCAGTAGGATCCAATAATTGTCTAACTATTTCGAGAATGTTTGAAAAAAATTCCTTTTATACTCTCGGGGAAAATAAATTAAATTCGATGTAGTAGTAATAAAGCAAGAGCGTAAAACCGGAGTAAAATAAAATAAAACAGGATAATGCTAAAAAAGGATAGCTGTAAAATGCGGTATAAACCATTTGATTCAAGGACTTAAGGCTACAATTGCCTATTAATGGCATCTTGTGACTTCATGTTATTGATTTGAACAATAAATTACTCAAACGAGCAAAAGCGATATGACGTAACCAAAAAAAATTAAAATTTGGTATTCCGCCCCACCGTTGAGAAATGCGGTATACACCATTCGATTAACGACACTTCAGGCTATTATTCCCCATTAATGGCATCTTGCGACAATCCCTGTGATATTCATATTATTGGTTTGAACAATAAATTACTCAGACGAACAAAAGTGATAGGACGTAACCAAAAAAAATTAAAATTTGGTATTCCGCCCCACCGTTGAGAAATGTGGTATACATCATTCGATTCACGATACTTCAGGCTATTATTCCCTACTAATAGCAGCTTGCGACAATTCCTGTGATATTCGTATTATTGGTTTGAACAATAAATTAATCAAACTGGCAAAAGCGATATGACATAACCAAAAAAAAATTAAAATTTGGTATTCCGCCCCACCGTTGAGAAATGTGGTATACACCATTCGATTAACGACATTTCAAGCTATTATTCCCCATTAATGGCATCTTGCGACAATCCCTGTGATATTAGTATTATTGGTTTGAACAATAAATTACTCAAACGAGCAAGATCGATACGACGTAACAAAAAAAAATTAATCTAGGATCCCCCTTCCCCCTCCCTTACACGTTGAGAAGTGGCATTCACCATTCGATTTACGTTACTTTATTGAAACTTTTACTTCCAATCGTTTTTGAAAATATATTATTCTGGCGGAAAAATTCTAAATCCTATTTCGTATTATTTTTCTTTTTTTTTGTCATAAACTTCACACTTTAATATTTCACTCAAAATTCTTATTAGAATATAATTAACAGTGTATTTTCTAAAACATGCTTATAATTTGTTATTTGTTATAAACTTCACACCCATAAGTATTCAATATTTTATTTGAAAAACTATCATTAACAAGATTCCAAACCTTTCGTTTGGAAAAAGATGCGTCGGCTATTGTGATGTCCGCAGACTTAAATGACCTACATAGCCGAACCTTGCATAAATCTCTGGCAGTGCTTTTTTATGACCCCCAATAGAAAATACTCAAGATTGTAAGTGGAACACTGTCATTAACAGGATTCTAGATCCTCCGTTTCGAAAAAATTTCTTCTGGATAATGTGCCAAACACCTTGGCTTATATGTCCTATATAGCTGAACCTTGCCTAAATATATGGTAGTGATTGTTACGTATTTCGCCCGTAATAGAAAATAATCAAGGGGTTTATTGAAAATTACTGATTTTTTTACATTTTAATTGGAATCCTGTAGAGTTTTACAATTCTTATTGGAATTGTATACCCATACGTTTTCGTTTTTTGTCAGAAACTTTACGGGCTCTCAGTGTTTATCGAAATATATCTGGTTGCTATTCAGATGATTTAAAATTCGCACATTAGTAACATGCTCGAAGATTTTGTATAAAGTATTCAAAATTGCGATAGGTCGTAAATCATTAAGCTTTTAAATGGGTTTTAAAGGCCAAAAAACATTTTAGCTGTTTCCAGACAATTTTTGCCCCAGTTTGAGGTTATTTTATGAGTGAAATTTAAAATTTGTGTTTAGTGTCTGCTCCTCTGTTTAATATAAATTGACATTTCTAATAAAGCAAACGGGATGAATACTTGAACCTTAAATTGTTTGATTACGGAAATATAACAAATTACAATATTCAATTAAAAATATTTAAATAATAAAAAATGTGATTTTGACGTTTAAAATCCATAATTAAATGTCAAGTGAAAAACACATTCACTTATGGCATTAAAAAAAATCGGGATGTTTTATTAAAGTGAAATTAGCTGGGTGGGGTCACCATCAGTGAACATCCTCGATATTGAAAAAAGAAAACTGAACGTCAAATTTCGGAAACATACCGACAGCAATAGACGGTGGGACGTAAACATTTCTAATGTCGGGTCAATTACAAGCTACTTCAGTTGTACCACAAGGCTCCGATGTTGGTCCTTGAATCTTTATAATCTCCATTATCTACAGGAAGACATCGACAATCAGGCGAAATTGTCTGAGACTAAACTAATCAGCCTCAACATTAATAAGTATAAGAGTCTATTATTCCATCAAAAATTTAACCTGTTATACAATAATACCAAATAAATTGGATACTGTTACAAAAAGTATTCGAGATTAAAACCTATTTCGTGAAACCGTCAGATCTCAAATTGTCTTTTTTACCAAAAAAGTGTATACGGTATATTACGTGAAATTACGGATAGGATTACGACCAACATATACCCTACTGTAAAAACCTATCACACCAAAACATTGGCAAATGGACGAGAGCTTTTAAACCGTTCCTTTTTGGAAATATTTATTATCAAAGGCATGATTCGGAAGTATGTACAATATGTGTGTAGTACACAAATGTTCCTGAAATCACGAAATTCAAAGTAAGCAACAAATTAAAATTGTAATGTCCATTAACCTAAAATCAATCTTCTGATAATTTGTACACCAAAGTTAGGCATTTGTTATGGGCTAGATTCAAAATATAGTTTCAAAACAATTTTCCAAATGAAATATCGGATACTAATACTCCCGAAACATGGCAGATTAGCAAAATGAAATGAAGTTGGATCCGATCAGCTAATCTATGCAATAAAATACGATTAATCAAAACAGATGTTGAGGTATTGTGACTAAAATCACAGCCCAGCTTTTTGTCGAAAATAAAATTACCAGGTTTCGCGCAGGACGCTCAGAGGTCTGAAGAATAACCGGCACTGGATTTAACAACATGTGTTAGCTAATATTAGGTTTTTTAACATTCTGAGAAATTCCCAAGCCTGTTAGACCAAGGATCCAGTTTCGAACTGATGAGCTTATGATTATGAAAAAATCAATCTTCTCATCAGGCCGCGGCGACTGGACTGATTATACCACAATTTACATTCTTTATATACAAAATGTACTGTGCATTGTGGTACTAGCGAATCATACTAATACAGATAAATTCTCTTACAATTTTTTTCTCTTCACGACATTCACACAGCTCTATTTCTGTCTACGCTAATTTTACTTTTTTTTTTTTATTAATTTTTTGTTACATGAATTAATTAACATTCAACAAAAAATTAATTAAAAAAAAAAATAGTAAAACCTAGGATCCATTTCACTTCATTAACATTTTTGTATCTCATAGCGCTGAAAAAAGATGTTTCTCCTGCAGCAGCGAAAGATTGCGGTTAATCAATTTCGAAAATTTTCTCGATTGGATTTGTTCGTAATTTGGAGTTGTTGCCGAAATATTTTTAACTCTGAATATTTATTTGGATATTTCCTTATTGAACCAAACCAATCACTACCGATCACATTTTAGCAAAATTAAATTTTTTTGTCTGAGCTCATTGCACTAGATCCACATGTACCTTTCTTTCCAATTTTAACGGTAATAATTTTAAAGGAAATCAAACAAACAAAAAATTTCCGTTATCGAAATTAATTCAATTTTGCAATTCTAATGATTTTTGGAGGACAATTTCCTATGAAGCAACTATCGAGTAATTGCAGATATCGAATGTTGCAGTAAACCAATTGGTTTTTGTAATTTTGATCCTTATTCTCGTACAAGAGCGTAAAGTAATAATATTGTGTATGCTAAATTGAATAGGTTAAGTATGTATAGGTAAATGTTGTGGTCGCTCATCTATTTCTGTTGATAAAAGCTACAAAGCTGTTGGGAATTGTCAACGCATTGACTTTGTCTACATTGTCATTTTTTTAATTGTCTACATACTTTGTCTACACGAGTAGACAGTTGATTAATTACTTCACATAGGCTACGCGATACAACACTGTTGAGGTGTTTGAAATCAAAAATTTGACATCAAACGACAACGAGTTTTGTGTTTTCTGGGTTAATTTATTTCTATTATAAATTTTGCCTAACTCCAAGTTTATCCCTTTTGCATTTATCAAAATTCAACCTTTTACAAATCAAGTTTTGATTAGAAAAGGTTAAATTTGATTTGAAAAAGGGAGTAATCTGCTGATTTTGTTCATAAAAATCATGAAGAAACTAGAAAAATGCATAACCGCGGCTGAAAATAAATTCTTGTTCCCCTCACTTGAGCCAAACCAGTTAGTCTTTATAATCAATTAGTGTTCGTTCGACATATAGTTTCTCATTTTAGCGGATCTTTTGATTACCACTAAACGGTAAATAAAAATTAAATTTACTTGGGGTTCGCCTGATTTTGGAAATTCTCTTCGCTTAGAGATTTCATATATCCGCCTGTCTCAGGTTTCATCTTTTGATCACATAAAATGTCTCGAAATTTTAGGAGTTTATCATGGAAATCAGATGCGCGATGTTTGAGATTTAATTGGTGATTCGGTGTTTCGAAACAGTCACGTTATTCGAGATTTTCGAGATTGTCTAGTGTATTTGATAGTTCGATGTTACTCGAGAATCTTAGAGCCTATTCGAAGAATATGATTGTTCGATATTTACGAAATTATCCGATACTATTTTAGGGTTCCAGTGTTATTGCACAATCATTTTGTTGAGCTTAGCTTAAACTTGCTTAGTAATATTTATCAATAACATTAAGTTACTTGAGAAATAATTTCATATTTACACGAATTTTCGGAATTTTTATAATTGTTGTGGGTTTTCTAGATTTTTACAGGCTTTCCAATAAATATTATTCATTAATATCCAGATTTTTCGGTATTATTGAAATTGTTCGAGATCAATCGACATTCACATAATATAGAGATTTTTCGAATTTTCCTGGGGTAATCGAGATTGTTCAGCGCGGTTAATTCTAGATTTCTTAAGTTTTTCGACATTCCTATGATTATTCGAGATTTTTAAAGATTTTGAAATTTATTCGAATTTTGTAAGGCAATATTCTGCGCTTAGCTTTGAGTTGTAAGAACTTGCAGAATTACACATACATATAAATCTTAATGGTGATATTTAAACGATTTTTCGAGGTAATTCCAAAATTTCGATATTTCTTCAATCTCCTGTTGGTTATCCAAAATTATTGAAGGATCGAATAACTTGGCATTTGAGAACTTTCAGGAATATTAAAGATACTTTGAAAAATCGACATTTTTGAGATTATTTCGAAATTCTTGATATTTTTCAAATTATATTCGAAATTTGTGATGCGGTATATTAAGAACTCGTCATAGCATAGAGTTGCAAGATTTTTGTTTTGAATGATTGCCGGAATATGTCCACAAAATTAAATCTGAGTAAACCAGTTGCTTTTCTGACACATGGAATGCTCGAAAATGGAAACACATTTTGGATGAAGGATTATTACATTGAGAACAAATATTCTGATTTTCTTTGAAAAAATACTCTTTGTAATATCAAATTTATTAGTAAAATGATTTGAGTTGAAAAGCTTCGATAAGTGAAAGCTGTTAAAACTAAAAGTTCTTGACATTTCTTACAAATACATGATTCATACTAATAAAACATTTTAACGAAATACAGAATTTATGGAAAGGCACAAAAGTTAGCGAGAAAGTATAAATAAATTATCAAGCTTAAAGCTCATTGAAAACGAATACTCTAAATAAATACCACTTTCCTCTATAATATCAAATTTGAAAGCCGAATGGTCTCGTTTGTAAAGATCTTAAGCTCTGAATAATTTACATTGCACACCAAATTTGGAAATAAAATGGTTTGTTTAGAAAGCTTCGATAAGTGGAAGCTCTTAAAACTAAAGCTCTTGACAAATTATTCAAATACATAATTTATGCTCATCAAACATTTTATGTAAAACTTGAAATTATTTAGAAGCTCATAAATGTTAAGTTCAAACAAAAAGTATGAATTAATTGTCAAGCTAAAAGCTTATTGAAAACAAATATTCTAAATTTCCTTTAAACTATCAAAATTCAGAATAAAAAGTAAATAATTTGTGTCACAAATACATAATTTATGTTCATAAAACGTTTTAATAAAAACCTTAAATTATAAAAAGTTTCACAATAATGTTAAGTTCAAATCCAAAAATAATAAATTAATTATCAATCTGGAAACGAGCATTCTACATTTATCCCAAAAATTCCGTCGCCCCTTAATAATACCAAATTTCTGAGTACAATGATTTGATTCAAAAAGCTTCGATAAACGAAAGCTTATATTATAATACCAAGTTCCTAGTAAAATGGTCTGGTTTGACTAAAAGCTCTTAATAATTTACTTTGAGAACAAATATACTAACTGATCTCTAAATTCCGTTACACTTTGTAAAATCGAATTTCTAAGTAATATGGTTTGGTTTTAAAAGCTTTTCTAACTGAAAGCTCTGATAACTAATTGTTCATAAAACATTTTAACAAAAACCTGAAGTTATGAAAAGGCTCACAAATGTTAAGTTCAAGCCCATGAGGTATAAATTAATTATCAAGCTTAAAGCTCATTGAACACAAATATTCTAAATTTATTCTAAAATACCATCTTCCTTTATAATATCAAATTTTAGAGATAAATTGTTTGGTTTGAAAACCTAAAAGCTTTTGATGATTAACTTTGAGAACAAATATTCTAAATTTTAGCCAAAATTTCGTTATACTTTGTAAAATCATATTTCTGAGTAAAATGGTTTTGTTAAAAAGCTTTGATAATTGAAAGCTTCTGAAATTATAAGATCTTGATTTTTTGTAAATACATAAAACATTTTAGCAACAACATAAAAGAATTAAACAGGCTCAACGTTAAAAGTTAAGTTAAAACCCAACCTTGCTTAAATTATGTATTAACTTAAAACTAATTGACAGTTTTTACAAATACATATTTTATGCTTATACAATATTTTAACAAAACTTACGGATAATTCGATATTTGAGAACTTTCAATAATATTCAAGATAATTTTAAAATTCGACAATTCGACATTCGGGGCCCGAAATTTGTAGTTACGCCACTGGGTATTATGCAAATTTCTTACAAAGCCATTCTTTTGTATTTTTTATGACAAAATGCAAGTATGAAAGTCACTGGGATCTCCTAATATATGAAAAAATCTTAAATAATCTTACGAAACCACTTTGAAACCTAATTTTTCGGACTCAGACCAAACCTATTTTGAGAAAATCCGCAAAAATTTTAAAGTCCAAAATTTCCATGATTACTTTACTTTATTTTACTAGCGTAAATAAAAGTAATAAGAATTATGAGCAATTGTTTCATACACAAAGACTTCGGAAGGATTTCTAAATATATAAAATGTACATGAGTCGTATAACTAAATCATCCGGTTCGTTAGCCCATTTAATTTGTCCCGAAATGAAACATAAAATTTAAATATTTTATTTTACAACTGTATGCGGATTTTAATTTATTTTAAAAATCTTTAATAAATAAAATAAATTTTATTGAGGAAGATAAAAATTTAATTTAATTTGATTTTTTTTTTATTTCCTTGTAATATTTAGTGATGAACGTATGTGTATATATTGAAGACGGGATTTTGATTTAAATGATTACATATTTTTTTTTTATTGCTTCTTTCTTTGCGGATTATATTGCCGCATTATACAACATAATCATCTAAATAGATTAGAAAAATTGAAATTTTATTGTAGTTGATTTTCTTTTAGAAAAATATTGATTTAATGGAACAAAACAGTTAATTAATAAATAAATTTGATTGGTAACCAAAATCGGTACCATTTTGTTCGGCATTCGATGAACACGATTTGGGCTGAATATATGACCTATATGTGATAAATGCAGAAATTTCAATCCAATATTATAACATCGTAAACACCACACCTATTCCGTTTAGTTCGTACCTTAAACAAATATAAACTATACCAACCCAACCAAAACAATAAAACCACATGTAAAAAAAGATCCATTCAACTGACACAAAAAAAACGACTTTGAGACATTCAAACATAAAAATAAAAAAATTCCAAACCAAACTATAAAACTATGTTAAAATCATTTGACTAAATTAAAATAGATAAATTGCACTAAATCATGTTATTCGATTCGTCTGTGTGTGTGTGTGTGTGTGTGTGTGTGTGTGTGTGTGTGTGTGTGTGTGTGTGTGTGTGTACATACATATGTATATGAACATGTTTGCTCATTACGTTTACTTATACAATATACTGAATGATTTTTTGTTTTTTAAAGAAAAGTGAATTATAAGATGAAAATGATGATGATGATGATGACGACTAAGAAGACGAAGAGGTATGTTGTGTATGTAGACAAATCTTACCTTGATATTTTAAAATAAGAATATAAATAATAATTTAGAAGAATTATAATAGAAATTGTTTTTATAAATAAGAAATAATTAAATTAATGTTATTTTAATGTAACACAACAACAACAACAACAAAAAACGAAACGAAGTAAATAAAATTGCACTTAGTTTGATTAAATTGTGGTTACAGTGATGTAATGTGTATGTATATTGTACTTGTAACACTATGTGTTTTATAGTGAGATGATGAAGGTGATTAATTGATTTACATTATTTTGTATTATAGAATTTGGAGCATTTCGTATAATAAAGTTCATTGCGGATTAAGTGGTGAAGTATGTTGGCTGGTTCAAATGAATTGATGCGGTTTTTTTTGTAGCACTTTGAATAATCGAAAGCTTTTACTATAAAATTTGATAAATCATAGAATATATGTGGTATAAGTACTAAAGAGTTAAAGGATTAAACAGTGGAAACAGTTTTGGAAGTCGATCAATATGATTATAACAATATTATTATGAAAAGTATCTTGATTGCAATTTTATTGACTGATTCGATTTATGGATGACCTCTTTCAGACCAAAACTGTCTAAAAAATAAATACTTGTCCCTACCATTAAAACAAAAAATTAATCGTGTATATAACTATCCTGTCTAGACGGTTTAAACAACAAACTTATGGAGCTTCCATTAAATTTACACTGAGGAAATTTCTAATAATTCCGAAGAATTCTTCCTAATGCAACTGTGTTTATGTTAGAGGAAAGTGAATGAATCTTGAGTGAAACATGATTGAAAAGTTTTTGGCATTGACCCTAGTGAAAGTGAATGATGACTGAAAAATGATTAACATTGAGTAAAACATGAGTGAAAAATGGAGTGAAATTTTCACTTTATTTGCCTTTAGGTATTTTGGCCTACTGAAAATAGAGTGAATAGGATTCGACTCTATTGGAAAGAGAAGAAAAAGTTAAAACATTCATGAAAAATGGACAAAAATTGAAAAGTGGTTGAAAATTGAATGGAAATTGAACGAAGTGTGAGTGATAGTTAACGACAAATTTTTGAACTTTCTTTCATAATATGCGTAAAGGCGTTTTTAACCTAAAATCGACTCTTGTTACTGAAAAGTAGTATAAAGTGAGTGTAAAAGTCATAGAATAAAATTAATGAAGATTCAGTGAAAAGTGATTGAACATTCATTAATACATGATTGAAAGTGGTAGGAAATTGAGAGAAAAGTGAGTAAATCTAAAGTAAGCTTCGAAAGGATTTTGCCATAGAATTGACTCTACGGTGAAAGGGGATGATGAGTGAAACGTTTAAGGAATTGAGTGAAAATTGGCTTAAAATCTGAATATGGTTCGAGGTAATTGGAAGATTGGAAGAAAGTAAATTAAAATTGAGTGAAAATTTAGAATATTGGTCGGTAATGGAATTAATAATGAAAATAGGGTAAACAGATATGATATTAGAGGGGTAAATGAAGGAAGAGTAGGGAAAAGTTGTTGAAAATGTTATCAAAAATTGAGTGAAAATTGTTTTCAAATAATATTCCTGTAAAATGTTTGGCCTGAAATCGACTCTAGTGTCGAGGATGTACGTAAAACTAAGAATAATCGGACCATCCTCTAAATTCTCTGATCTGCCTCTTTGAAGAAAAGTCAATGAAACGTGAGTTAAAAGCAATACTAATGTTTTTGACACGATGAGTGAAAAATTACCAAAAATTGAGTGTAACAAGATTCAAAAGTGACTTAAGAGTGAGTGAAAATTTAAATATATCTCACACATATTTTATAGTTGACACTAATGAAGTGGAAGTTATTAAAAATTGAGTAAAAAGTTAGTGACAAGCATGTGGTTTGGTATCTAATGGAGGGGGGGGGGGGAGGCAAAGTTTAGTAGATTAATCTACCAGCTCCGTAACCTTTCAGTAGGGTGCGCATCACGTGAGCTGTTCTGGTCTTATCATTAGGCAGCTGGGTGATGGGTACAATTGTGTAAGAGGTAACTTGTTCACATTCGCAAGTGTACGTACGGCCTTCTCGTGGCAACCACTGGTAACTAAGGCCATTTGGCACATTTTTGGCCATTTGGCACAGGCTAAAGTACGGCGCTTAAGGAAAAAACCTTGACAAAAAACCCTAATCTAAGGTGGAACAGCATATGCCGATGGATGAATGGCTGATAGGCTAATCAGTCCAAAATATGTGGACTTTGGATACCAGGCACCTTCAAGTTTTATTTAGCCTTTCTGTAGTAAAGCTGGGTGACATAAATGTGATTTGCAATTCCCAGCAACTCGTAAGAGTAAAATCAAACGGAATACGAGGCAGGAGTAGGAATATACGGGAGTGGGACAACCCTCTCGAGGTCCTTGGTCTCCAATGCGACCGTTTTTCTAGCGGAACTACATGCTGTAGTAAACATTTAGGATAGAGAGCAATAAGCCCAGATAGTATACATCACGTACCGGGAGGCAGTATTATCAGGTTCATTAAGAACCTGAATATATACTGGACGGATAATTAAGCAGGGTCCAGTACAATAAATCTTTTAGGTCGCAGTGCGAGGTGGCTGATCGCCCGCATGGCCCTCTAATAATAATTATAATATTAAAACCAGTCCAATTACAAAATAATGTATTCATTAAAGAAAGAATTTATACAATTTACAAACCATACCATGCGGATGTCGAAATAATTAATTATGAAAATAATCCCAAAGAAATCTTCCTAATGCTACTGTTACTACTTTTTTTAGAGGAAAGTGATTAAAAATTTTAAAAGTGTTTGGCTTCGGATTGATCCTAGTGAAAGAGAATGATGACTGAAAAATTATTAAAACTGAGTAAAACATGAGTGAAAAATTAATGAAAAGCAGGTGAATACGGGTCAACACGAATGGTTAGTGAGATGAGAAATAAATATGATTGAAAATTGAGTTAAGCTAGAGAAAATTAATAAGAAACGTTTAGGAAAAATGAATAAAAATTTAGTGAACATTTTCACTTTATTTGCCTTTAGGTATTTTTTGCCTAGAATTTAATAGAATTCGACTCTATGGGAAACAGAAAAAAGAACTAAAACATTCATGAAAAATGAACAAAAATTGAGTGAAAATTGAGTAAAAATTTTAATAAGCGTTCATGAGTTTACGTCACAGAATTTACTCTAGTGAAAATAAATCATTTATGAAAAGTGATTAAAAATAGAGTGAAATGAGAGTTAAATGTTGAATATGCGTGTGAGTTGAATATGACTGAGCGAAAAAAGTTAGATAATTGCGTGGAAAGTTAAAAAGTGGTTGAAAATTGAATAGAAATTGAACGAAATGTGAATGATAGTTAAATAATTAACGAAAAATTTGTGAACATTCTTTCATAATATGCGGAAATTGAGAGAATAGTGAGTAAATCTTAACTTAGCGTCGAGGGGATTTTGGCTTAGAGTTGACTTTGTAGTGAAAGGGAATGATGAGTGAAAAATGACTAAAAATTTAATGAAACGTTTATGGAAATTGAGTAAAAATTGGGTTAAAATTTCAATGTTGTTCGAGGTAATTGGAAGATTGAAAGAAAGTAAATAAAAAATTTACTGAACATTTTCACACAATAAGCGTACAGGAATTTTTGGCCTGTGGCCGAATTCCGGTTCGATGACAAAATATAATGGCAAATGATTTGATTTTTTATGTTAGCTAGTCGGTTGCATTTTTATTTATAGTAGGCGAAATAAAAAATCAAGCCATTTCTCATTCTCATTTGTCATTGAACCGGAATTCGGGTGGTGAAATGGTGGATAGTAAAATTGATACTGAAAATAGGGTAGACAGATTTGACACTAGAGGTAAATGAAGTAATAGTGGGATAGAGTGGTTGAAAATGTTATCAAAAATTGAGTGAAAAATGTTTTCACTTGAAAATTGAGTGAAGAGTGAGAGGGATAAATGGTATACGGGATGTACGTAAACCTAAGAATAATCGGCTCATCCTCTAAACTCTCTGAATTTAAATACTATGAAATTTCAAAAAAAATCTGCCTGTTTTAGGGGCTTATTTTTGACTATAGAGGAAAGTCAATGAAACGTGAGTTAAAAGCAATAGTAATACTTTTGGCTTTGAATTGACTCATGTGAAAGTTAACGATGAGTGACAAATGACTAAAAATTGAGTGTAACAAGATTGGAAAGTGAATTAACAGTGAATGAAAATTTGAACATACCTCACACATTATTTGGCAAGGGTGTTCAAATTTGAGGTATCTTTTTAAATTTTAAATAAAAGACATAAATTATGTGGAATCTTTATTTATTTTTATTGAAAATTAAAGTAGATTTGTTCCGGTTAATAATGAAAAATAATGTCGTTCAAGTGGCCCCTTCTGCTAGCTCGGCAGGCTGTCAATCTTTTGCCCAAATGTTGAATAACTTTTTCGCATAATGATGGTTCAATTGAGGTGTTGAACAGCTTGAGGATAATCCGCATAAAGTTTACTCCTCAAGAAAGCCCATAATAAGAAGTCCAATGGCCTTAAATCATATGGTCTTGGTGACCAATTCACTTCTGTTCTTCGAGAAATTATTCGATTATTAAATTTCTCTTTTGAAAGATCGATTTATTACGTTGCTGAGTGGCATATTGTATCATCCTGTTGAAACCACTTGTTTTGCACATCAATATCTTTCAATTGACTCCACAAAAAGTTTCTAATCATCTCTGAATATCGAGCTCCATTCACAGTAATTGCATTGCCATTTTGATTTTCGAAAAAATATGGACCAATAACGCCACCACACCATGCAGTAACTTTTTTTTGTTTCATTGCCTTTCCAAACAATTGTATGGGATGTTCTTCAGCCCAAATGCGGCAATTTCGTTTGTTGACATAGCCGCCAATTTCAAAATGAGCTTCATCAGTGAACATAATTTCATTGAAAAAGTTTTCATTGTCTTCATGTTTTTCTATGGCCCAATTACCGAATTCCTACGTAATGAATGGTCAGTTGCCTTTAATTTTTGTGCTAAGTGTATTTTGTAAGCCTTTACATAAAGACCTTTAATGACGACGAATTGATATCCTTGGTTCTTCAGCAACACTTGCTCTAACAGCTGCAATATTTTCACTTGAACGACCACTACGATAATAAATTCGGCTTCTCTGATCTTGAACTCATCACTTAACTTTCACTATATTTAAAATAAGTTTTAATAATGAAAACACGTTGTTTACTCGTGTAGCGATCCATTTTAAGAAATTGGAATGTTTGTACTTATCATGGTATGCTAGTACAAAAAATATAAATGGCGGAATATTATAAAAGATACCTCAAATTTTAATACCCTTTAGATGACTCTAATGACTATGAATAAATATTTAGTTAAAAGTAATTGAAAATTGAGTGAAAAATGACTGAAAATTGTAAGAAAAGTGAATAAATATTAAATAAAATACTCACTCAGTTTGAATAATAGAGTTTTTGGCCTAGAATTGTCTCTAGTGGAAGTTATTAAAAATTGAGTAAAAAGTTAGTGACAAGCATCGTAAAAAGAGTGCAACTTAAATAAACCGTGCACAAAAAATTAATATGCATTTTGGAGGTTTCTCTCAGAATTGACTCAAGAGTGAGAGTGACCGATAAATAATTGAGAATTGACATAAACATTCATGGGCTTCAAATGAACTCTAG
This sequence comes from Tipula vernalis, assembly GCA_958295665.1. Taxonomy (NCBI): domain Eukaryota; kingdom Metazoa; phylum Arthropoda; class Insecta; order Diptera; family Tipulidae; genus Tipula; species Tipula vernalis. The sequence goes on along the minus strand of OY282559.1, from coordinate 390,120,725 downwards.
TGAAAGTAAATGATTTTTGAAAAATGATTGAAAATAAAGTGAAGCTGTCAGTTATAACTAACTTTAGTGAAAGCGATTGATAAGTGAATGAAACTTGAACTAAAAATGGATGAAATGTAAATGAAGATTGAATGAAAATTATCACTCAATATTCTAATAGAAGGTTTGGTGCAAACTCGACCTTGTGAAAGTTATTTAAAATTGTGGGAACAGTGAGGAACAAGTAGCAGGATACATAGCCCACAAATTGAGAATACGTAATTAAGTATACGACCTTCCTCCAAGCTCTCTGAATTAAAATACGTTGACATTGTGAATGAGTGAAAAGTGTGTAAATGTAGAATATTGTGCGTAAAAAGTTATTTAAAAGTTTTTTGCGATGATTTGGCTCGTGTAAATTTCAAAAACATGAATATAAATAATGAGTGTAGGGAAAGTGATTGAAAATCGAGTAAAGCGAGAGAAAATTGAAGAAAATCGGACAAAAATCGAGTGAAAATGTTCACTCAGTTTTCTATAAGAAAATTTCCAAATTGAATGTAAAGTGAAATGAAAAGTAAAAAAAAAAAATTTGATGTGCGTCGAAGAGGTGTTTGCTAAAAATTCACTTACAAAAGGTGAATGGACCGTTAGGAAAGTGAAGGAAAAATATCAGAAAATAATTAACCGTTAACTAAATATAAGTGAAAAGAGAATTAAAGTGGAGTGAAAGTGACTAAACATTATAATTATTATCGACAAGCATATGTTCAGGTTAACTCTAGTGAAAAAAATAATGGGCAAATGGTGATTAAAATTAAAGAGAAATATGCTCGAATGTGAATGAAAGTTGAGTAAAAAATTAAAAAAAGTTGTGGCGAAGAACTGACACTAGTGATAGTAATTGATGAGTGAGTGGAAAGAGATTGAAAAGCGGGTGTAAATTTAAAGTAGAGTCAGTGAAAAGTGAATGAATATTTTCACTCTATATTCTTATAGAGTTTGGAAGAAATTGTCGGGAGAAATTAAAAAAATAAAAAATGATTGAAAAGCGAATAAAGTTTCAGTCAAATTTAATGAAATTAATCTCAAATTAAAATTTTCTACCTAGAAGTTACAGTGTTAAAAATTACTGTAATGTAAGTGAAGTGTAAGTGGTAACTAGGATAAAGTGAAGGCCAACTTAGTAAAAAGTGAGTAAAAGTTGAATATTTGCCGATGGATTTTTGGCTTAGAATTGGCTCTAAAGGAAAGTAAACGAAGGGGAATAAAATTTCATTGAAAAGTTTTTCGTGTAGAATTGACTGTAGTTAAATTGAATGATGAGTGAAATTTGACTAAAAATTATATAAAACGTGAAAGGAAATTAAGCGAACAGTAGATGCAAATTTGCACATTCGTTGAGGCGTTTTTGACTCTGGTGAACGTGATTGAAGAGTGAGTGAAACTTGATTGAAAACTAAGTGAACGCATTAGAAAATTTAAAGAAAGTGAGTGAAAATTTAATTAAAATGGAATGGAAGTTTAGATAGAAGTTTTTGGTATTTAGTGAAATTTACTGCAAATGTAGTAAACATAATTGTAAGGACTAAAATGTGAGTGAAAATTCAATGAAAACTGAGTAAACAGTGAGGTAAAATTTAAATATAGTGTTTAGTCTATAAAAAGATGATATAAGATTATAAAAAGTGAATGGAAATGTAGTGAAAAGTAAGTAAAATTATGAATACGTAGAAGTTTTCGGCTTAGAACTGGCAGTCAGTGAATACAAAAAGATTATTAATTGAGTGAAATATGATTGAAATGTGAATGAAAACTGAACCAAGTGTGAGTGAAAGTGAACGAAAAAAGTAAGTCAAAAGTAAGTAAAAACTACATTTAATGTCGAGGAGCTTTTGGTTTATAATTTACTCTAGAGAAGGTGAATATTGAACGGCTGAAAAATGATTGAACGTTTAGTGAAGCTTGGGTGACGTGCGAGAAAAATTAAAGGAAAATTGAATGAAAATGGAATGAAAATTTAGTCAAAATTGAGTGAGGGGTCAAAAAGATACTGAAAATTGAGATGAGCAGCAAGTGTTAAGAAGAATAAATTGAATGCAGACTAGAGGGTTGCTTTCCCGAATGTTTTTAAAATCCCAGGAGCCGGGAGCGATAAACCGAATTTCACGGGATCCCGGAAAATTAACTAGAAATGTTGGAACTCAATAAAATATATGGAAACATAATTTTTTTTTAATACAAACCTTATTTCGAAAATTGAAATTCGTTTTTCTAATGATCCTCATTCACGATGTTAAACCATTCTTTAATTTGTTATCTGATTAGACAATGTCCTAGATCAGAATCTAAATCCTCCAATTCGTCTTCAAAATTGGAGGGGTAGGAGTGGTTTCGACGATTGCAGTTTTTAAGAGACCTAACATTGTTTTTGCTAATTTCGATAGAATTTTTTAAAGTCAATAGAGGTAAAGTTGGTTTTTCACAGGATGGCCCCAAAAACCTAACACTGTCCTTTAGATATAGGCGCTTAAATTTGTTTCCCTTTTTTCTAGTTTTACTTAAGTAGAACACAATAGCGGCAAAAATTTTGAAAATTTGAAATTTCAGTAAAATTTTCACATTACCAATCCATAGAAAAAAGGAAGCATACAAGAAATGTATTTTCAGAAGAAATCAAAGAAGTCTTAAAATTAATATCAGCGTGGCATTTTTTAAAAAACGCGCTACCTTCACTGCTTGGTTTGAAAAATCTCAGAAAATATATCTACTGCAATCGAACGAAGGCTAAGGATACTGTGAAGAACATTCTAATCTCATTCCCTGTTGAGGTTATGTTTCTATAGAGACAGTGACTCCGACAATAAGAGAAACTAGGAACTGTTCCCAGTCGGACTCTCAGGAACCTTTGTAGGAAGAAAGGAAAATGATCAACGGTTGAAGACAGTGAATGGCCGAATTGGCGTGATTTGTATTGGTTTTACCACTGAATGGAAATTCGCTAAATTCGTTTGAAGGAAAAGCTTCCGGCATCAAACGATAACGATTTTAGTGTTGGAGTCTTACATTTCGCTAAGTTATTAAGACACTATGTTAACTGCACTGAGTGTTCTCATAAAAATTTTGAAGTTATTCACTCATTGTAAAAAAATTTATCAAATAGAATAAAACAATTTTGAAATATTGCATTGAAAAAATTGAATAAGTTTTGAGCAAAATATAAATTAAAAATTCCCGGGATTTATGATTAAAATCCCGGGATTCGGGTTTATACAAATTTTTGGGAAATGTATCTCGGGAATTCACGGGAACAACCCTCTAATGCAGACTGAAAAAAAGGAAAATAGAGCTGAAAACATTTGTGTGAACATTTGAATATTGGTATTTACAAATTGGAAGAAAAGTATTAGTTTAAGGCCAAAAACTGCCTAGAATCGTAGTTAGTGAAAGTGATACCTACTGAAAATATTGTACAAACAATTAACACTACAGATAAGTGAATGAATAATGGGGAAAAGTGATTGAAAATGTGATCAAAAATTGAGTGACATGTTTGTGAACGTTTTCACTCAATTTGCCTATATAACCTTTTGACATAGAATTAACCGAATGTTATATTGAAAGTTCGGTCAAGTTTGATCAATGAGCAATAAAAATTGTTGTAATGTCAGTGAAAAGTTGAATAGGTGTCGATGTATTTTTCGCTAGACAAATGGATGTAAAAGCTGAGTAAACTTGAAAAAAGCATAAGTGAAAATTGAATAAATGATGAGTGAATATTTTCATTCACCGGAGTTTTTGACTTCATATTAACTCTAAATACAGTGAATAACGGATGATTGTTAACACTTTAATAGATTAACAATTAAGTGAAACACCAGTGAAAAATTAGTGACCGGTCTATGCAAATTTAGTGAAAAATAAGTGATATTTTGCATATGTGTTCAGGAGTTTCTGGTTTACAATTCTAAACTCTTCTACTTCAGTTTCAAAAATAGAGATAATGTGTCAAAAAAAAATAAATATTTAGCGAAAAAAGGGTCAAGTTTGAGTGGAAAGTGAGTAAACAATTAGTAAAAGTTGATTGGAAAGTTAGTGAAAAGTGATTGGAAGTTTAGCAGAGTATGAGTGAAAAATTGTTGAAAAGCCAATAAAAGCGATGAGTGAACGTTGAGCATGCGTCGAAAAGACAGTGAAAATGTTTACTAAATATTTGTATAGCAAACTTTAACTTATAATTGAATCAAGTAAAGATGTTGGAAATTAAGTGAAAAGTGAGGTAAAAACTAGTAAAAATTGAAATAAAAATTTTAGCTTAGAAATGACCCTACAATGAAAAAATACTCTTTACAAAATTTTCTCTTAATTTTCTTTTAATTTTTACTCACTCTTGTCGATTAATTTTCACTCACTTTTCAGTCAACTTTCACTCATGTTTCACTCACTTTTCCCTCAAATTTCACTCTTTTTGTATTCATTTTTTTGGATATTCAGTAATTGTGCAATTTACTTTATTACATGTATGTTAGCGAATTAGTAGCGAACAGTAGAATTAACCGAGGTCTTTATCTAAAATATTTAAATATTTTTTGACGTTCGTAAAAAAAGTCGCAAAGCGAGCCCAATTCACATTTATATTGATTAGATTAATTAACCGAATCCACTGTGATTATGGCATAACATAAGTAGTAAGTTTTGTATTTTTTAGTTTTCGGTTTAAACAGATTTATAAATGAACCAAACTAGAATCCATCCTTCCAAAAACGCGAGCCCTTGTATTCAACCGCCCTATTTAATAATTGTTTGAAAGACACTCTTTTTCACCCCGGACCAATTGTTCCTGCCACCTCAAGTCGTGGTATTGTCTAAGGGAGAAGATTATCTGTCGAAATGGTTTTTCGTCGCTAATGTATTCGTTGTATCTCAAGTCTTTTCACTAGAATTGTAGTTCATTTTCAAATGTCAGATCAACGAATAAATGATTTGACAAATGATATTTGTTAATGTGCCTACTCGGCGTGATAAAGTAATCTTAACGGTTATTTAGACTAGAGACAAGTGTTTTGGAAATTTCCTTTTGTAAATTTTTCAATACGGTTTACAAAATTGCGAAAAGGTCCGCCTCAGAAATTCAGCCTCATTGAACTTTCATAAATGTTTATTGTATTTATGTGGCACGAAGTGCCATATTTTAGTTGAATATAAATAAATCATCCAGTTCGAGATTGTCTTTTCTTCACTAATGAAAAAATCAACTAATCAGCTATATACGGTCAAATTAAACAAAACAATTCACTTGCAACAAACGATGTGCCCTTTTTTTAATTTCCGCATATACATTAGAAACCCTTTGACTATGTTAATGCAACATATTTAAACAGCTCCAACAACAAAAACAAAAATTAAAATTCTTCCCCACGATAGTGAATATGCAAAGCAAAACAAAAGTTTCTTAATTAAGTTTTCTGTATCCTCTTTTGTATTAAAAAAAAAAAAAAAAAAAAAATTTGAAAAATAACGAACTGGAATTATGTGCGGCGCTTTTCCGGTTCATCATTTAAATTTTAATATTAGCAGCAGCAGCAGCAGAATCTCTCTTTAATATAAGACAAGCAAAATGAAAAACTACGGGGAAAAGTTTTTTTTTTTGTTTTTGGTGGGAACGAAATAAAAAAGTCATCCCTATTTTCGTTCATTTTAACTTTACCCGGTTTAGATTAATTACATTCAATTACCGACGGAATTGAATATTGTATGTATAGGGATAATGAGAACGGGATATAGAGTATTAGTCGAAGTGATTTTTCATTCGATATAATATTGTCTAGGACGTTAATAGACAAAAGTTAATTTATGATTTATTTCGGATATACTGACTACCTATATGTTTGTGACTTCATTCAAAATGAAAATTTTTCCATTATCATACCATTTATCCCCATAATGTCCATTTCATTTTAATTACACCAAAAATTTAATGAGTAGCATTAATATTAATAAAATGGCACATATAGCCCATACACCCCGTAATGTATAATTACAATTAAATTTACAAAAATTAAAATTCAATCGCATGGAATTTTTTAATTTTTTTTTTTTTTTTTGATTAATAGGTTTTGACCGCGACTTTCATGCATGCATAACGCGCGCGAAAGTAAATTCCAATACTGTGTGTGTGTGTATGTATGTTTATTTGTACAAAAATGACCCGATATGTAATTATATGATTTAATGGATTGCTCGCTCTCTACATATAAGACATTAAATTATATGAATTCAATTGTGTTACAATTATTCGTGTTTTGTATGTCAATTTTCTATTTTATGCAATTTGGACATTATGATTAATTTTGTACATCTTGTTGTCTATATATGGTACATGTTGGTGTGGTTAGTTTTGACTTTTTGTTTAGTTTTTGAATAATAATGAAGCAATATTCTGATGTTTTAGTATATATATAGTTATTTTAGGTGGAAGTGAAGGGGTTAATCTCAATGTGCACTACTCGCCATTAAATGTTATTAGTAAAATGTTTATCATATTAGCCAAGTATGTAATTACAAGTATATTGTTTCAAAATTTAATCGTTTTAATGTAATTACTGTGTATATTCATGTTCAACGGTGTATCTTAGGAGGTACAAAAAAACAATAAAAAAAACTAATTTTAGAGGTGAGTACCTCCATAATCAAACACAACACAATATGATGTTTTTTTTATTGATTGTTTGATATTTGATATTTCAAGACATGATGATAAGTACTTACATGTTATGTGTATATCCATAGCACTAACTTAGCAGTGAATTATAATTAAATATGGAAGAGGAACTGTGGAGAATTTAATTTTGAATCGGTTATTAAAAGAAAAAATTTAAACTTAAAGATTTATCGATTTCTTCAAGGAAGCAATTAACAACGTATATGGAATATTTTTTTTTCTAATTTGATCTTTAAAATTGTAATTTTGTACATATGTACATGGATTAATCTACTTAATTTGTAAATTTAGAACAATCCCTAAGAATGATTTATAGTTTGTGGTTAGTTGGTAAAGGTTAGATAACTTAATTTATGAAATACAGTAAGTATAGGTAGTATTCTCATAATGGAAGTCAATAGTGCGTTTTATTCATAAATCCCGACGATATAATCCGACATAAAATATTTGCAAATTCGTTTTATTACAACACAAATATGTGAGGTAAGTAAATTTCAGTAGTGGCAACACGAAGGGGAAATATTTTAAGCCCCCGACAAGAGAGTTTATTCCAAACATTTATTTTGAACGACTAGTAATCGACTGACAATCTAAAATGGCGCCCATAATAACAAATAGTTTCGTCCACTTGGGTAGAAAAATAATGGTCGTTACCTTTTGACTGATTATACCAATGGCAAGGCGTTGAAACAGATGAAGGGGTGATATGTTCTAACATCATACTAGAAGCAACATAATTTTAAAAGCGGAATAGACGGAACAATCAATTATTAGCAGTAACGGTATCATAGTTTCGGGGTCATAGAAAATTGTTTGAAAATATAAAGGACAAATTTAAATATCTGCTCAAAGACTACCCAATTTTATAAAATCAAAGAAACACAAAAAGAAGAACTTAACACCTACGTCTTATATTCAGTTGATTTCTTTGCAATACATGATTAATTTAATAGTTGATAAGTTAGTGTTTTTAAAGAAAAAAAAATTATCCGAATACAACGCCTAGGCGTTATGTTCGGAGGAAGACCATAGTCTGTTTAAAAAAAACTATATTTATCGACAAAAGCCGATTGCAATCGTTTGAGACGAGATAAAGTATCTGATGATTAAGCCAAAAATTGTTTCCAGAGATGAGCGATTTATTTTGTTTGTTCTGAGAAGGGTGTTTTATTGTTTAGGGTCCGTGCTGACATAGAGAAAAGGGATCGAGGAAAGGTTGATTGGTTTCAAAAGCCACTATGGCTAAGCCGTATTACTATGTTTAACGCGCCTTCTATACTCGATTTCGAGTTATTTCAGAGCAAATATATAGGGCGGTAGAAGTGATTGTTGAAGACGTATGCGTTGTTCAGGACAACCTGGCTTATCAAGGGTTGCGGTTGGGAAGGTCAAAACAAATACTAAAAATATTCAAACTTTAAGATATACAAATACTGCCACGTAATGAGGTTTCGAGAGTTCCTATGGATGAACAGTTTCGCTGAACGACAACAGATTCAATAAATGTTGAAGACATTGAAACATCTCTAAGATGGTGTTGCAAGCAAGATCAGAGAAAGCATTGATAGGCAGAAATAACGGCAAAACGTAAAGGCAGAGGATTAAGAGAGGGGTTAAAATATTTGTGTCTAGCTATCACCTCATTCAAGAATCCAGTTGATGTTAAGTTTAAGTGACAGAGTTCAACTAGTGTATATTTAAGATGAAGTCGAGGGCAAATTACGATTAAGGTTTACTGATGCATTTTCGTTTGCTTCACTACAAGCGTGCTACATATCGAATTGGTTCGTGACATGACAACAAATTACTTTGTAACATCAATGAAGGGGTTTATGTCGAGGAGCAAATACAGTCAATCCTAAATTCAAGACAATTGGCGATCATATCATGCAACGATTTAAGCATGCTTCTACGTTAGTTCTACAACGTTTCGGAAACATAGTTTTACTACAAGATAACACTTTACAACCAAAGAAATTATGTTTCGGTAAAATTCAAACAATTATTTGTAAAATCAATTCCCTCATTCGTGTTACAGAAGTTAAAAGAAAAGCTGGAATGTTAAATTGGAGTATCCAAAAACCATGCATTACATTATTGGAGGCATCTGTGAAAAAAGGCAAAGTGAATTCATTCAAAATGTAAGTTTTGTGGTTGAAGTGCTGTGTTGAAAACTACATTTTTTAACACGATAACATTCCGATTCACACAAGTCACACAACTAAATTTTGGTTTGTTTAAAAGGTAAACGTATACTTGAAAGGGCGGCTTGTTGGTTAGTCAAGGGGTTCAGCAATAATTTCTGTTGTCCCTTCTTTGGAATATCTGGAATAATTTTGATGCTTTAAAATTTTGAACTAAATGTAAATATGCCCACAACTTAAAGTTTAAATCGAAAAATATTGAGTAAAACCCTAAAAAATCTTAAATAATATCAATAATTTTCTGGAGTAGGCGGCAACTATATCTCTCTCAAGCCTATACAATCGTTGACGGCTTTAAAATTTTGAATATTTTCGCAAATCGCTAAGAATCGGGAAGTCACACAACTGACCCGTAGAGGGAGGGTGGCTGACCCGTAGAGGGAGGGTGGCTGACCCGTAGAGTGAGAGTGGCTCAACAGCAACCAAGCAAACCAGGCTCTCTGGAGACTAAGTAATAAAAAAAAAAAAATACACATCATTGTGATACACACCAAACCTGCAACAATAACGAAACTGAGATTCGTGCAGATTAATCTGCATCGTTCGAAGGAGGCAGGAGCGTGATTACAACCCACCCCCCCCAGAATTGATACAGAGGTTCGTGAATTATTGCACGATTCCTCACCAAAAATTCATCATTGGTTGCGACGCTAATGCACACCACGTAATCTGGGGAAGCAGTAACACCAATTTAAGAGGTGAGCAACATTTTGAATTCTGTCTTAGTACCAACTTAGCAGTTAACAATAAAGGGAGTGATGCGACGAGAGGTACTGGACCTTATCCTGTCTGACATGTGTACCTCCAGTGCAATTCTCGACTGGCATGTGTGGAAGCATCCCTCTCAGATCATATGTACACCAGGTTTGATATCAATATCCCCTCGAGACAATAGTGGATTATAAGGATAGCAAAACGCACCAACTGGCCAGTCTATAACGACAAACTTTTGAATAACTTTGCTGGTCTACAGACCACGATAAACTCTGTCGAAGACCTCGACAGAGTAGCAAATGACGTTACAGAGGCAATAATTAATGCCTACCACTCAAGTTCACCCCTGGTGCGTATCAGAGGCACAAGGGATGTTCCTTGGTGGAACCAAAACTTGGAAAACATGAGACGAAATGTCCGTAAACTTTTTAATAGGGCTAAGAGGACGAACGATTGGACTACCTATCAGGATTCCCTTACGCAATACAACACAGCTCTTAGACAGAACCAAAGACTAAGCTGGAGAGGCTTCTGTAAGAAAATAGACAAACTACCTATGGCGTGTCGACTCCAGAAGGCATTCTTTTTGGAGCACAGGAATCCCTTGGGATCTGTTAGGAAACCAAGTGGAGAGACAACCACAACCAGGAAGGAGACTCTAAAATGTCTAGTGGGAGGTCACTTCCCAGAATGTATAGTACTGAGAGATCAGGAAGAATCCAACGTAAGTAGCGTACATCCGTATCTGGTTCAAAAGAGGGCTCACGAGTTCTCGGGGCAGTTTTTTACTACCGGAACGGATAGGCTGGGAAGTCAAATCATTTGGCCCTTTCAAATCACCGGGAGGGGACTGCGTATACCTTGCCTTTTTACAACAATGCCTGCAGAGTTTGCTGCCTTATCTTACTATACTCTTCAGTGCCAACTACAGCTTGGAATATGTTCCAAAATGCTAGAGTGTGGTTCGGGTGATTTTTATTCTAAAAGCGGGAAAAAGATCTCCAGAAGAGATTAGGTCTTATAGACTTATTAGCCTCACATTATTTTTACTGAAAACCATGGAGACAATTCTGGGATTTTGTATCAGATTCAGCACTCTCCAACCATACTCTCTGGACTCTAGGCAGCACGCCTACCAAGCAGGGAAATCAACAGAAACGGCTCTATATGAGCTGACAGCGGAAATCGAAGATACGCTTCGGAATAAAGAATTTATTACTATGCTCCTTCATTGATATCCAGGGAGCTTTTGATAATACTAGTTTCGAGGTAATTCAGGAACAATCACTAACAAGGGGAATAGACCCCTCCACCGTAAGGTGGATTATAAACATGCTAAAAAACAGGAGGATTACGGCCTCTTTTGGAGGCAAAACCAACACCTTAGTGGCCACCTGGGGTTGCCCCCCAGCGAGGTGTTCTCTCTCCATTATTGTGGCTGATCGTGATGGATCAATTACTTACCAGACTGAGAAATTTAGACTTCTCGAACATTACCTATGCGGACGACCTAGTCTTGATGGTTAGGGGCAGATTCGCAATTACAGTAGGGGAAAGAATGCAACAAACCATAGAGGTAGTAAATGATTGGTGCACGGAGATGGCCCTTACGGTAACTTCCAACAGGGTCAACTGCACTCTGTTTACTAACCGGAGGAAAACTGTCCTCCCGCCTATAGCCCTGGGGAAGAAGGGGTAACTCTCCAACTGTCGATGGAGGTTAAATATCTGGGTGTCGTAATTGATCAGAAATTGACATGGAATCACCATTTAAATCACATCAAACACAAGGCGAATAAGGTCTACTTCACCTGCCAAAGAATGATTGGCAAAACGTGGGGACTGAGCCCACAAATGTTGGTTTGGCTCCACCGGGCCGTCATAAAACCTATGGTCTCTTACGCGGCGTTTGTGTGGTGGCCAAAGACGGAGCAGACTGGTGCACGGAGAATACTGGACAAGATCCAGAGGTTAATCTGTGTGGGTGCAACTGGAGCAATGACGACTAGTCCAACAGCTGCCCTCTAGAGAATACTGGGGCTCTCACCACTGCACCTACACATTAAAAAAATAGCCGGTTCAAGAGGTCTGAACCTAAAAATTATAGCCAACATTAAAACTATAAGGCCAAGACACAACAATATTCTACATAAATTAAATTTTAAGGAGGAATTGATCCAACTATCAGATTTGATGGTAAGGATAATCGTCTGTCGGAGGAATTTTACCCTCCCCCGCCATGCTTCTGTATGGTATACGGATGGGTAAAAAACAGACGGGGGTACCGGTGCAGGGATAGTCGAGCTGGCCTAGAACTATGCATACCACTGGGTAGCACCCCTACAGTTTTTGAGGCAGAGACCTTTGCTATTGAGGTATGTGTGCTTCAATGTCTTAAAGAGAAATATAAGAAGACCGAGATCTATATAATCTCGGACAGCCAGGTAGCCCTGCTAGCCTTAGGGGCTTCAGTATTCAGCTCGAAATTGATCTGGAGCTGCTACTGTAATTTATTAGAATTGGATAAAGCGAACAAAGTCACCCTTTTGTGGTCTCTTGGCCACTTCACTATTAGAGAAAATGTGTCAGCAGACTGATGTGCAAAAATGGGAGCAAGCCGAGATTTCCTTGGTCCCAGTCCTAGTATTGGATTTCCAAAACCCACTTGGCAGGCGGTATAAGGGACTGGGAACAGAACTATAGGAAATTTCTCGGGGAGTCCACCATTAGGATGAGACAGGCCAAGAAGCATATTCAGTTATAATATTATACGTCTGGGAGAGGCACCGAGGATGGACCGCTAATCCCTAAGATCCCTTACCTGGTTTTAACAGGGGCACGACTCTTTTAACGACCATCTACATAAAATGGGAAGGTCCCTTACGGACCAGTACAGATTCTGTGACTGCGGTAAGGAGACATCGGACCACCTATACTATTTTCATGCGATGCTATCATCCTAGAAAGATTCAAGTTTATCAATGCGTACATAAGCCACTGGCCTAACGCCGACCCACTAGATATGCATCAGATAGCGGCGTTTATCAAGGATATAAACTTACATTTAGTAGGATTCTCACACACAACCTCGAAAACTCGAGTAAATCTCGAAAACTACCTCAAAAATTTCGAAAATCTTGAGTAATGTGTAATACCGTAATAGTAACTCACACCTAAAACTCTTGAATCTTGAATAATTACTAATATTCACGAATAATTACGAAAATATCGAATGAACTCGATACTTCTGGAAAAACACAAACCAAGAAAATTTGGTTTAACCCCTTTCTGAAACCAGGAGGAATGGCATCATTATCTCTAACGAATTTCTGGATCATTTCAATTAATCCAAGTAATATTTTGTTTAATTATGATCTCAAATTATTTTTGTGTAAGTAGGTATTTAGAATATTTACTCTAGTAAATTTCTACAATCATGTTACAGCGTAAAGGTGAACTTTCACCTACGAATAGCTTTACTATTTATTGTAACATGACTGTTACAAAATGTTTACGTTTTGTATAGAATCAACGAGAGCTTTTAGCGACCGTGTATAGATTTACTGAACACTTATTATGTAAAGTAAACCTTTTTGTTTCAAATAGTAACGTTTTTAATTTCAGACGTGTAGACTTCATTTCTCGAAAGCAATTTATATTGCTAATTGTTCACGCTCACGGCGATTCCTGCTAATTAAAATAAAACACCACAAAGAATCAAGTTTATCAACAAGTTAAAATTTATACTTATCTGAGGGATTATCTTCCATATTCCAAGTTGTTTTGTCGTCTTCTAAAATACTAAAATAATTATATTTAATCTAAATTTGCATTATATAAACTAATTAAATTTAAAACTTACCATTAGCAATTATTGTCTTCTGCATTTGTTTACATAACACTTTGACAGTTCGACATTTTATGACCAAGATAATTTATGTATAGTAGGTATGGCTACAAGTTGTACTAAATCAAAGTAAATTACATACAATGTAACTATGTTAATCGAATATAGATGTCACCTGTTTACTACACCAGAAAGAGAAAGTTGTAAGAGTTTTTTATGACAATTTTCTGGAAAAATAAAAAGGTGACATTGCATTCGAAAACGTAGCAGCGACAACAAGTTAAAATTATAAATTATTGAAAATAAAAATAAAATAAATTATTAAATAAATTAATAAAGTGATACGAATTATAAAGTTGAAACTGGAGGTGTTTTACTTATTCGGTTGATGAATCCGCATTCAATTATCCTCATACAGTCCACAACACTAATTATACGATTAGATATGACATTGTTTGATATTTATTCCGTTAACAAGAAAAAAAATCTACGAGCGAGTTCACGCTCAACTCACATAAGATTTATGTACAAATAATTTTAAACCATTTCGAGGAGGCTGAGAAACCTCTGCAAAGACGGATGTAGTTCGCTCAGTATTTAAATTACGTTACATTTTTGGTTCAAAAAGTCAATAAATTATTCTATTTTGGTTCTGTTAAGTTATTCACCTACCACATCTCGAATTAGGTTTACCTCCTGGGTGCTCAGCTTGTCACTTTTTCCAACTAGTATAGAGGGAATGGTCTTTATAATCGCGGTGACGCACTAACTTCATCTAGGAATTTATAGATGTGAAATCAGTACTAGCATAAAACCCTAAAAGATTATAAACAAATGCCTATTAGCAGAGTCGAAACAATTATGGACAAAATGCACCACCCTTATTAAGAATTTTAGCAATACGTAAGACAAACGGCCATTGATAACAAGTTAGGAAGCATTAGTGAAGGTGAAGATGAAATCTATAAGTATAAATGCCTGTATATTTAAATCTAATTTGGTTGCAAGCAAGACGGATTTATGTTTAAAACCCTAAGCAGCCAAACTGGAAATGAAAACTTAATTTGGTCAGGAATGACGAGCAACTGTATTCAAAATTTAGCGCACTTCTAAAATTTAATTACCTGCCTACCAACCTTTCCTCCATTAATTAACAAGCCCAATACAGCAGAAAAACATTCAAACTGCCTAGTAAAACGTCAATAGAATTAAATAAATATTTATTGTAAATCCTCCTAAATTATTTGTAATCATCAATATAGAAAATATTATTCCAATTGCATTTGCAATAAAACGAATAAAAATCTCTTAATGTATATTTCATTGCGTTTATAATTTTTATAACTGCAAACAATAAATTATCGATTAAATTGGAAAATAGTGATTAGTGCATATTACATTAGAATAACAAACAGTATTGAATCTGCGTGCGGTAGGTTTCTTCAATAACAAAAATAATTGAGTTTGATCAAAAACCATAAAACTTCATATATAGAATGTAATAGATCAATAGTTTAATTGTTCTAAACATAAATTCTTTTATTGCGTAATGTCAAACATTTCTTATTTAAGAATTCCAAGCAAATTAATCTGTCCCTGAATTGATATGCTAATCCTCTAACAGACAACTAAACATAACTATGTATGTGTTGAATATAAGATATCCCATCAAGATGTGGAGAATTTATTGGAGTTACTGGCAAAATATTTGTTAAATAGTATAGAAATCACTTTCAATTCAGCAGAGATGCCCAGGCGTATACGGTGGGTCCGGTGGTATAACAATTTACCCATACCATCTAAGTTAAATGTGACCTTTTCTAACCTCACCACCACAAGTATCAATAGAAAACCTTCTGTAGAAAAACATAGAAAATTGAACAAATAGGTATGCTCAAAATGGGAAGCTTTACTAATCGCAAGTCTACACAAATCACTAAAAATGCTACTATATAATTAAATTCTTATAAAGTCCATTAAAAACATAATGTCAAGTTGCAAAGTTTACCTTGTGCACACACATAATATACCTACTCGTATTCATTACATGGATAAAAAAATTACAATTAACCTGTTAACGAAGCAAGTGAATTTCATTTAATTATAAATTATAATTACGGCTTCAACTTTTAAAAGATTAAATATGTAAACAAATCAATGGTGGAGCAAATTTTAAATTTATGACGCCCAATTGATTGGGTTTTAATGATTTTTAGCATCGAAAAAATCTTATTAAAGTCAATCAATTCTTTTAATATGTACGATATACTCAATTATGGGCTAGGTCAATAAATTTTAATGAAACGCATCAAATTATAATTAAAAAAATTTATTGAAAGCCAACAATTTATAATTTATCTTGTATACATCCATCATGTATCATTTCGCATCAATAAAATAATTAAGTTTTCTTCTTTTTAACAGTTAAAACAAAATATTATCTAAAAATGCCACAAAACTAATCATTTTAACGCCCTCGGGCCATAGGTTACCATTCCACATTATATATTATTGCATGAATATAGAATAGCAATAAGTGTTACGTCGTCTTGTCTCAAGGCTAAATTTTATAAAAACAAACAAAAATGTTAAATATTTATTTCTAGCTATACGAGATGTATGACACAAAATTCTTCTTGCTTTAGTTTGGTACGAGTACGAGTATAGTATATAAGACAAAACCAAAATATTTTGAATTCAACATAAAAATAAATACAACAACAATAAAAAATTTGCAATATCTAATTTAAATGTTATAAACCATTAAATGCGTTTAATCTAATTTATATTTTGCAATTAACTTTTTAAATTACAAAAAAGAAACCAAATGAATAGTTTTGGTCGAGATAATTGATGACAGCCATTTATTGTCGTGATGTTTTTTGTTATTTCGGTCATTGTTGTTGTTCTACCTAGAGGCATTGAGCTTTTAAATTTTAAAAATGACTTAATGATATATTAGTTTGAGATGTTTAAATTATATTTGACTTGCCAATCTTTGTGTGTATACACAATGTACATGAACAGTCCGAAGTGCGGAATATTGTTTGCTGAATAATTTTTGACCTGTGTAACGAAGTTGCGAATAAACAATTTCTGAAAAAAACTCAAATTATATTTAATTAAAACTTAGATTTCCAACGGCTAAGGTCGCACAGAGGTCTCCGTCTGTTACTACGTGCACTCCGACAAATCCTGCTATTCATAATTGCAGTAGCTTAGTTTTGCAAAAATTAAATCAAAAACAAAATTAGTACCCCCATGTGGTAACCAAGCTGTGCTGGAAAATCCCCCAACCCCCTCTGTCGTGGTACGGATTATGGGCTGGGCCAACTATTGTTTGATAACAACCCATTTGAAACATACTCTCAATTATCAAGATTCCCACCACACTCACCAAGCGGAGACTGCAGAAAGCTAGCTGATAATCTAGAGAACTATACTGATGAAGAAAAGAGTAAGGAAGGGAAGCCGAATAGATCTTGTTAGAATGCAAGAAGGAAATAAGGCAGAACGAAAAATGGAACGCTTAATGTTCTCCCAAAGAAGCGGAATCCGTGCTGCTAAAAGCAGTCCGGCCTAGTTGCAGTCACAATAAAGATACCCAAGATACGCAAAAATAATCAAGTCAAAAGATACTTACAAGCATAGAAAACATGAATATGCGGCTAGTTAAACAAGAAAGATGTCGAGAGTATTAAGCAAGTAAAATATTAAGAATAGGAACCTGGAATGTAAATGGGCTCTCGGACATACATAACGTGGTTACCATTGCTACCACACCATTCATCTGTCAAAAAATATGACGGTAGGTTCATCAAAATTTGTATAAGAAAATACCAAAAAAAGGAAAGGAAAAGAAGGAAATTACGAAATAAATGCAAGTAATTGATGGCAAAGTACAAACTAATAATAAACAATACATTGTAACCTTAATAAATTGTTTCTCATTGTTTAAATCACTAGGTCACCAGTTCATTGATGGGGTAATTTTAACACCGAAAATATTTAGCGGAGCACAAGAGAGGGCTCTCATCAAATTTGTGCTACAGCTTGGATACATACTTAGGATTTTTCAAACGGGATCCCTACCTTAAAAGTATGACTGGGAAATCCTTACTTTATTTAGTGTTAGTAGTCCTTTAGCTTAAATCCGCTTACGAAATTTAAGGATTTTCAAACGGAATTCTGGGATCTCGTTTTAAGTATTAAAAGTGTGACAGGGAAATCCCAGAATTTTTCAGGAATTGCCGGTTATCGATTTTTTATAGATACTCGCTTATACTACATAACGGCATAGGAATAATGAATTACCGTAAAACCTTGATTTAAGAGCCTAATTGGGGATTGGCGTATCTCTGATTTCCTATTGTCCCTTAGATCCCTTCCGATTGTCCATGAAAGCGAATGTCAACTGAATTTCTACACTAAATCCTTAAGCAATCCAAGGAAATAATCCTATTGATTTGGACGTGCTTCGTTGAGGGTTTTCGGATATACATATGAAGGATTTTGTTGAACAAACTCTCTGAATCACCGTAGTTACTTTACGTGTGCGATGGAAATGCGATTCTCTTTTCAATTTAAATGAAGTTTTGATGGTGAAAATTGGATTCTAAAAAGAATTTAGACAAAATTTTGAAATATGGCCAATTAATATAGAACTTGCATAATTGTTCAGAATGAATTTAGATAAATTTCTTATGGCCAACAAAACGATGAACTGGTCCTTGAAACGGTCTTCTGAAAAAAAATTAAAATTCGATTTTTCACTATATTTTCCGGAATTTTCGAAAATACCGGAGGCAGTGAAATGGGGTGATAATTCGATATATTCCTTCTAGCACCTTATTTATAGACTGGAATATAGGACATTAGAGAATTTCTGGAAAGGCCTCTGTTAAGAAACTAAGATTATCGATAAGTGAGAGTGCTGAACAGATATTATATCCATAACATTTTTAAAAAGATTGTCCGTTAGCGGATAACTACCGGAATCAGATGTAGTCGATTCATGTCTATTGGAGAAAAGTAACTTGTTCAGCTTCGGAGTTTTTTGTGAAAATGTATGTATTACATTAGATATTAATTTCCCAGGAATAGAGGAGAAACATACATTGAACTATTCTGCAATAGTACGCCGTTGAACTTTGGGATATTTATATTTTTCGTAAAAAGTTGATAAGGTATGTACCAACTTAACGCCAACATAATTTAAAATAAATACTTTTATGATTAAAAATTAACGAATTAGTCAATATGTGACAGAATGGCATCTCGGTTAATTATACAAACACAATCAAAAATTGCATTCAAATCCATGAACAACATTAACCCTCTATACAAAAGGTAAATGAAAAATTCGGATTCGAATAAAATTAAAAAATACTTATCTGATTGTTTCCGTTTCCTTAGTTCTAGTAGCAATTTTTTGTCGTTAACGAACTTAACTAGGTACAATCGTGAGCCCGTATTCTTGAAATTCACGCAAAAAACTCATCGATGATTTTCTAGTGAAATACGTCATTTCAGTCGAAAATTTAAATTGTTTTATACTAAAGTCACCGGTGACTTTTTTCACCAAATTTCAAGAATAGGGTCCATGGAACTAAAATCGGAACTAATTAGTTTCTGCGTTCAGTTTCATTTTTTTAAGAATATTTTCCAACTTTAATTTCACTTGTTAAGGAAACTAAAGCCTGTAACTACCTATAAAATTTGCGAATTACTTAGGTAATATATATTAGTGGGGTAATGTAATCCACTTCTTTTATTTGCAATTATTGCATTTAAACCCTCGAGAAGTCGAGGTTAGTAGTTTGTACATCGGTAATGAACCCATCCAGAACAGTAATCACATTATGTCCAATTTTCACCAGGTTTGCTTTGACTCCACAAATCATCACAAACTAAACATCTGGTATCTTCTTACGACTCAGCAGGTTTGCGTTTTTTTTTCCTTCGGTTCAAAATCAATTTTAATTCTTTTTTGCTTAATCACTTAATCATCAATCAAAACTTTGAAAGCTGAATCGTTTTTGTAACGGCTACTTGTCAAAATATTACTTAAGCTTACTTTTTTTCTTGTAAGAAATTGTTGGAATTGGTGAAATATCCGAGAAAGAAAGGTTGTATTTTACCATTTGGAGACAAATTCCATATCTGTTTGACTGACCCTTCAAATATGACAACGTCATTTGGACTAAAGTGGACTCTAAATTAGCTAAATCGAAATCAAGTCTTCTGTCTTGCATTGGATTTAGAGCGGCTCCAGCAACATCTATTGCACCAGCAAAAGTTTCACCCTGTTTTATTAACTGGTGGGTTGTTGCATCATCGTTTGCCTCTGGTCGTTTAGGAGTTTCGGAGATGACTAAATTATCATTACTGACAGCATATTCCCAGTTTTTAATAACATCGGGGTTAAATGGCTAAATCCCCACAGAACTGAACGCGAACCAGCTATGTTTTCGATCAATATCCTTCATCCAGGATGATTTGTCATCCATAGATTGCAAGCCTTATCGTAGGCTGTCTTGAATGGCCGAAAATAACTCACATCGAGTGGCTGTAGTTTCTGAGTGGTATGAGGAGGTAATGACAACAAGATTATCCCATTCTCTGTATGGGTCGTGTGGCCATCTAAGATAAGGAGCACTTTTCTTTTAGCAGAACAACGGACATTTTTAACAAAATGTTTTAAGAACTCTACAAAGATGGTATCGGTAATCCATCCGTTATCAGATACACACTATAGTGTTCCAGCAGGAGCACCGTCCGTAAGCGAGGCCTTTATATTTTTACGAGGATATATCGTGATGGATGGAACCATTGACATACATTTGTACCCGAAGCTAACACATCCTGTTTTGAGCAGTAGCTCATTCACAACAGATTGTGCAGCATGAGGTGAAATAAAGTAATAAATTATTTAAAAAAAAAAAAACTTGGCTTTGGCAACTAATTGTTTCAGAATCGCAGCACATCTTCATATCAGTGATGGCGTCTCATCTTTATTTGCATCTTTGTATTTCGCGATTAACTTTTGCGAAATTTCCCATTATATCCAGATTACGTTTTGGGCTAATCCGACCGCGGCCCACCTCTTCCACCAAGCAAGCTGCCATTTCTTGTGATAGCTCCAGATTTGATCTGACGGTCCACAGGAAGCATTCCTAGTAGTCGACTTCTCAATATTTTCTCCATATTCATGGGTGTAGTATTATTTTTTGTTTATTACCAAAGACAATAATTTATACACCGAATTAAATTAAATTCAAACTTAAAAAAGAAATTAAATTAAAATTTAGAGGAAAAAAAAATTTCGACCGAAGGCAAGAAAATCAAAATTTTACCAGCGGCATTAGCACAACAAACTACTGTTACCGTTTTGCCTCTTTCTCCGCTCCTAACAGCAGAAACTGGCCATCTTCCCTTCAGGGCGAGTACTTTAGCAGGTCTATGAACATTTTGCGTTCCGGTTTTATTCATAATATAAAAGTCATTTCCTAGTATAAATGGAATTTTCAATTTCATGTCGATCCATCCCCATTGCACGATTAAGTGTTATGGATTCCGGTTTCCTGATACTAAGTTGGGAATGACGTCGATGAAAAGAAATGGCCCAATCCGTTCCGGCCATACCTTATTCCTTATTAAAGCTATTTTTCGTGCAAAATTGAAAAACGAGTCGACGTAGATCATCTAACCAGTTCCATATAACTAACCAGTTCCTTTTCTTGCTCATCCGTAAGCACTCGCTATTTAGACCGAAAACGGTTTGTGTATAGAGCATGTCTTGGAAATATGGTTTTACCGGATAAACGGCGTCGGATAGAATCTTTATTAAACTTAAATGTTCTGCCCTATGCATGCTATTAAGGCGTTTTCCAAATTTCCTTCTGTCCCATGGGCGCGGTCGGTTTTTCTTATGTAATTGCATACCATATCTACCTAGAATAATTTTTCTAACGAATTTATTAATTTAAAATTAATACGGGGCAAAATGATACACTAATTTAACGACATGTATCATTTTGCTCCGTTAAACACTTAAACGTTATATTTAGTATTTTAATAGGTACAATAATTTTCGCTATAAACCTTCACCGAATTGCAAGAATGACTTACTTTTTCCAATAAAATTAATCACAGAACAACAAAACCAATAAACTGTAAAGCGTTCGTCTTTTGAATAATATTTTTTCGGATTTTTTCTTCGGTAGACAATTGTAATACGTTTTGTATAGGACCGTAAGGAAACGACAATAAATCGTATTTACAGCGAAGTTAGCGACACTTGTTCATTCAATAAATTATTGCAGTTTACTGGTTCCATCTATTGGAAAAAAGTTAGGACACATAACATTATTTTTGAGCCTGTAAAACTATTGTAACGGTGACACCTAGTGTGTAATAGAATAAGTTAAATTAATAGCTCAATGTTTAACTTTACTAAAATGAAATTTTTCATGATAAAATTGTTCTAAATGTTTCTACGCTATTAGTACTGGAAAATTCAAGAACTTTCGAGAAGTTTGGTTTGTGTATATAAAATAGCGATAGTGTGAAGATTAAAAAAGGCAATTAAAAAGTGATTTAAAAAGTGTTTTAGTGGAAATAAAAATTATAAATATACGGTAAAATTGTGTAAAAATTAAATAAAGTGACATTGTGAATTATTGTTAAAAAAATTGTGTTGTAATAATTCTTGTGCTAAATAAATAAATTCGTTGGTGATAAATTGACTTTGTTTTATTCACAATCCAGTGATACGAGCCTTTATTGATAAGGCAAAAACGTAACAATATGTTTTCGTATAATTATATCATTTTGCCACATGTATCATTTTGCCCAACCTCACCCTACTTCGGTCTAAAAAGAGCAAAGTATTGAAATCCTGTCAAAAATGACGAAACATTTGGTTGGTCCAAACCACTTTTCTCGACGTTTTAAAAGTCCCTGAGTCTGAAAAAGCGAAAAAAAAAATATCCGTCCGTCTGGATGTCCAGTTTTCTGGATGTCTGTACCCATGGTATCTCGAGAACGGCTTGTCCGATTTGGAATTTTTTCCGCTAATCTGTTTATATGGTCAAAGTGAAGATTTGTAAAGCTTTTGGAAACTCTACGTCAATAGGGTCAGGTACCTGCCTTACGAATTGACTCAAAACACCTGGTTATATAAAAATATTTACGACTTTTTTATATATGCGGGTTGAGTTCAAGTTGAGTTGAAGTTGAGGTGGTATGGTTTGCGGTTGAGTTGAGCGTTAAGTTGGGTTCCGTTTGCTAGTTGAATTATGGTTGAGTTGCGCTTTAGTTGGGGTTGGATTAGGGTTTTAATGAGCAGTTGAGAAATTTATTACAGGGTAACCTCACTGCAACGGAAATCGACGGGAACAAAAAAGTTGTCCGTTGTAGTTAGGTGAACGTTAAACTGAGGATTTGTGAATTTTTTTATAAAAGTTTATTGGGATTCTATATCTTATCCAATTTTGATGAAATCGAGCTTTTCCAATGGAAATAGGATTGTCAAATGATTTTCAGACAAAGTACTTGCTAATTTTTTAACCCGATAATGTTCTTACCATATTCCAAAACCTCATCTAAAAATCATTGTAGAATTTCATTTCAATCATGGATGTCAAATTTCACTAAAACCGGCTGAGAAATAGCCATGTTCCATCCTAATAGGCCATACAAATAATTTAATAAAGGTTCAATTTGAAATGTTTAAGGTTCAGTTTGAAGCGTAAAAGGAACCAATTGAAGTGTAGAAGTTTCAATTTAAAGTGTACTCGTAAAAGCTGTATAATCGCAGAAATATCTGTCTGTATTCGCTCTAATAAAATGTAAGCTTATCTAAGGGAGGTTTTCATTGAATAACGTCAGTTGCATGGGACTTAAGAGTTTGTCAGTTAAAGTGAGGATTCCGCTAAATTGAGTGTTCGTTGAAATGATGTTGCACTGTATTTAAAATGTGTTTAAATATGTACAGTAAGTGTGTATGATATTTAAACAAATGTACACACATTTAACGATTTGAAACATACTTTACACAAATATTGTTTAAGACTTAAGAAAGGTTACTGTAAATATCTCAAACATTCATCTAAAGTTACCACAGAGGAATTTCTTATACTTCAAAAATTGAGTTGATTTTTGATGACGGTATGATGGTACGAAGGTATGATGTTACAACGATAAAATGGTATAATTGTTTAAATATAACAAATGTGTGATGGGGATGGTAATGGTGATGGCGATATGATGGTTGATTTGAAAGTAAATTTGGGGTTGATTTGTTGATTGATTTGAGGGTTTGGTTGGCGGTTAAATTGGTGATTGCGTATAAGATCGGTTTGCGATTGAGATGGAGGTTGATTTGCATATTGAGTTGGAGGTTGAGCTGAATATTGATTTAAGAGATTCAATTCGGTATTGATTTGCGATTTGAATCAATCAAGACCGAAGTTCTGACCATCTCTTGAGGTTTTAGCCCGTTATATTTGAATTTCATTTTTCCACAAGTTTAATTCGTGCGAACCTTTACTACAACGTCACTTTCACTATTGTTAGTGATTTACTATTAAAAAGCACGAGGTTTTCACATTTCCCGACGAATTAGGTTATCAGGACTACAAAACATCGATTAGAAAAATGTTGTATCCGACCTTACATCCTTCCAGATTTTTATTAGATATATTTTGCCTGCAATTCTCACAAATATTGATAGTTTTGGTCAAAATTTTGTATAAAGATAAGTATAAGTATACTAAAGATGTGTGGTATAGCTCGATCCAATTCTTAAAGGTCGAAGATGAAAAATGGTGAATACTATTTTAATCTATAACGGTAATAGTGAACCTATGACTTGCTAACATGTGGATATATGATTTTTATTGTAATGACTAACCCGTGTCAGTATTTAAGGATTGCTCAAAATAATAGAAAATTTTTGTAATAGTAAAGGACGGTTTGGGGGAAATGTGTTGTTCGAGGGTTCGGATAGACCTAAATTGTTTATTCTACTTTATCTAGTCATATCACAAAATCAATCTTTAAATATAGAACTCTTTATTAACGACTTATTTGAAAAAAATGCTTTATTTTGACAGAGTATCCTGAATTGAGTGGCTAAATGCAACAAATAAATTTTAGTTGAATAATTAAACATATCATTAGTGGAATAGTTGATCACGGATCA
This sequence comes from Tipula vernalis, assembly GCA_958295665.1. Taxonomy (NCBI): domain Eukaryota; kingdom Metazoa; phylum Arthropoda; class Insecta; order Diptera; family Tipulidae; genus Tipula; species Tipula vernalis. The sequence continues at coordinate 390,096,054 of OY282559.1, read as the reverse complement.
AGTTATGTGCCACAAAATTATTTATTTTTTACAGGACAGACTATTATCGATCTATGGTTTATTTATTTCCCCATTGTCAGTTTTCAGCATAACCACTTTGATCCTCTTGTTTATACCGGAATGAATATTGCTCATTTTACTAAGCACCCCTAAATTAAAACCGCCTATTCTTGAAACGAATCTTTTTAGTATCATACATGAAAGAAATGGTCCACCAGTTTCATCACTTTTGAAAGCTTTCCAGAGAGCGAGCCAGACTAACTGCTGAATTTGCATGCAATATTATTGGATATTTGGTTGCGAAGGTTAACAAACTGTGTTGTAGCATTGCACTCACTCGGAAGACACCATAAATATGTATCTAAGAACGGGCTTACACAGTATTTACAACTATCGACAGCGTGACTGGACTGTTGTAGCAGTTCCTCTCGAGTCATTAGTTTGGTTTTATACGGTTATAACCCTCGGTTATAAACGCCTCGACACACCATAGAAAGTAGCAAATTACTTTTAGTGTTTTCTGATAAGAAAAATACACTGGTAGAAAATCAAAAAGCCATTTGACGATTAAGGCACATCCGCCCCTAATGTCGTACTTTTTGTTAGTCTTGTACTCAGGTGGACAGTCTTGCTCAAAACTACTCGTTTCAGGCAAAACAGTTACCAAATGTTTAATAAATGTTTAACATCAAGATGGAATTCTTTAGCTTTAGCAGCATCAAAACTGATGCCGCTAAATCAATTCATATTAGAATGAAGAGAGAAGTCTGATGAATCAATTGTTGTTAAAGGACATATTATTGCTCGAGAAAAGCAAGAACCGTCGTTGACCTTTCCGAAATTAAACTTGAACATTATTTTTAAACAACTCAATGAACAATAAAACAATAGAATTAAAATAACTGCTATTAAAATAATTTATTTAATTCGACAATCAATTAATTTGAGAAAATAAAGAAAAGGTTATCCAAATAAATCGCCATCGCCTACAAAATACTTCAATTAAACAAAATCATTCTTCAATGCCAATAACCATTGTCAATATACAGCACATAACACCTTGAAAAGTCGCACATCAATCATTCACGTCTGCAAACATAAATATATGTCAATTATAGAACATGATTTGATTACACGCACCCATTCACAAATGAATCATTCTTTTTCGTTCGTACTTCGACAACAACAACACCAATCATTCCACATGTAATAATATAACATAATATATTATAAGCATAATACTCCTCAAGGTTAATCAACATAAAATATTTGCAATCTTCAATTTAAATTATTAAGGAAATTAAGTTTGAATTCACCGAAGAAGAAAAAACTTTCGAATATCAAGCCAATTAACACATCTCAAGCATGACTTTATGATTTGATTGATCTTGTTCGAACGTGTACATACAATAGGATGCACATACAATAGGAATTTAATTCCATGTTTTAAATTATTGGATTACAATGGTGTCAAATTTTATTATTATCAACCTTCAAAAATACACAACGTTGATGATCAAAATTAAAATATTCGCGCCACCACAATCACCACCAAAAAATTTGCAAATTTTTAACTCACCGAAATGTATACAAAATTATGGTAATTTTTTGGTTCCGCCATTTTATCGTTATATACCTACATACAGTACAGTAGAATTTTTCATTATCTTTTCAATTAAAAAAATTATTTTCAAATGAAAAGTTAAAACAAGAAAAAAATGTTTTCCATTTCTTTTGATTAATCAAAAAATAAATTTGTTGAATATACACGGAGATGGAGGAAAATCGTAGATAGGTATACCGTAAATACCTATATAAAATTCCGCAGGTGAAAATGAAAATTTTTCACATTTTTTCCTTTTTCGTCTGTTCATTTTAATTAAGCAAATTGGTAATCAATGAATGTTTCTTTTGGGATTATTACTACTACTACTGCTACACTGGTATTATTATTATTTTATTACTATTTCGATGATTGTATTAAAATTTATATTGATTACGGTACAGTAGCAAAAAAATAAAAACTCGTGTCTGGAATTTTTAAGCAGAGGGTTAAAATCAAAAAAATAAAAATAAATAATCGACCAACAAATGGGGTTATCATGTTTCTGTGTTTTTAATTTTTAATACACAAATTAATTTACATGCTATAATTTTTTATCTATACGATTAATAATCATAAAAAAGGATTTTCCCTTATCCTATTTATGTATGTATGGTATGTATGCGTGTGTGTGTGTAAAATTTATTTATCTACACACTCTAGACCCTAGGAGGAAGACTGAATCGACACTAAGAACGGTGAGATTAAAATTTATATGGCAAACCCTAAAACAATTAAAAAATTAAATGATTTAAATAATATAAATTAGATGCTGTAATCTTAAGATTACGGAGCTAAATATAATTAATTTCCTTAGATTTAAAGTGGCATTCCATGTATTACGGTTTTTATACACAACGATACCGTACATACAAGTGAATGAAGTCAAGTCAAGGTTTTTGGTTTTTGGTTTTTAAAATTTATAAAAAAAATAAAAATTTGTTTTATTGTGGGATGAGAATAAAAGATTTTCATCTAACAGTATTAAATCGAATGACTTCAGAATTTTTTTTTAATCCACCTACATCCCGCATAATTAATTATCGTAACGTACACTAAAATCAAAAAAAAAAAAATCGCGCAAACATTAAAATTTGATACATCAAAAAGTACTTACTGCGTTTATATTTTAATTCGATTGTATTCCAATTTAATAATACGTTTTACATTTTTATTTTATTTTTTTATAATCTTGATGATATTCAAAGAAATTCGAAATAAGAGTTTCATCAAAAAATAATAAAAACAAAATTATAGATTTTTTTTATAATTAAATATCAATAAAATATGACATTTTGTGTACTGCAGGCAGCGCACAAGAATGATCGTGATATTTGGGTTTAATGTTATTTGATCCATAAATAAAGACATATTTGGTTTTAGTTGTTGCCGCGATCTTCTTAATATTTACTTATTATAGTTTATTACCATGCTCTTATAGGTTTATTGTACTCGTATTTTGATGGCGGTAAAAGGTTATAGACAATTAGTGATTATTGACATATCACAATATTAATAACGAGAGAGTTGAATACGAGTTTTTTTTTTTTTTAGTTGAGCGAAATGTTATAGGAACAATTTTAAAGTTAACGATCGAATCGCGTGGCTTTACGCGAAAAGAAAGTATTAAATGAATAACTGTGTAATAAGTTAATTTGTATTTAGGTAAGTACAAACTGGTTGTTGAGAGGCCGTTGTGTGTTATTTTGATGACTCTATCACTATACCATATAAACTAGGTAATTTAGCCCTTCAAAATTACACTCTGCTTGTTGGAAAAAGTGACCAGTCGGGCACCTAATTCGAGTACGCTAAATCCAATGGTGCTAGTCTCATTTCAAAGTTAGTCCCGATTTTTGAGATATCGCTTTCGATCGCTTTTGATAGCTCTTGAATCATTAAGATTTTCGTTATGCTTTCTTCAGCAAAGTTGTTGCGCAAGTCAAGAAAAACAAGTTTGCCAAACATTTGTTTTCTTTTCATTTCAACGAAAACACATTTTTTTATCATTTTTTGACTATTTCTTGAATTTAAATCGATCGAATAAAAATCGATTCGCTGGTGATTGTTCGGTAAATTTTTCCACATGTCAATGCAAAAATATATTTTTGATGACATTCGAATGTTTATATTATGAAAAGCGGTCAGCATGTTTTCAATATGTTTGCGCCAATCATCGGATTGATTAAGCCCGAGAACATTCTTAATAACTTCTTTTACATATTTCCATGACACAAGCTCTCGCTCACTGAGACCATTTTAAAATGCACCGTCGTTCATCAAACAACGAATATTCGACTCGAATTCTTAACGAATTTTTAACGATTCCATAGCAATATTTTAACAATTAGCACAAGTGGATTCTCAACTTGGGGTGAGAGCGAACATTCAAAGGGGATAGACGTGTTTTGTCTTTCCTATTCAAAATTTATTTTTATTTTTTGTTAATGTGTCGTTAGTCTGAAATGGTATGTATGTCTATAGTTACAGTTACAGTTCCCGTAGAAATTGACATGCAAGCAAAAGATGAACAACGTGTCTTTAGTGATAAAATAGTCAACTCAGTGAATCCATATCTACAACATAAATTATTTTAAACGTATGGTTGATCAACGTGACCAGGGAATCATATTCATCGAGTCAAGGCAAATTTGATGAGTTAGTAATTTTAGGCTTGGAATTAAAGAAATTTAGATTTAAAGAATTCAGTCTGATTTTAGCTTTTAAGTGAAAAACTTGTAAAACCATTTTTAGAAAATAAAAAAAATTAAAAAAATTTAATAAAATAAATTTTTTTTAACAACTCTGGAATTATGAAAACATAATTGACGCAGCCGAACGGTTAAGTGTGCGAAATAGTGAAAAGTGCAAAAACATCAAGCGAATAAAAACTTGTGTTAAAGTGAATCCGTCGCGCAAAAGAAAACAATCATTAAGAATTTAATTAACAATTAGTTATTAATTCAAAGTGAAGACGTGTATCGTGTGATTTTTTTAAGTGCAAAGACGTCCCTAGCTGAAAGTTGACAAACTGCTACAATGATTTGAGGTTCCGCCACATTTCACCAGTAAAACTAAAACCAGCACAGGACACCAAAATCGGACTCAAGTAACAAATTTTTATAAATTTTATTACCAATTATGGAAACCGTCACCATCGCATACTACTTGATAGGCACGAAAAGACGAAATTTAAAATAATTTGTGCACTAATAAATAGACACAAATTTACCTACATTATTATAAATCGGTGATAGCCAAAATAGGCGATCGATTTATCATACTTCCATTGTATGACAAGAAAAAAGGCTATTGAGGTTTACATTGCAAATAGAAACATTGATTCAATAGACTTACAAAAACAATTGGAAATGGAACAGATTACAGCTCAGCTTGCGGCGATTTCAGAGCAATTGGAACAATTAGGCCAAAAGCAAGTTGAGCACGATCAGGTGCTAACGTATCTGAATCAAAAAACGGAGACACCTCCGCCTCCACCAAAAGATGAGAAAATTATAGTTGATTTGTTCAGGATTCCAGAACCTATGAAATCAATTCCATCTTTTGATGGAAATAAAAAAGAGTTGTCGGCATAGATAAGCATAGCGGAAGATACACTAAGAGTATTCGAACCGTTGGTTACGCCGCAACAGTTTATCTTGTATATACAAGCAATTCAAAATAAAGTAGAGGGAAAAGCTAAGGATATTCTATGCTTAGCAGCGAATCCTCGAACATTTCATGAGATGGAAGAAATTATGCTAGAATCGTTGTGCGATAAGCAAGAACTTTCATTCTACAAATCATAGCTTTGGTCAACATAGCAGAATGGTTTGTCAGTACACAGCTATTTCAATAAAATCAAGGAAATAGTACAAAACATAAAATCATTGGCCAAACAAAAGTCACAATATAATCAAACATGGCATGCCATAAATGCATTTATTGAAGAAGATGCATTGGCAACGTTTGTATCGGGTCTAAGGAAACCGTACTTCGGCTATGCCCAAGCCGCAAAACCCCAAAACTTAGAAGAAGCTTATGCTTTTCTTTGTAAGATTAACTCTAATGAGATTATATCAACTAATTCAAAAATGCTGAATTACCAAACAAAAAACGGTTTTCAACCGAAAAATAATTCAGAACAGATCAATCTTAAGAACCAGCATTGCCCGGTTTAAGAGTAATCAACACCAATGGAAATATATCCATAATATCGAGGTCCCCAACGACATTGATAAACCAGAATTGGATATTCAAAATATGAACAATTTTTGGGAAGACCACAATTCGACAAATTTTTGGGAAGACCACAATTCCACAATTAAACTATCTTCCATTTCTCAAATGTCATAATAAATTAACAAATAAAACAATTAAAATCCTTATTGATACTGGCGCTAATAAAAATATAATTAGGCCAAAAATAATACCAGACCATCTATTAGTACCTCATGAATCGCAAATAAAAAATATATTAGGTATACAAAAAGTAACAAAAATGGGGAAAATTAATTTTTTCGGACACAATCTACCACCCGAATCATATTTCGAGCTTAATTTCTATGAATATTTCGATGGAATACTTGTATCTCAGTCAATGGCTCAATTAAATGCTTAAATTGACTATAAAGCCCTCACGATTTCATTAAACAATATAATTATGAAATTTTACTAATATTATCCAGGTAAAAATGTTTACCATCATACGGTAACTCTTGATACCGCAAAAAATGGCGAATGGTTAGTCACTAACCACCAAGAATTAAAAAGAAACATCATTATACAACCTGGATTGTATAAATTTAAAAATTTTAAAACTACCCTTAAAATACTCAGCAACGAACCCGAACCACCAAAACAATTACCTAAACTAAGTTTGAATGTCTACAATTTTGAGACCATCAAACCGATCCAAGTGTATGGAAATACACTTATAGATAAGAAAACTATCAAAAGTTTAATCAGGATGGATCACTTGTGTGAAAACGAGAAGCAAATTCTTGTAAACACCATTTTTGATCACCAAGAAGTACTGTTGAAGAAAAATGAAAAATTATCCGCAACAACAAGAACATACAGGTATCCACATAATTTTAAAAGGGACGTAGAGGAACACATTCAGGAAATGCTGGATAGTGGAATCATCCGAAATTCGAGTAGCCCCTACTCCTCCCCAATTTGGGTAGTACCCAAAAAAGCAGACGCTTCGGGTATTCGTAAAATTAGGGTAGTAATCGACTATCGAAAATTAAACGACAAAACTATTGATGACAAATACCCTATACCTCAAATCGAGGAAATATTGGACAGTTTAGGAAAATCCACCTATTTTACAACATTAGACTTAAAATCGGGTTTTCATCAAATTCAAATGGATAAATCCTCACAAGAGAAAACGGCATTCTCAACAGATCAAGGCCACTTTGAGTTTACTCGAATGCCAGTTGGTCTTAAAAATGGCCCAGAAACTTTCTAGCGAGCCATGAATAACATCCTACACGGACTGGTAGGGAAAATTTGTTACGTTTATTTGGACAACATTATAATTATTGGATTCAATTTGACCAACCACATAGAAAATCTGCGAGAAATACTCAAACGACTATCAGATTTTAATTTAAAAATACAACTCGATAAATGCGAGTTTCTTAATAGAGAAGCCGAATTTCTTGGGCATGTAATCACCCAAGAAGGGGTTAAGCCAAATCCCGATAAAATACAAAAAATTCTCGATTGGCCTCTACAGACTACTCAGAAACAGATTAAACAATTTCTCGTCTTGTCAGGATACTACCGTCGGTTTATCGTCGGTATTTAAATTTTTGAAGAAAGGTACTACTGTTGTTAGCATAACCGACCCGGAGTACATAGAATCGTTCAAAACCCTAAGAAAAATAATATCCATGGATCAAATATTAGCTTATCCCGATTTTTCAAAACCTTTCATCCTTACAACAAACGCATCGGAACACGCTTTAGGCGCGGTGCTTTCACAAATGAATGATAAAATAGAAAGACCAATTGCATTTGCATCTAGAACTCTGAACAGCACTGAAATTAAATACGCAACAAATGAGAAAGAAGCGCTGCGCTGGCCATTATTTGGGCATAGTAAAGAAATATAAACCCTACCTTTACGGAAATAAATTTACGCTTCTTACAGATCATAAACCACTCACATTTAACAAAACTTTGGAAAAAAAAACCAAAATACTGAGATGGCGTTTGGAGCTTGAAAATTTTGACTAGCTGATGTACTCAGCAGAATCCCACAAGAAACTAAAGAAGTGAATTTCCACAATTTAAATCAATCAAATGAAAACGCTAGTTCATAGAACGAATCAATTAGAAACCATGCTCCTAGCGAATCTAATACAATCCATTCCGCTAATACATCGAGCTACTATTACGTACATTTTTCAGATCGCCCAATAAACTATTACAAGAGCAAAATCATATTCAGAATTTCTAACCTAGACACCGTAATTAGGGAGGAAATATTCCCTAACTTCAGAAGGGCGATTATCGTAAGTAAATCTTTCGATAAAAATGATATTACCAACGTCCTAAGGAATTTCCATAATGGCAAACAATCAGCCATACTAGCACCAGAAAGTCTCTACCAAAAAATCCAAGACTCATTTAGAGAAAATTTTTCTCAAAAAGGTCATTTCGTATTTACCACTAAAATAGTGGAGGACGTAACGAATTCGAATCGGCAAGATGCAATCGTGAGAAAAGAACATGAAAGAGCTTACAGAGGCATCAAATAAGTAGAGAATTAGATTAAGAGAGCATACTTTTTTCCAAACATCACCGAGAAAGTGAGCGGTTACGTAAATTCATGTTCCATATGCAATATGCACAAATACGAGAGAAAGCCTTAAAATATAAAAATATCACCAAGACCAAACACCACCAAACCACTGGAGAGAGTTCATATTGATATTTTCACAATAAATAAGACTAGTTTTTTGACAATAATTGACGCCTTTTCCAAACATCTCCAGTTGATTCAAATAGAATAAAAAAATTTGATCAACATAGAAAAAGCATTAACAAGATATTTCACCTCTTTCGGCATACCGAATACAATAATTTCGGACCATGAGACTACTTTAATAATCACTTCAATTATGCACATGGATACAATCAACAAAATTTTAGAAGATATCCAGGATGCGATTATAAGAACGAAAGCAGCATTACTCGGCAACAAGATCCTGTCACTAAAAGAAATTATTGCAGTAAAAAATATGCTCATTGATCAAGGGGTAAACGTAACAATACCGGATGAAGCACTTAAATTTATTACACCGAAGATCGCAATCAATGATGAAACACTCCTTCACTCCTTTACATATTAGAGATACCAAAACTAGAAGATGAGACATCAACAGCAATAAGGGTGGTTCCATTACATATCAATAATAGCAACATCGAAAATTATCCGCAATACCTTATTAAAAACAGACAAAAACTATTCACCACAATTAATTACAATAGCTATGTACAGAGGCACTCGGAGATAAAAGAGTTCAAGGACAATTGTATGAAACCATTAGTTATGGGAAGAAAGAGCACATGCAACGTAACATTAGAAACAGACACAAGATCCACTGTACTGATCTCCGAAGGCAAAATACTGATAAACAATGCGAGAAACATCGAACTTTCTATAAACTGCGGACCTGACAATAGGAACCTGACGGGAAACTTTTTAATAAAGATTTGGAACTGTACAGCAGTGATTAACGAAAAGAAGTTCGAATCCTACGAAATAGAAAATAAATTTGATGAGTTAGTAATTTTAGGCTTGGAATTAAAGAAATTTCAGGTCCGATTTTAGCTTTTAAGTGAAAAACTTGTAAAACCATTTTTAGAAAATAAAAAAAATTAAAAAAATTTAATAAAATAATTTTTTTTTAACAACTCTGGAATTATGAAAACATAATTACATATATACTTTATATACATAAGTATATACATTTTAATTTTAATTTTAATTCCAATTCAGTTCAATTTTATTTAAGGGGACATTACACCTTCAGATTTTTAAAAAATCGAAATTTTTTTTATGATCGAATATGTTAGAATGAACGTTTTAGAACAGGATTTTAACAATATAAACATGAAAATGTCAACAAAAAAGTTTTATTGTATTTATTACGGAGCGCGTCAAAGTCTTTTTTCTACGGTTTTGGTCTACTTCGCTGTACTTTAAACTCGATTATCTCGAAATGACGTTTTTCAAGTTGGCGAGCAAGATTGAGAAAAAACTACTTATCCAATCGTTCTAAAATTTTAACACGTTGATCTACACATATTTCTGCTTAGAATGAACTACGGAAGGGAAAATCGGCTTTCAATTTTTTGAGTTACAACAAATTGCTGGGGACAAAAAAGCTATATTTTCGAAAAAATGCCGCCATTTTGTTATTTTTTAGACCATTTTCTTCCTTTTAGTTCATTCCAATGGCGATTTAATGCTGAATAAAACCCCGTTTTTTTTTTTTTTCAGACTTTTCTGAGAGCAGTTCTGATGCACGCCGCGAATTTTCGGTCTTTTTGGAAAATGACCGTAGCAGACGACAAGGGGCGGAAAAAATCTAAAAAAATTTTTGTGTATGCTTTGACTTAATTAAAATGTCCATGGAAAGTTTCATTAAGATATCACTTTTTATTCCATTAAAAAAAATGTTTGAAAAAATTTCATTTTTTAAAATTTGAAGGTGTAACGTCCCCTTAAAGTGAAATAATAATTAAAGTCTTGATTTCTTGATTAAGTGCATGATTTTAACTTTTGTGTGGTTGTACATGGAATTTAATTACTAAAATCTAATAATTGGATCGTATTAAAATTGATTTTAACTTTATTTGATATGCGTAGTTAATTTGATATCTTATTTTATTTTTACGCATACTTGAATGTGTTCTTGTGTTTTAGCTTATGTACAATCGACACAAATATGGTATTTATCAGGCAATGTGTTGAATTTACAGTGAAAGAAATCAAATTTTTTGATTTCTTGCATGACTTTGATTTTAATGTTTGTGTAATTGTACATAAAATCTAAATACAAATGTGTCATATTTTAGATTGAATTATTAAAATTAAAATTGACACAAATTTATATACGCAGTTAATTTTCATGTCTTATTTTAGTTTTACTAATAATTAAACAAATATATAGTGGTATTTTTTTTTATGTACAACTGACACAAATATATTCTTGAACCTTGATACCTAGCAAAACCAACAAAAATATTTATACAGGCCGTCTCGTTCGCTCTTTACGTTTAAATCAAGAAAATGTACTCCATATTATTGGTTTTTGTCATATAATATTTAAACAACAACAAAAACAGAGAAATATTTTTGTTGGTTTTGGTATAATCGTCACAAATATTTTCCTGTATCATGATACATAGAACAGGAATGTTTGTATGTTCGCTATAAGGATATTATTTGTGTATAACATAATGAAAACATGATACTATATTGTATGAAAATATTTACCTTCTCTATGTGTGTTGGTGGTTTAGTATATATGATTCTGTTATTTTTATTTTGGTATTGTTTTCTCTCTTTGCGTTTTTTGTATTCATGAGACAACTATAGTGTTCTTAATAAAACATGAACTACTCAAACACAACGTAAATTTTAATGTATTGGAATCAAATAGGATTCTTATACTTCGTATAATCGAGTAAGTTTGAATCGAATCGGAAACTGTTAATGGTTTATTTAGGTATGATTAATTTTTTTACAGGGTATTATAAACTGCATTAAATTAAATTAAATTAATTTAATTAATATTAAAAGATTATGAATTAACTAAATTATATGAATAAAATACTAATATGGAAATATTAATTCTGAGTCGAATTGAGATTTGGTTTGCAACACATAATGATGTATTTATTTATGCATGCTAAATTTTGATTCAATGAATAGGAACAACGTGGAATTTTGAAAATGAAAATCGTGTTGCTAAATGTATTGAACTTAATTAAATAACTTAATGGATTTATTGAAGTTTAGGTTGCAGTTTTTACATACAAACGTCAATATTACATATTATAACTTTGGATTTCTTCCATCTTTATGTTTTCCGCTGCACTTACTCGTATATTACAATTTATATGTAACGGATGAATAGGGGAACGATTTCTTAGCACGTTGGAGCATGGGTGTTGGAGGGCTTTCTTTGGTTGTGATAGAAACTTTTCTAGTTTGGAGGACCGGTTTCGGAGTGGTTGTTCCTATGTCGATTCCTTTTAGCAATTACGAATTTTTTGGTGAGCAACGTGGTGATGGATCGATTGATGGATGCCTGAGTGTTGAATGTAGTGAAAGCACTTGTAGAGTGGTAGACGGAGTTCTGCGCAAGTATGGATGCACTGCGGCGTACAGAGCGTGTTGCGGATTGTACGATGTATTTGGGATGCAACGGAGCGCTCGGCCTGTGGATGCGGGGTGTATGGATTGACATGTGATGTTGCGCTTAATATTGTATTGGCCGAGCCGGGAGATCATTCGCTTCTTTCACTTAGTTTGCTAATAAATAATTCAATTTTCATAATTTAACATAGTTCCAGACTTAATCATTATTATAGGGATTAAAATTAATCCTTAGTTTCAGAATTAAATTTTAGCTTGAATCAACTCTCCAGAATCATTTAGTAGTAAATAAGATGTATAGTTTAGAAATTGTGTGGTCCTGTGCTAACAATTTTTACTAACTATGGATCGCTTAGGTGTCTATAACCGCGTCTAGTCTGTGTCCCAACTATTAGTCCTATAATCCTTCGGTTTTGTTATAAGTAAACGGGTGTATGGTGTGTGCCCGGGAGTCCGGGAGTTCCTGCTACAATGCTTGGCCGTACGTCCTAATCAATCAATCAATCAATTGGCACAAGTGGATTCTCAACGATGTTGTCGTGTTGCAATCTAATGTTCTCACTCTGTATTGGTCGCCTTCAAGACGTGTACTCCATAAGCACATAAAACATATATTTTTAGTGTAACCGAATGGCATGTCTCTTAAAAGAGCTATCACTTTTAAGTCTGTACAAACTGTCCACTGCTGGTCGTTGTATTTAATCAAATCAATGATTTTTTTCATTGATGCAGTTAGCGTTTAGTTGTTGATTTTCTTCCCAGCTTAATATAAAAAAAAATTCAATCCTAAATTGAAATCCAATAAGAATGTAGAATATCCAATAGCCGATAGCAATCACATACTTTAAATAAAATCAACTCAAAATATGAAGTTATAATAATTTTATTTTGACATAACGCAACAATAGGCGTGCTTTCTACAGAATTTTATTTCAATATACCACCAAAAAAGATAACAATATCTTTATAAATAAAAAATGGTATATACTACATGGTAACGATAAGGTTTTTTTACAAAAAAATATAAACTGAATTTATACGATTACATAAATGATACATTTTTTTTTCTTGCACTAGATGGCATAATAAACAGAAAGGAGTGGCTATAATTATTGTACTGGAGACGGTCATTGACGATCCAGAATTTTTGTTTTATAAGAGTTGATAACAAGGAGAGGCCAGGATGGAAATATTTTTTATGGTTAAAAGCAACTAACACTCTACTTAAGATGTGCGAGTTGGGTAGGATTATAGGATGTTTTATATTGTACGAACAGGTAGCATTTTTAATTCTGCCCCCCACACGTAGCACACCTTTATTGTCGATAAATGGGGCAAGTGAAGTCAATCTTCCTTTGATCATCAAACCATTTGATTTGGCTAGACTTTCCAGCTCTTCAGCAAAAATTTAAGGTTGACACCAACCCAAGATTTAAAAATCGTTTTTTATCGTTCATGCTGGGCGTTTACAGTAATCTACTACACAAATAATTTTTCCCCAGGAAGAAATTCGCTGAAACAACCGATATATTCGAGCAATGTATCCATTTCTTTCTTTCTTCATCAAAAACATTGTCACATGATGATGTTGGAATATTATGCTGCCATGATAGTTCATCTTCTTTCGGCTGACTTGACATATCCCCATTGGCTTTGCGGCAAGTTTTCGATAATATGTGACGTCCGATTGGCCACAAAGGTTTCCCATTGCCGAGGTTGGTCTGATATCCAGGCCAGAACTATTTTGGAATCCGTCCAAGCATACTCTTTCCAAGCATACTCGTTTTCCTTTAATTTTTCCAAAAATTTTGTCAAAAGATATGCTGCGCATAATTCCAATCTTGGAATTGTTATTTGACGTAACGGAGCCACCTTTATTTTAGATGCAACCAAACTGAAGAATATACTTCCGTTTTCATCTTGAATTCGTGAATAAATAACTGCGGCATACGCTGACTCGCTTGCATCACAAAATCCATGCAGTTGTACGGGTTCGTCTTTCCATTAAATGTACCTTTTTTTTGCGTAACCAAAGTCCTTGAAATAATATCTTTACAACTATTATGGATGCTGCAAGCCAACCCAGAGGATCAAATATTTTTAACGATTCTGAAAGAATTGTTCTTTTTGTATATTTTATACTGTCATTAAGTTTAACATTAAATTCAAAATAATCCATTCCAGGAACCCATACTAAATGAAGGACTTTGACTGTTTAGTTGCTATCTTTAATGTTGACCGGTTGTAGAACACTTGGGTGCAGGTGCCATGACGTACGAGTATACATTCAGGGGTAAATAATATATTCTGGACAAATGAATGCTTTCAGGGGCAAATACATGCATTCAGGGAAAATACATGCATCCAGGGGCAAATAATACATTCAGAGACATGACTACATTCAGGGGTAATTCATTATACCATTTTACTTGCTTGTAAAAATAAATTTCCCCTGAGTGTATGTATTTGCCCCTGAATCTATCTATTTACTCCTGAATGTATGTATTTGCCCCTGAATGTATATTATTGCGTCATCGCACCTGCGCCTAAGTGTTTTAGAACCGGCCAGAACACACTATTAATAGGGAGATCAGGTGACTCTCGCCAAACTATCCGCTGGAAATTTACATCTTCTTTGCAGATCCTAACCTGGCGATACATTTTTTGTACGTCCGCACATAGAGTAATTGGATGAGTACGAAAACGTAGGAGAATTGACCAGAGTGAAGGCTGAATAGTGGGGCCGACCAATAATGTATCATTTAGAGCTATGCCGATTGCCGTTTTAACTAAACGGTCAAATATGGTTCGCAATTTTGTCATGTTACCTGATGTCTTAAAAACAGCATGATGGGGCAGATAGCAATGGTCGCTATTTTCCGACAAATTTTCAGGATCAATTTTCTCGCTCATGCACTCAATGTACAGGATTTTGTATAAAGGATCCGATTGACCAAGCGCTGGCGCAAATTTTTTAAAAGGTAGCGCTACTTCGTATTTCCCATCATTTCCTCTGGTAACCGTTTGTTTATAATGTTCCTCAGCCTCTTCTTCTTGCTTTGCTAATAAGCTTTCGGCTTCTCCTATATCTTCTATTTCGAAGAACTTTTTTAAAGTTATACTTTCCTCATCTATATTTATGTTAAAGTTATAGATTATTTGTTGTACTATTATCGTATTATTCCCTATAAATTACCCAGCCAAAGGCTTTATTTTGTGCTATTGGAGTTCCCTCGTTTCCCTTTAGTTGACCATTTTCCAACAATTCAAAGAATTGATTTTTAATTCATTTAATTTTTGACAATCAGGATCAGCTAACTGAATATTTTGCAAATACTCATAATTTTTTATATTGAATTTGCTCGGCGATAACGTAGTTAATTTTTTCATAACAAAGACATTTATTCGAAATTCTTTTTTGAATTGCATCGTGATCTCAAAACTAAAGATGACATCCCCCAACCAGTATACGGTTATTTGTAGCTATACCAGATACTTTGTATTTTGCATTGGATCTTGATAACCCCAATCTCGGAATGCAGGCCTCCGAGATAAATGAAGCCTGCGACCCACAATCTAACAGAATCCTACAACATCGAAACTTTCTATTATTGTCTTTGACATCAGCTAACGCCGTTGGTAAAATAGTCGAGTAACATTTTAAATTGGAAGCTATATGTGTTTGAACGGATTCATCTAAGTCGAGGGTGTGGCTAATGTCGTCATTTACTTCCGTGTTGTTAATTTTTAATGATCTAGTGTGATTTTGTCGTGTGCTATTTCCTGGTTGAGTAAGCTGTGTGTCGATACATTCGTTTGGATTTGTGTGCAACAATGTGTGATGACGCCTTCTGCATTGCTTACATCCGACTTTGGAAGAGCACGATGTGACGCGGTGATTGCGCGTTAAACAGTTATAACAAACGTTGTTACTTTGAAGGAATTTTTTCTGGCAGCTGTCTTTAAATCTTTAAATTGATCACATACAGAAAGATGATGACCTTTCGAAAAATAAATACATAATGCGGTATCGGTTGCAACCAAATTTGATTGAGTTACCCGTTGATTGGACAAATTCCGTTTGATACCTTGTTAAGTTTGTGCAGACTCCTTCAGCATATGAATTTGGTCACATTCTCTGTCTAAAAATTGCATGAAATCGCGCAATGTAGGAACATCTTAATCAAACACTACCTTGATCCATGATTGTTTTGTTACTTTATCCGCCCTTTCGAACATCCAGTAAATAATCCATCAATCTCTTTTGTTTGCCTCAGGTCCTAGAGCCTCTAGTCCTCTAAAAACTTCATCTGCGATATTATGTAGTGATTGCCTCAATTTGACCCTGTTCTGCATTGGTTGAATACCAAAAAAACGTGATTAGAAGTGACGCATATTTTTTTATCATAACGGGCCAATAATTTATCCCAGGCGCTCTTGTAATTGGCGTCTGTGACTAAAATATGCCTTATTAACGTAGCTGCTTCTTCCTTTAACAGGCCTTTCAGATATTGCAATCGCTGCACGTCAGACAAAGATTCTTTATCGTGTGTCTTTGTCTTAACTGTGAAATGCCATATTACGTGATTGAGCAACATCCCTAAGCTTTGACTTTAACCAAAAATATCTGGCTTCTACGGCTTCTAACTCAGATAGTTCATCCAATGTGACTAACTTCAAATCTTCTTCCTTAAAATCTAAAAAAGCCTTTTCTAGTGCTTCTAAGCGTATGTTTATATCTTCCATTGTGTGAACAGGTGCTAATTCGTTCTGAAATTTTTTCAAGAGTTATTGCTGCCGTTGCGATACCTCTTAGCGCCCTTAATTCCCGTTTTGATTTCTCTTTTTCAGCCATATTTTTCACTAATATATCAAACTGTTTATATTTAGCACCCTTTATATACATAATTGTATAACTTTTGTATATAGTACGCAATCCAAAAAAACTTCACATTCACGCAGAAAGTAATTTGGCCACCAAATTGAATTTTTAATTCCAATTAATTGAAATATGCACAAATTCCAAATTTTTATTTTTTTTTTTATCGAAAATTAATTATGTAAATAAATTGGTCTACTCACAATTTGTATGTGGTTTTGATTTATACAAAAATAACGCCAAATGATGGACTGATTAATATCTCGTTTCAATTTCTTCCAATTTTTTATCCGTTATCCGGCTCGAAGGACCATGATTTTCTTCCCGGCTGAATATAAAAAAAAGTTCAATCCAAAATCGAAATCCAATACGAATGTAGAATATCCAATAGCCGATAGCAATCACACAATTTAAATAAAATAACGGAATTTCATCCGAATGCGGCACCGGTAAATGAGCATATGTCATTGCAGTGTATGTTAAAAAACCTATTTTTTTCCGTTTGTACCAAGAATATAATTCACGCACCCATAACATTGAACTGGATCATGTACTTGTGCATCTATCCATATCATCGGGACACCAAACGACGTTGCGGCTCCAGTGTTTTGCCATCTATGCAGATGGAAAATACATGCCGTACAAACAATAGCCGGCGTCCAATTTACACCACTAATAATATTTTGTGAAAAGTATAGTCGATATAAATCAGCGGTTTCATCATTTATTTTGCGGTTGTTTGGCACCTTCTGTGTTTTTAAGTTATGGTTAATTAAGTCATTATTTTGGTGTTGATTTTGTTGCTAAGTAAATGGTTCTGGTTTTGTTTTTGTATATTTCATGTTTTCATTTAGGCGAGCATTTAGCCAATTATATTTTGGTGTCTATAAACGATATTTATGGCTGTCTAAAATGATGATCGATAAGTATTTTCTGGTGATCGTTTAAAATTAAAAATCTTTTAAACGTATTCAAAAGATTTAATTTTATTACTAGCGGCGAGAAGACGCCAAAATTGTTATTAGTCTTGTTCCATTGCACAATTTAGGAGGGCTTAAATTACGCAGTATCATGATTAGTGCCGACTTAAAATAACAGAACCTTCTTGCTCTATAATGCTGCCTACGGAATGGTAAGTACACTGAGAAAAATTGTATCTTAAAAACAAAAGTTTTTACCTTATTTCTGAAGGATTTGTGACTATGGATTTTGTGCAAAATCTTTATTTTTCCTTTTATTTTTGTTTTTTAGTTTTTTGCACAAAATGGTAATAATTATAGTTAGATTTGTGTATGGTGTAGTAAATAGTTGCGTAGTGAATATTGTAGTGGAAGTGTTTAAAAATTAGTTGATGAAAGACATCAACAAGGAAATATGTATTCAAAAAAATCATAACGGTACTCTATCCAGATATCGTTTGAGGTATTTCCATACCACATATACTGGTCTAAGGATACATACAGATATGTGACATGAATTTGTGTAAAATTTTTATTGTTTCTTTATTCTATACCAACCCTACTGGCACAAGCTACTTTGAGCTAAAGCTCATTCATAGCAGGTTGTGCCAAATAAGTGTTTTGTTATTGTTGTTTAGATATTATAAGAAAAACAATATTTAGAAAGGTATGGGAGTGCATTTTTTGAAGGGATCTGTGTGAAGAGCCAGATGGACGCTGTGTTGATATTTTTGTTGGTTTTTGGTATTATTAATTTGATTTTAGAGGTATGTCTGGAATTAGCTAATTAAGTTATAAATATGGAAATTAAACTTATATGGTTTCAGGTGCGGATGAGAAACCGGGCGCGGCTTAAGTATTTATCTTATATTGTTTATTATTTAATTTTTTATTATGCGAGTTTTAGAGTGGAGAAAACGGCCGCGTCTTTGCGTTTAATAATTATTAATTATTTATTTGTTTATTTTGTTTTATTATTTTTATTGTCGATTTATTAAATTCAATTTAGTAGGGAAACGTTGAACTATTAGTAATATGTAATATGTCAGATTAATTAAAACTAAATCATTTTATTATAAACATAAAGCTTAAAAAAGTAAATTAAATGTAATATGTTCAGATAAATTAGAACTATTTTGCAGAGCTATTTAAGCAGAATAAAGTAATAAACAATTAATTATTTAATTTTGATTTTAGTGGTATTCCTAGAAAGAATTGGAAATTAAATTTTATAGAGTTTCAGATTTTTAGATTTTGATTTTAGAATTTTAGTTGAAAAAAAGGTATTTAGTGTTTAAAATTTATAATTTAGAATTGTTTTGAATTTCAGGTTATTTAGATGGTGTTTAATTTGCTGTCCTTCAATTTAGATGTTGAATTGAATTTATTTTATTTAAGGGTGTTAAGGGCTGATTTTTAATAACAAATTAGTAGTGAAGCAAACTAGGTTCGAATTTAACTGAATTTAATTAAATTAATTTTTTTTAAAATTAAATTGAATTAAATTTAGTGAAATTAATTTTTTGGTGTAATCAAATCATTAATGTTGATTGGTATTCGTATTGTTATTGATGTGGATGTTGGTATTGGTGTTAATGTTCATACTGGTATTAATTATTGATATTGGTTAGTTGAAATGGTTTTAGTATAGAAAACACCTGAGAAACTCGGCCAAGCTTGGCCTGACAGCATTATGGGCGGGTGGTAATTGGTTTAATAATTGTCAAACTATTAATGTTAATTTATTTGTAGTCATAAAGATTAATCTATAATTTATTTCAGAGGATTAAATTTATATATAATTAATTTTAGAATAGTTATTATAAAGGATTAATGCATACTATATTTTAAATTTAGGAAATTCTTGAAGTATAATTAATTCTTTTAAATAATTCCGATATCATCTGCGGCCAATCTTATTATTGAACTTTAGGATGGCGTTCCCGGCTAATTCTGATTTTTTTTTTAAATTTTTGTTGGCTCCTGTGTCGATCTACATGTAATAATATTGGTTGCCACTAGATGTCATTGTTAGTTCTATAATGTATTTTATACATGGTTAAAGTATATCGAGTAGTTTTAGTTGTACGTCAAACAGCATCAAGGCAGAAAAGAATAAAATAATTTACGCATGAGATTAACTGTTAAATGAAAGTCTTTTAATTTATAATAATTGTCACAGTTATTACACTACACTCTAGGTATGATATGCTAGAAAGATTTTTGTCATAATGTTGACCTCAAATTATCTTCTGTATGCTGGTCGTTATTGCATATTTCGTTTTCCGTATCGTCGTTTAGATTGGTTATAATAATTTGTGCTTAACAATAATTTGCGTTTGTGTTTCCGAGTGCTTGCTCCTCTGTTATTTGCGCCTGCTTCCTTATTTATGAAATTCAGGATTCTAAATTTTCAGACAGGATCATCCATACGGCTGTGGAAGCGTAGTTGGTTTAGTCTAAAGCTCAAGTCTATAGCTCTATTGTAGTTACATATTCTATTTTCTACATTGTATACCTACAAGATGTATTGAGTAGGATTCCCATCAAATACCTGCGGCTCTCTTATACAATAAGGTAGCCTGCTTATCTCTTTCTAGTACCGTTCATCTCTTGCTCCCATCAAAATTATTGTTGTTTAAGGAATCACAGGGTTTTCTAGTTTTTAAAGTCGTCTTTCAATTTTGTTTAGCCAGTTAGATTTGTGCATTCGCACCCCGGTTGCGAATCTCTTATAAATTACGTTGAGTTGGTTTCACTTGACATTAATGTTGGTGTTAACTTGCATAAAGCACAGAAATATAAACTCCAGACGGATTAAATGCTTGAGCGATATGCAAAAAGTCGTTCAAGTTTTACCTCTATATAGGTAGCTTATTTACGAAAGCTCTAAATGGTTGCTGCAAATTGTCCAAAGATAATCGATTACCACCAAAATGAGATAAACGATATCACGTATTTTCAGAACTAATTGTCGATATGCACTAAATTTTGGTTGAAATTAAATATCTTTGTGTACAGATGATGTAAATTTGCCTTAAATGCCATAAACCAAAAAGCCGCATGTTAACAACACACACATAACATGACAACTAAAAAATTGCATGCATGACACAGTTGTATGTTCATTGAAAAATAAAAAATAAATAAATAAATAAAAAACAAAACTTCTTATGTTGGCATGAAATTAATGTTGCGCTGACTGACATAGGTAACATTCTTCTTTAATAAAAAGAAGAATTAACATTTTTCCTTTTTGTTGTGTTTGTGGGAAAAATTTTTAACGATTAAGTAATTTAGTGCAAATTAATTTATACACAATTACCACATAGAACATGACAATTGTGACTCTTCATGTCTCTTATGTTAGCATAGCATATCTGTGTCATCTTTTTAATGTTCGGTTTTTTTTTGGAAGCAACAAGAAGACGATCAAATTAAATTTAAATTTTTTATTTTAATTATCTTGTAATTATTCACATATGTATGTACTTGGGATACAGTGAGTCGCGCGGTTTACAAAACAAAACAATAAATGTATAGTTGTGTTGTTACACTTGTGTCTTAAAATATTTTCACAAAACAAAAATGTGTGACGTACGCATGTGAAGAATTCTCACGGAGCTGTATAATAATATTTTGTTTCTTAGAGTTGTTAGCATTGTCCAGTGTAATAATCATTGAACTTATACGTAATTTACTTGTATAATTATATTTGCATATCGGCAACAATTAGCTTTTGTATATGATGTACTCATGTCCACTCGCTGTAGGTAGAATTAATCAATTAGCAAATAAATTTTTAAATTCATTTCTTTCGTAAGTTAATTAATCAAAGAAGTCATTAGGAAGTTTGGCGAAAGAATTACATTATACGATATATGTATACGAGATTAATTAATGAATTTTGAAGGGGCATTAAGGCAAAATTTTTGCTTAAATAATATTTTTCTATATAGAAAGTGATGAGATAATTTAATCGAACACTTGTAAAGTTTTTATATAAATAATAATTTTAGAATATGACAAATCTTAGCCGGATTTATAATGTGTACAGTTATAACTTATTACTTCTTTTGTATTTTTTTTATAGTGCTTGAGATATATTGTTATTAGAAGCAGCGTGAAGAATTTAAATCAACCTTGGGCAACACACAAACATTAGAAGATGTGTGAAATTTAAATATTCAAATATGTAGTAAATAAAATATTTTTAATTAAATAACAATTATATTTTGAAAGTAAATCACAAACGAATTTATTTAGATACATAACGGATGCGCACGCTGAGGAGTCATTTTTATTACTGAAATTAATCGACCTTACACGATTTTTTTTTTTTTTTAATTTTATTGTCTGTAGTTTCAATTTAAAATAGTTACAATAATTAATCGAATTACTCGTAATATAATACAAGAGAAGGTTATTTTATTAGGCTTTCTAATGATGCTTCATGTG
The DNA here is from genome assembly GCA_958295665.1 of Tipula vernalis. Lineage (NCBI taxonomy): Eukaryota > Metazoa > Arthropoda > Insecta > Diptera > Tipulidae > Tipula > Tipula vernalis. Next base: position 390,073,747 of record OY282559.1, on the reverse strand, counting down.
TGCATAATGTATATGATCCGTGGATGACGATTGCGATCGAGTAATTCATTTGTTCTCATAAAGATTAAAATGTTGTGGGAATTTTTTTTTTTTTGGAAAAAAAAATTTGATATAGATTTGTTAATTGAGCCTTGAATATGTGACACAGTATTTCTTTTTACCAATACATTTATTTTCCCGCGCTTCCATATTAATTTGCTGAACTGAATATAGGAAGTTAAAAATCATACAAATGGGAAGGACAACTGAAATAGAAATACAAGTTGCACATTTCAGTAAGAATCGCTAAGCCCAGCGCTTCCTGATGTTTGTATGTATTTTATTTGTCTGGCCTGTTCCAATAAACCAGTTGTTTATTTGGGACGCCGTTTCTTTTGTTGAATTTCTTCAGAAATGTAATGTACAATGGAAACTATTTTTTTAACTGTTTGTGGAGAACGTCCATAATTGTGGAAAGAAAAAGCACAAAATATTCAAAATGTAAGATTCAATTCAAAACATACTAATTATACTTGCCCGGTAAGCCAGATACTTCTAAATAATCATTTTAAAAAGAAAACATAAAACAAAGATATAATAAATCCTTTATATGGGACCGGAAGTCATGTTTTAATTATATGATTTTTATGTTTTGAATGTGTTGCACTGAGTAAAATAAACAATTTATGCAACATGATACTTTTGTTGTTATTATTTCTTTAAAATACAGGGTGTCAAACATTTTGAAATTTCGTGCGTATGGTATAGAAAAAAAACTAATTATCCGAAAATGATAAAATTGGGTTCATTTTTTTCATTTATTCTTTTTCAAAATGGCCGCCGAAACGTTCTTTTAGAATTTTCTCCCATGTTAATCTTTTTTTATATCTTTTTGCCCATTTAGTTCTATTAGATATAGTTGTGGATATACGTGCCAGTCTCAAATCAATCTCAAAACAAATGGGGAAATACATCCAACAAACTAGTAGAACTCGGGATTTACAAGTAGTTATTCCATCAAAGCAAGGCTACCTTAATTTAAAAAAAAAAAAATACAAATAGTCAAGATTATATAAAATTTAAATTGTAACTGTGAATATTTCAAATTTTTATCTTTATTTTGTGATCATCCTTTTGGTGAAGAAAACTTGCCGGGAAAAGGCTGGTTTCACTCGTTATTAAAGCGACACCCCTCCATAACACTAAGAGTACCAGATCCTGTTTCATCTGCCAGTGCTAATGTCGCAGTTACCGACATATTCAAATGGTTCGACTCCATAGAAAATTATTTATTGGAGAATGATTATTTTTCAAGTTTGAGCGATCCCAACCGCATATTTAATGGAGATGAATAAAATTTCATGCTGTGCCCTAAAACAAAAAGTGTTTTAGCAACGAAAGAGTCCAAAAATATCTACGAAGTTAATAGGGGTTTGGCAAAATCAAATCTAACCGTCATGTTTTCGTTCGCAGCATCGGGAATCATGATTCCACCAATGATTATTTACCCAGAAGCACGGTGCCAGATACTTGGGGCTATGGGATTAGCGAAAACGGATGGATGACTAAACAAACATTTTACGAATATATTTCGAAAGTTTTTTATCCGCATCTTCGCGATAACAAAATAAAATTCCCAATTATTTATTTTGTAGATGGACACAGCACTCAACTTACTTTACAAGTTAGCCAGCTTTGCGTCCGATTGGGTATTATATTAATTGCTCTGTATGCAAACTCAACTAGAATTTTACAGCCAGCGGACATAGCAGCTTTTAAACCGCTGAAAAGTGCATGGAATAGCTCAGTGCTAGAATGGAGGCGTAAGAACCCTTGCAAAAATCTCACTAGGGACATATTTGGTCCATTATTAAAAGAAGTGGTGGAAAAATCGGTGTCTTCCGATACTTTGCGGAAGGGATTTAAGGCATGTGGCCTTTTTCCCTGGAATAAGTATGCCAAAAAACGTCCAAGTGCCTAGGTAGACCGTCAGTAGCGCATTTTCAAAATATTAAAAATTCAGATGACACAGATGCTTTTCATGAATGTTGTACTATTTTAGGAACCGAAAAAGTAGCAATGTTGGAAACATTTAATAACGCTGCAGACATTGAAGATAGGTCGGATGATTTTAAAACTTTACATAAGATTTATACCTATCTTAAGTTTAATAAATTTAAAAGAACGGTGGAAGGGAATGTGGCCAACAAAGGTTCGCAGACGGATTTTCCATCACTCTCATCAGAAGGCATTACTGGCATAGATATTGCCAATATTAATGAATTTGTTTGCTGCGACCAAGTAATTGAAAATATAAATGATGTTGAAAACATAACAATACTCAATGGCCACGAATCCACAGGTATTCCTCAACTAGGTCAAATTTCCGTCATTCAAACGTACACCGTCATTAATGATAAAATTGACTGGCCTTCAGAAAATATTTTAACCGTTGATGGGTACATGGATATCCCAGAAAAGATTCAAAAAGACTTTAAATTTGTCACTCCTTCCTGCACTAAACTAAATCCAACAACACAAGCATATACAACCATGGAAGACATATTAGACTGGCCGCAGACACTATTAAGAAAGGGTTCCAAAGTTCAAAAAAACAAAAAGAGTTTTGTCATTACCAACTCATTATGGATAGAAGATGAAGAAAGGCGAAAGGAAGAAAAAAGGAAAATCGAATATCTCAAAGAAGAAAGGAAAGCTGAAAGAATTAAGAAGAAAGCACTTAAATAAAATGGCAAAATAACAAAAAAAAATACGAAGGCGACATCAAGAACCAAACAAAAAACCCAAAACAATATTGTAAAACTTTTGCCACCAGCCAAAAAGACACACGAACCAACGCACACAGAAACATCCGGTGCTTTAGCGTCATTACAATATTGTTCACCAACAAAAAGTGTAGCGGAAATTTAAAAAGAATCCAGTCCACCACCTCATGTGCGAAAACTTTTTACGCCCGAAAAAAATTTGGATGGACTCGGAACAAATTTCATATGTTGTGGGAAAATGTGTTATGAATGCACTAAATTTATGTCGGGGGATATGAACTCCGAAGCCTGTGGCATCAGGTGTACAAATTGTACAAGGGAATACCACATTAAATGTTTAAAGGAATTAAAATGCTCATATCTTCCGAGCTTTGCGTGCAACTCATGTTTAGCTATGGCAAATTAAGAAAGAGACTGAAGACAAGTAGCTAGCTAGCTATGTAGCTATAGCTATGATTTGAACTGAATGTTTTATTTTATTTTTATGATTAAATGAATTTTTATGTACCTGAGTAGAAACTACTTGTGATAACATTATATTTTTAAATGAATTTTTTATGTTTCATATTATTTGTGATAAAAATAAATAAAAAAATAGTTTATTAACTAGCTAAATTCCTTATTTTTTTAAATTTTTTGTCGTGTATTTAATTAAACTTGTATAGAGCCAATAATTATATTTTTCAGGTGCCAATGATTGTATCAATGTGCCAATTATTGTACTTTTTTAGGGTGCCAATTGTTATGTCATCGTGCCAATTACTATAGTTTTGGGAAGCTTTTTTTTATTTCGATAATTTAATAATCTTACCAATGAAATTTAATTAAATGTTGTTTTTAGTTTAGTAGAAGACTGTTTGAATATTATAATCAAACTTCAAATGAACAATTTTTTGAAAACCCCTAAATTTGGTAGCTTTGTTAAGTCAAAATTTTCTTATGGGTGCCAATAACTGTGTTCGTTACGCTAAAATATTTGTTATTAATAATTTTTGTTTTAAATCATATTGAAATATATTTTGCAAGAAAATGTCGAACTAAATCGAATGTCTAATGCCGCCCCGATGGCACAATTGTTAGCATGCTTGCTTTAAGCTCCGGAGGTGGCGGGTTCGATTACCGGCGTGTGATGAAAAAATCACGCCTTGTTAATGTAGGATCAATGAATTAATCGCTCATTTATATGATGTTAATGGGATGTAGCGCCAGCGGAAAAGGATAATAGAACTACTAAAATGGGTAAGAGATAAAAAAAGATGCAGATGATAGAAAATTTAAAAAAAATGTTTGGGCGGCCATTTTGAAAAATAACAAATGAAAGATGGTACCATTTTTATAATCCGTATTTAATTATCATTAAAATGAGCTCAATTTTATAATTTTCGGATAGTTATTTTTTTTTTCTATAGCTATAAAAAGAACAACACGTGCGCGAAATGTCAAAATATTTGACACTCTATATCTACGCTGCATGAAATTTTTAAATATTTGACACTCTGTACCTTAAAACATAACAACAACAAAACAAATCATGTCCCATAATTTTTTTTTGTTAATTAGTGCTACACATTCAAAACATTAAATCATAAAATTAAAACATGACTTCTACAAAAATGTGATTTGACATTTTTTTTTAATTTATTCAAAAAATTGATTAGGATACTCTGGAGCGTTGCAATACAAATCCGATTAGATTTTTCGGTTATTCATTACGATATTCTCCGAGTTTTACCGAGTATAATATTTATACTGTATTATTGATTAAATTTTTGCATAAAACAATTGTCACAAAACAATTAGTACTCACAGTTCACAATGTCGCAATTGCGAGGAAATATGATTATTGTGAAGCATTACGAACGGTTAATTTTATATATTTTTTAAAATGGGATTATCTTAATAAATATTATTCGAGATTATTTAATATTGACACATTTTCCATATAAATTTTTCGTAAAATTCAGCCAGTTGAAAATAAAAAATTAAAGAATTCGCTGATCCGTAAACCCATGCGAAAAAATTAAAAATCTCAAAATATCTGGGATTTCAAAAAAGCTGAATTACATGAATGCTAAGATAGCAGAAAATTTTAAGCAGAATAAATTAGTTTTCCTACAATCGCCGTGAAAAGCATGCTTTTTTTCTCTGTTTTCAAAGCCCAAAGTGTCTGTTTTTTTGACAGTTAATAAACAAATTACTTTGTCACACGTTTCTCTTAGAAACGTGTGACAAAACTTGAAACCGCACGCTAAATTTGAAGAAAGACTAATGTTTGTATAAAACATCAAACCAAATTTTTGTTTTTCTTTATGAAAAATAAAAAAAATCTTTGACTACTCGATTGAACAAAATGTCGGTCCTAAAATAAAATCGTATTGTCAGTATAGTAAATTTTACTACAAAATTATCTTTTTATTATATTTTTTAAAATGATTGTAGGAAAAATAAAGTGTGAAACACGTCCGCAAAGTTGTTTGTCACGCTCGAAAGGTTGCTGGCCTCCGTCCCGTCGGCCAGCAATTTCCTTTCTCGCGTGACAAACTGGCACTTTGCGCTCTTGATACACAAATAACTATTTTCTACTCACCACCAATATTTATTAGCCAGCAGAAAAATTTTGAATATTGTTCATTTGTTGTTGTTGTTTTTTAATAGTTTATTTTGTTTTAATATTGTTGTTATTCGTATTTCTCGTTCGGAAAGATCGTCTAATTTATTTACAGCGAAACGCTCTTCAAGCGCACTAAGAATATATACGAATTTTAGCAACTAAAAATTCAAATAGGATAATAAAATCTCTTTAACGATTTTCCTTTTTTTATTTATAAATTTTTATTTATAATTTATAAATTATAAATTGTTATAGTAGTACAGACAGTACATTTCATTATTTATTTCTCGAACTTTAAACAAACGGAAATGATTAAATTATATTTATAATTTTTATTTTAAGTTGTTATGGTCTTTTTTATAATTTTCTGTATTTTTTGTCACTTTTTATAGACTAAATTTATCAATTTAGATTCAATAATACAAAATTTATTTTCCGACAAAATTTAAAAGATAGCAATATTAAGAAAATCGATCGAGTCTAAAGACCTACGGAATTTTCCAAAAAAATTTGGCCAAACTAAATTTTTCAGTTTGTTCAATGTGTCGTATGGACGGACCAGCTTGTAACCAATATAAGACCCTGATTTATGGATACCTGGGGCTATAACTCATCTGCACAGGCAATCTTAACCAAATCGATTGAGTCTGGAGATGGTGATGGTGATGGTGATGGTGATGGTGATGGTGATGGTGATGGTGATGGTGATGGTGATGGTGATGGTGATGGTGATGGTGATGGTGATGGTGATGGTGATGGTGATGGTGATGGTGATGGTGATGGTGATGGTGATGGTGATGGTGATGGTGATGGTGATGGTGATGGTGATGGTGATAGTGATGGTGATGGTGATGGTGATGGTGATGGTGATGGTGATTGTGATTGTGATTGTGATTGTGATTGTGATTGTGATTGTGATTGTGATTGTGATTGTGATTGTGATTGTGATTGTGATTGTGATTGTGATTGTGATTGTGATTGTGATTGTGATTGTGATTGTGATTGTGATTGTGATTGTGATTGTGATTGTGATTGTGATTGTGATTGTGATTGTGATTGTGATTGTGATTGTGATTGTGATTGTGATTGTGATTGTGATTGTGATTGTGATTGTGATTGTGATTGTGATTGTGATTGTGATTTTGATTGTGATGTCTTTGGATTTTTGTGATTTCGTTGGAGATTATACTGGGATTGAATTGGAGGTTCAGTTGGAGATTGAGTTGGATATTGAAGTTAGATTGTAAAAGGGATTAAGGGGTTCAGTTGGAGATTGAGTTTAGATTGAGTAAGGGATTCAGGCGTGCAGTTAGGGATTGATTGATTCGGGAGTTAGTTTTAGTTAACTTGATATAATCTCACGAACGCACGTAATACAGACCGAAGTTCATTTCGTAAGGTTTCAGCCCTTTATATTTTTCTTTTTGGTATTTCTACCAAAGTTATTTAAAAGGGTAATGGGACCTTAAAAGTGATACCGTTCAAAATTAAAAAACAAAAAATCAAATGATGAAACAAGTTTGTACATATCTGGAACAACATCAAATTCTAGCCTAGCAACAAATAATACATTCAATGACTTGGTTATAATGACGATAACGGCATTGATTTTGATTTCGACGAACAAATAAAAAACAAAAGCAATAAAATTATTATTACACCAATAATAGTACAAACCGTCACCAAACAAGAATTGAGAGGAATTCTCAATGGCCCAAATATTTAAAAATTCCTGATTAAACTATGTGGCATTGAGATAAAAGTATCAATAATTAGTCATCAAAAATACAACCCTGTTCTTCTTCTGATAAAAGTACTAAAAGTAATACCATACGGTCTGCCTAAAAAACATCAATACTAAAACAGGCATTCACCGATAATGAATATATTAACCAAGATATTAAAATAGAAGATATCGTTGAACTAACTGAATTAAAACCTAAGCAAGGCTCAAAACAAAATGGTCCTTAGCTTATAAAATTTAACGCAAACAACGTAACTTTCCAAATCACATAAGAATCCCAAAGTCTCGACCATATAATCATATCATGTCTGAGCAGATGTCGGTATGCATGGTCATGGAACTTCATACTGCCACAAAAATTCCAAGATGTCTAAAGCGCACCGAGACCAATTTTAAATGCTGCCTATGCTTAGGAAATGCATATGCTAAATTCACCAAACTGTCCCAAGTTAAAAGAATATGTTCTAATTCGCCCCCCCCCATCTTTGCAAATCTAGTCAACTACTAGTCAATTATAGTGCTAACCGCAACAAAAAGGACACTTCTAATGAAACAGGATTAAGAGATTCATCAAGAAACCTCTCTGGTTGTAAAACGAAATCGGAACAATTTAGTATTTTACAATTTGAATAACAACTTAAATAAAATATTTTTATTTGGAATGCCCATAGTTTAAATCACAAACTTTAATGTACAAGTTGCTCTAATTTCCGAAACATCGCTAAAACATAATGCGACTCTCTTTCATCCCGAATTTAAAGTGTACAATTTAAATAGAAAATCGGACACTCATGGTGGAGTTGTAATTTTAATTAGACAAAGCATTCAACACAGTTAGTTACCTTTCTTTAAATTTGCAAATCATTGAGGCAATTGGAATTGATGTTAACACTAGCCATGGTAAAATAAAACTAATTAAATCTGAAGAATAACACTTCATTTCATTTCGGTCAAATTTCATTACAAAAGGTAACCTAAACGCTAAACATCCCCACTTGAACGGTCAAAGCTCTTACAAACTGCCCACAATTTATCTAAAACAAAAGATCTCTCCTAGGTTTAAGGTCTGACCATCTTCCGATTCACTTTCAGCTAGAATGAAATGCCCAATATTATGATGACTTTCTCAGACCAAATTACTTTAAGATAAATTGGATATCTTATAAAGCGTGCATCAAAAAAAATTTAAAACTTACTAGTGATTCTCCAATTAGTAATATTGGTTGTTGCAGGGATATTGATGAGCTTGTTGGCTATCTAAATAATACAATCCTATTAGCTAAAAATAGAAGCGTACTATGCAATGACCCTTTAGCTAATAATATGAATTCAAGATCCCTGAAGCCATAAAAATGCTAATTCGTTTTAGAAACACACGTAGGAGACAGTGGCAATGTTCACGCGATCCAATGCTTAAATCCATAGTAAACGAAATACAAATAAAATGAATTTACAGTTTCGGAATATAGTTAAACACATAACTTGCCCGAGACATCTGAATCAAGCTGGGGAGTAATTCCTCAATACATTTTTTAAGTAAAGCTGGAAAGATACCATTCCCTCCAGCGGATTTGAAAGGTTTGACAGACCCAATAGCCCATCGCACTTCGCTGGGTGGGAAAATTTTCCCAAAGCGACTCCAGATCCTACTGTGATGCGCATAGGCCTCACTTGATGGATTATGCGGGTCTTCTTGGGCTCCTACGACTACTGAATCCTGAAAGGGGATCTCTAACAGTATCTTTAAGGTTTCCTTCCGGTTTTCAGTGAACTTTCCATCTTGCTTCTGGTGAAGTCCTAAACCATTTGTATGATCCCTAGAAAGGACTTTTTGGAGACGAGCTGCAGAGGGCAATTCATTGATTCTCTCACAGAAATTCCTCCAGGTAGCCCTCTTGGATCTTCTTAATTCCAGATTATATTCCGTCAAGGTCATCTTATACTCGCCCCATTCACCGGTGCGTTTAGCCCTGTTGAATAATCTTCACGATTTTTCCTCAGTCCCGCCCAAAGAAACCGGTTTGGCACCACCCTGACCACCCTTGGGATGAAGTTGAACAGTTCCAAACTTATAATTGAATTTAAAGTCAACCCGCTTGGGCTTGTCAACTGATGAGAGGTCCATAGAGAAGGTGCAAAAGGCTGAAGGGCCTTTCGCCCCTCTCCTGATCACTCTCCAGTTGATCGCCTGCATGCCCTCGTTTTGGCTTTTGATAAAACCAAAAAGCTGCTCGGTGGGAAATTCATCACTATTTGGGAAGGTACCGAACACAATCCTGGCTCGAGGCAGGTTTTCCGCCGCGGCCACGATCAGCTGTGCACCCTCACAAGGCTTAATAGTCCCTATGGCCTCCCTGAGCCACTGGACAGTGGCCCGGCCAGCGCAGGTTACTACCAGTCAACCAGGCCGAAGCTGACTGCCAAGGAACTTGGCCTCCTGGACGGCCTTAAGCTGCTCTCCAGTGAGGACAACCTCAGGAAAATCAGATGCCAAGATTCCAATGATCTCCGACTCCGGGGCCTACCTGAAAGAAACTCCAGACCGGACCGCAGAACCCGATACCACCGTGACAGATTCTTCCCCTGGCCTTTTTTTGTGCCAGTGGAGTTTCCTCATCCGAGCGGGTTCTTTTCGACGGTAAGGCCTCAATGAAAGCACAAGTCTCCTTTTGTGGCCGCATCGGCAGAAGCCTTGTCTCGCTTTTCACGCGAGGAGCCGCGACAGGTTTGTTGATGGAGTTGACCTTAATTTTCGGCTACTCAACGACGTCCATGCTCCTCCTGCTTTCACAGGGGAGATACCCCCACTTACAGGGGCCGTGTCCTCATCTCCTGGGGTGTCAATGTCTGAGTTGAGAACTAATTTCTCAAGCCCCGAACGGAGCTCCCGATCCGATGGACCACTCATCGAGAGCCCTACTCGGTCCCATTGTTATAATAAATAAATAGTCATTTAATTTAAACAAACTATCAAAGCTACTTTGCTCGATGGGATCTAGATTTTTGCCGCAGTAGATCAAAATTTAGTAGTGAATGACATTCCTATTCAATGCAGTAAGAAAGTTAAATATTTAGGAATTTGGCTTGACCAACAAATGTTACTCCAAGCAGACATAGATCATACAATTGAAAGAACCCAAAAATAATATTGAATTTTATATCCTCTGCTAGGTTGGACCTCAAAACTGTTTAAATTATTATCTTAATATAAATTTTGCCTACTTTCAGTAATCTTCGATCAAAGTATTGAACCTATTTGAATAGTACAATAAATATGCATCGTATAGACAGATTTCAGTTACATACAAATGGATCAATTTTTGAAATTAGAAAGTGATTAGCATCATAACACCCAACAAAACACAAAATGTATGGCGCAAGATAATTATCCATCGATATAACAACTGGTGAGTTAAATAGGCATAGTTATGACCATTAAATTGATTGACTTGTATCACATTATATAAACATAACCTCCTTTCAACAAATTTATATATTTACGTTAAGCTTCTTATATTTAAATTACAAACAATAGGAGGTCAATGTTAACCGAATTAAATACAATACCAGGTATTACTACACATATTACAAACCGTGAGTTTAATTTAAATAATTTTTGTTTGTAAATTATATGATTACAAATCACAAATTTGTTTTGCTATACAAAAAATAGTTAATTATGACAAATCTAATTGTGGCTTTGAACAAACATAGACAACTTCTTTCAAAATGCAAATAATAACAACAACAAAAAACTACTTTGCTCACAAATCTTCTTCGTATATAAAATAATCACAATTATTAAAAAAAAAAAAAGTTTGGCAATTTGGTATCCTTGATGTGGATAAATCGAAAACCAGTGAATAAATTGTAAATACAAAATCGCGATAAAAATATTTGGTTTTACTTTGCGAGAGATGCAATCAATTCAAATCGCGCTTCCTATAAACATTTTATTTAATTTGTGTTTTTTTTTTTTTTTAATTAAAATCAATTTGATGTGAATAAGCCTGCGGCAAGTGCAATTCATCTTTAGTCTCTCTGTGTACAAGTGTTTTGTACTTACCGCAAATTTAATCAAATCATTGTTCAACAGCCCATTCTAATTACATTTTTTTTTTTATATAGAATTCCACACTAAACCTCCAAAATTAATACGAAATGTGGCATTTTAAAATGTGCGCCGCATCGTGATCTACAACTCTTCAATCGATTGATCGGAAATTCTTAAATAACTTCCTTGAAAATATGTTTTTCTAGATTTTTTGTATTTTTTTTTTTTTTAAGATCACACAACCAACATGAATAAGAAGAAATAAACAAAAATATTGATCTTCATTTTGGGTTATTTACGAGAGATGATATTTTTAGACGTTCATATAAAGTTGTGATGGATCAAGGTGAGTACGACAATGAATCGATTCATGATTTTTTTTTTCTCTACATTAATATTGTAATGATGATGATGATGATGATTAAATAACAAACAAAAATTATCTAATGTAATGTTCAATTATGAGATGATTTACGTACATGTGTATATTGTGTGGTAAAATTAACGAGACAAGAGACCAAAGTGTAAAAATTAAAAGAAGTTCATAACTTGTGTTTGTAATCAATTTCTATACGATTTAAATTACAATATAAAAGATCTTGAAATTATCAATATTATGATTTATTGTCATTTTGTATTTGAGCTTGTTTCCAATTTGAATTTGAAACGAATCGAATTAATTGTATTTGCCCGCACATTGTTTATGATTTTTATGGGCTTGCATGATATTTAAAAAGAAAAACTAGATTTTGAAGAGGTTTGATCGATGTTATACAATAGGTTAAATTATTGGTTTAGGTTCAAGGTTGTTGCATTCCAAAGTGGAGTAAATTTTTGGAATGTTCGTTTAAAATTAAAAACCTAAGCATTAAGATAGACGGCATAATTTAATGGAGATTCTAGATTTAATTAAATAAAAGGAAGTAAAACTGCAGCCTTACTATAGCTCAGCCGATTCAGAGCAATAAGAATCCAAAATCTGCAACTGTGCTCCGATTGCGGTTCTTGATACCTCTAATAATAGGCCTCGGGATCTGTAATTGGTATGCCAAACATTTCATAGGAAATTCGATTTGACGAAAATCACCTTACTATAGCTCAGCCGATTCAGAGCTGTAAAAATCCAAAATCTGCAACTGTGCTCCGATTGCGGTGCTTGATACCTCTAACAATAGGCCTAGGGACATGTAATTGCTATGCCATACATTCCATAGAAAATTCGATTTGAAGAAAATCAACCAACTATAGCTCAGCCGATTCAGAGCTGTAAAAATCCAAAATCTGCAATTGTGATCCGATTGCGGTTATTGATACCTCTAATAATAGGCCTCGGAATCTGTAATTACTATGCCAAACCCCATTTAAATTGGATGATTATTTCCATACATTTCACAGAAAACTCGAGTTGAAGAAAATTACCTTGCTATAGCTCAGCCGATTCAGAGCTGTAAAAATCCAAAATCTGCAATTGTGCTCCGATTGCGGTTCTTGATACTTCTAATGATAGGTCTCGGGACCTGTAATTGCTATGCCATACATTTCACAGAAAACTCGAGTTGAATAAAATCACCTTACTATAGCTCAGCCGATTCAGAGCTGTAAAAATCCAAAATCTGCAACTGTGCTCCGATTGCGGTTCATGATACCTCTAATAATAGGTCTCGGGATCTGTAATTGCTATGCCAAACCCCATTTAAATTAGTTGATTATTTCCATACATTTCACAGAAAATTCGATTTGAAGAAAATCACCTTACTATAGCCCAGCCGATTCAGAGCTGTAAAAATCCAAAATCTGAAGTTGTGATCCGATTGCGGTTCTTGATACTTTTAATGATAGGTCTAGGGACCTGTAATTGCTATGCCATACATTTCACAGAAAATGCGATTTGACGAAAATCACCTTACTATAGCTCAGCCGATTCAGAGCTGTAAAAATCCAAAATCTGCAACTGTGCTCCGATTGCGGTGCTTGATACCTCTAATAATAGGCCTCAGGATCAGTAATTACTATGCCAAACCCCATTTAAATTTGTTGAATATTTCCATACATTTCAAAGAAAATTCCATTTGAAGAAAATCACCATACTATAGCTCAGTCGATTCAGAGCTGTTAAAATACAAAATCTGCAACTGTGCTCCGATTGCGGTTCTTGATACCTCTTATAAAAGGCCTCAGGATCTGTAATTTCTATGCCAAATTCTATTTAAATTGGTTGATTATTTCCATACATTTCACAGAAAATTCGATTTGAAGAAAATCACCTTACTATAGCTCAGCCGATTCAGAGCTGTAAAAATCCAAATTCTGCAATTGTGATCCGATTGCGATTCTTGATACTTTTAATGATAGGTCTCAGGACCTATAATTGCTATGCCATACATTTCATAGAAAATTCGATTTGAAGAAAATCACCTTACTATAGCTCAGCCGATTCAGAGCTGTAAAAATCCAAAATCTGCAACTGTGCTCCGATTGCGGTTCATGATACCTCTAATACTAGGACTCGGGGTCTGTAATTGCTATGCCAAACCCCATTTAAATTGGTTGATTATTTCCATACATTTCACAGAAAATTCGATTTGAAGAAAATCACCTTACTATAGCTCAGCCGATTCAGAGCTGTAAAAATCCAAAATCTGCAGTTGTGATCAGATTGCGGTTCTTGATACTTTTAATGATAGGCCTCGGGACCTGTAATTGCTATGCCATACATTTCACAGAAAATTCGATTTGAAGAAAATCACCTTACTATAGCTCAGCCGATTCAGAGCTGTAAAAATCCAAAATCTGCAACTGTGCTCCGATTGCGGTTCATGATACCTCTAATACTAGGACTCAGGATCTGTAATTACTATGCCAAACCCCATTTAAATTGGTTGATTATTTCCATACATTTCACAGAAAATTCGATTTGAAGAAAATCACCTTACTATAGCTCAGCCGATTCAGAGCTGTAAAAATCCAAAATCTGCAGTTGTGATCCGATTGCGGTTCTTGATACTTTTAATGATAGGTCTCGGGACCTGTAATTGCTATGCCATACATTTCATAGAAAATTCGATTTGAAGAAAATCACCTTCCTATAGCTCAGCCGATTCAGATCTGTAAAAATCCAAAATCTGCAACTGTGCTCCGATTGCGGTTCATGATACCTACCTCTAATACTAGGAATCGGGATCTGTAATTGCTATGCCAAACCCCATTTAAATTGGTTGATTATTTCCATACATTTCACAGAAAATTCGATTTGAAGAAAATCACCTTACTATAGCTCAGCCGATTCAGAGCTGTAAAAATCCAAAATCTGCAGTTGTGATCAGATTGCGGTTCTTGATACTTTTAATGATAGGCCTCGGGACCTGTAATTGCTATGCCATACATTTCACAGAAAATTCGATTTGAAGAAAATCACCTTACTATAGCTCAGCCGATTCAGAGCTGTAAAAATCCAAAATCTGCAACTGTGCTCCGATTGCGGTTCATGATACCTCTAATACTAGGACTCAGGATCTGTAATTACTATGCCAAACCCCATTTAAATTGGTTGATTATTTCCATACATTTCACAGAAAATTCGATTTGAAGAAAATCACCTTACTATAGCTCAGCCGATTCAGAGCTGTAAAAATCCAAAATCTGCAGTTGTGATCCGATTGCGGTTCTTGATACTTCTAATGATAGGTCTCGGGACCTGTAATTGCTATGCCATACATTTCATAGAAAATTCGATTTGAAGAAAATCACCTTACTATAGCTCAGCCGATTCAGAGCTGTAAAAATCCAAAATCTGCAACTGTGCTCCGATTGCGGTGCTTGATACCTCTAATAATAGGCCTCGGGATCAGTAATTACTATGCCAAACCCCATTTGAATATGTTGAATATTTCCATACATTTCAAAGAATATTCGATTTGAAGAAAATCACCTTACTATAGCTCAGTCGATTCAGAGCTGTAAAAATCCAAAATCTGCAACTGTGCTCCGATTGCGGTTCATGATACCTCTAATACTAGGACTCGGGATCTGTAATTACTATGCCAAACCCTATTTAAATTGGCTGATTATTTCCATACATTTCACAGAAAATTCGATTTGAAGAAAATCACCTTACTATAGCTCAGCCGATTCAGAGCTGTAAAAATCCAAAATCTGCAGTTGTGATCCGATTGCGGTTCTTGATACTTTTAATGATAGGTCTCGGGAACTGTAATTGCTATGCCATACATTTCATAGAAAATTCGATTTGACGAAAATCACCTTACTATAGCTCAGCCGATTCAGAGCTGTAAAAATCGTAAATCTGCAACTGTGCTCCAATTGCGGTTCTTGATACTTCTAATGATAGGTCTCAGGACCTGTAATTGATATGCCATACATTTCATACAAAATTTGATTTGGACAAAATCACCTTACTATAGCTCAGCCGATTCAGAGCTGTAAAAATCCAAAATCTGCAACTGTGCTCCGATTGCGGTTCATGATACCTCTAATAATAGGCCTCGGGATCTGTAATTATTATGCTTAACCCTATTTAAATTGGTTGATTATTTCCATACATTTCACAGAAAATCCTATTTGACGAAAATCACCTTACTATAGCTCAGCCGATTCAGAGCTGTAAAAATCCAAAATCTGCAACTGTGCTCCGATTGCGGTTCTTGATACCTCTAATAAAAGGCCTCGGGGTCTGTAATTGCTATGCCAAACCCTATTTAAATTGGTTGACTATTTTCATACATTTCACAGAAAATTCGATTTGAAGAAAATCACCTTACTATATAGCTCAGCCGATTCATAACTGTAAAAATCCAAAATCTGCAACTGTGCTCCGATTGCGGTGATTGATACCTCTAATAATAGGTCTCGAGATCTGTAATTGCTATGCCAAACCCTATTTAAATTGGTTGATTATTTCCATACATTTCACAGAAAATTCGATTTGAAGAAAATCACCTTACTATAGCTCAGCCGATTCAGAGCTGTAAAAATTCAAAACCTGCAGTTGTGATCCGATTGCGGTTCTTGATACTTTTAATGATAGGCCTCGGGACCTGTAATTCTTATGCAATACATTTCATAGAAAATTCGATTTAAAGAAAATCACCTTACTATAGCTCAGCCGATTCAGAGCTGTAAAAATCCAAATTCTGCAATTGTGCTCCGATTGCGGTTCTTGATACTTCTAATGATAGGTCTCGGGACCTGTAATTGCTATGCCATACATTTCACAAAAAATGCGATTTGACGAAAATCACCTTACTATAGCTCAGCCGATTCTGAGCTGTAAAAATCCAAAATCTGCAATTGTGCTCCGATTGCGGTGCTTGATACCTCTAATAATAGGCCTCGGGATCTGTAATTACTATGCCAAACCCCATTTAAATTGGTTGATTATTTCCATACATTTCACAGAAAATTCGATTTGAAGAAAATCACCTTACTATAGCTCAGCCGATTCAGAGCTGTAAAAATCCAAAATCTGCAGTTGTGATCCGATTGCGGTTCTTGATACTTTTAATGATAGGTCTCGGGACCTGTAATTGCTATGCCATACATTTCATAGAAAATTCGATTTGAAGAAAATCACCTTACTATAGCTCAGTCGATTCAGAGCTGTTAAAATCAAAAATCTGCAACTGTGTTTCGATTGCGGTGCTTGATACCTTTAATAACAGGCTTTGGGATCTGTAATTACTATGAAAAACCCCATTTAAATCGGTTGACTATTTCCATACATTTCACAGAAAATTCGATTTGAAGAAAATCACCTTACTATAGCTCAGCCGATTCAGAGCTGTAAAAACCCAAATTCTGCAATTGTGCTCCGATTGCGGTTCTTGATACTTCTAATGATAGGTCTCGGGACCTGTAATTGCTATGCCATACATTTCACAAAAAATGCGATTTGACGAAAATCACCTTACTATAGCTCAGCCGATTCAGAGCTGTAAAAATCCAAATTCTGCAACTGTGTTCCGATTGCGGTGCTTGATACCTTTAATAACAGGCCTCGGGATCTGTAATTGCTATGCCAAACCCTATTTAAATTGGTTGACTATTTCCATACATTTCACAGAAAATTCGATTTGAAGAAAATCTCCTTACTATAGCTCAGCCGATTCAGAGCTGTTAAAATCCAAAATCTGCAACTGTGCTCCGATTGCGGTTCTTGATACATCTAATAAAAGGCCTCAGAATCTGTAATTGCTATGCCAAACCCTATATAAATTGGTTGATTATTTCCATACATTTCACAGAAAATTCGATTTGAAGAAAATCACCTTACTATAGCTCAGCCTATTCAGAGCTGTAAAAATCTAAAATCTGCAGTTGTGATCCGATTGCGGTTCTTGATACTTCTAATGGTAGGTCTCGGGAACTGTAATTGCTATGCCATACATTTCATAGAAAATTCGATTTGACGAAAATCACCTTACTATAGCTCAGCCGATTCAGAGCTGTAAAAATCGTAAATCTGCAACTGTGCTCCAATTGCGGTTCTTGATACTTCTAATGATAGGTCTCAGGACCTGTAATTGATATGCCATACATTTCACACAAAATTTGATTTGGACAAAATCACCTTACTATAGCTCAGCCGATTCAGAGCTGTAAAAATCCAAAATCTGCAACTGTGCTCCGATTGCGGTTCATGATACCTCTAATAATAGGCCTCGGGATCTGTAATTATTATGCTTAACCCTATTTAAATTGGTTGATTATTTCCATACATTTCACAGAAAATCCTATTTGACGAAAATCACCTTACTATAGCTCAGCCGATTCAGAGCTGTAAAAATCCAAAATCTGCAACTGTGCTCCGATTGCGGTTCTTGATACCTCTAATAAAAGGCCTCGGGGTCTGTAATTGCTATGCCAAACCCTATTTAAATTGGTTGACTATTTTCATACATTTCACAGAAAATTCGATTTGAAGAAAATCACCTTACTATATAGCTCAGCCGATTCATAACTGTAAAAATCCAAAATCTGCAACTGTGCTCCGATTGCGGTGATTGATACCTCTAATAATAGGTCTCGGGATCTGTAATTGCTATGCCAAACCCTATTTAAATTGGTTGATTATTTCCATACATTTCACAGAAAATTCGATTTGAAGAAAATCACCTTACTATAGCTCAGTCGATTCAGAGCTGTTAAAATCCAAAATCTGCAACTGTGCTCCGATTGCGGTTCTTGATACCTCTAGTAAAAGGCCTCAGGATCTGTAATTGCTATGCCAAACCCTATTTAAATTGGTTGATTATTTCCATACATTTCACAGAAAATTCGATTTGAAGAAAATCACCTTACTATAGCTCAGCCGATTCAGAGCTGTAAAAATTCAAAACCTGCAGTTGTGATCCGATTGCGGTTCTTGATACTTTTAATGATAGGCCTCGGGACCTGTAATTCTTATGCAATACATTTCATAGAAAATTCGATTTAAAGAAAATCACCTTACTATAGCTCAGCCGATTCAGAGCTGTAAAAATCCAAATTCTGCAATTGTGCTCCGATTGCGGTTCTTGATACTTCTAATGATAGGTCTCGGGACCTGTAATTGCTATGCCATACATTTAACAAAAAATGCGATTTGACGAAAATCACCTTACTATAGCTCAGCCGATTCAGAGCTGTAAAAATCCAAAATCTGCAATTGTGCTCCGATTGCGGTGCTTGATACCTCTAATAATAGGCCTCGGGATCTGTAATTACTATGCCAAACCCCATTTAAATTGGTTGATTTTTTCCATACATTTCACAGAAAATTCGATTTGAAGAAAATCACCTTACTATAGCTCAGCCGATTCAGAGCTGTAAAAACCCAAATTCTGCAATTGTGCTCCGATTGCGGTTCTTGATACTTCTAATGATAGGTCTCGGGACCTGTAATTGCTATGCCATACATTTCACAAAAAATGCGATTTGACGAAAATCACCTTACTATAGCTCAGTCGATTCAGAGCTGTTAAAATCCAAAATCTGCAACTGTGTTCCGATTGCGGTGCTTGATACCTTTAATAACAGGCCTCGGGATCTGTAATTGCTATGCCAAACCCCATTTAAATTGGTTGACTATTTCCATACATTTCACAGAAAATTCGATTTGAAGAAAATCTCCTTACTATAGCTCAGCCGATTCAGAGCTGTTAAAATCCAAAATCTGCAACTGTGCTCCGATTGCGGTTCTTGATACATCTAATAAAAGGCCTCAGAATCTGTAATTGCTATGCCAAACCCTATTTAAATTGGTTGATTATTTCCATACATTTCACAGAAAATTCGATTTGAAGAAAATCACCTTACTATAGCTCAGCCTATTCAGAGCTGTAAAAATCTAAAATCTGCAGTTGTGATCCGATTGCGGTTCTTGATACTTCTAATGGTAGGTCTCGGGAACTGTAATTGCTATGCCATACATTTCATAGAAAATTCGATTTGACGAAAATCACCTTACTATAGCTCAGCCGATTCAGAGCTGTAAAAATCGTAAATCTGCAACTGTGCTCCAATTGCGGTTCTTGATACTTCTAATGATAGGTCTCAGGACCTGTAATTGATATGCCATACATTTCATACAAAATTTGATTTGGACAAAATCACCTTACTATAGCTCAGCCGATTCAGAGCTGTAAAAATCCAAAATCTGCAACTGTGCTCCGATTGCGGTTCATGATACCTCTAATAATAGGCCTCGGGATCTGTAATTATTATGCTTAACCCTATTTAAATTGGTTGATTATTTCCATACATTTCACAGAAAATCCTATTTGACGAAAATCACCTTACTATAGCTCAGCCGATTCAGAGCTGTAAAAATCCAAAATCTGCAACTGTGCTCCGATTGCGGTTCTTGATACCTCTAATAAAAGGCCTCGGGGTCTGTAATTGCTATGCCAAACCCTATTTAAATTGGTTGACTATTTTCATACATTTCACAGAAAATTCGATTTGAAGAAAATCACCTTACTATATAGCTCAGCCGATTCACAACTGTAAAAATCCAAAATCTGCAACTGTGCTCCGATTGCGGTGATTGATACCTCTAATACTAGGCCTCAGGATCAGTAACTACTATGCCAAACCCCATTTAAATTGGTTGAATATTTCCATACATTTCACAGAAAATTCGATTTGAAGAAAATCACCTTACTATAGCTCAGCCGATTCAGAGCTGTAAAAATCCAAAATCTGCAACTGTGCTCCGATTGCGGTTCATGATACCTCTAATAATAGGTCTCGGGATCTGTAATTGCTATGCCAAACCCCATTTAAATTGGTTGATTATTTCCATACATTTCACAGAAAATTCGTTTTGAAGAAAATCACCTTAAAATAGCTCAGTCGATTCAGAGCTGTTAAAATCAAAAATCTGCAACTGTGCTCCGATTGCGGTTCTTGATACCTCTAATAAAAGGCCTCAGGATCTGTAATTGCTATGCCAAACCCTATTTAAATTGGTTGACTATTTCCATACATTTCACAGAAAATTCGATTTGACGAAAATCACCTTAATATAGCTCAGCCGATTCAGAGCTGTAAAAATCCAAAATCTTCAGTTGTGATCCGATTGCAGTTCTTGATACTTCTAATGATAGTTATCGGGACCTGTAATTGCTATGCCATACATTTCATAGAAAATTCGATTTGAAGAAAATCACCTTACTATAGCTCAGGCGATTCAGAGCTGTAAAAATCAAAATCTGCAACTGTGCTCCGATTGCGGTTCTTGATACCTCTAATAAAAGGCCTCAGGATCTGTAATTGCTATGCCAAACCCTATTTAAATTGGTTGACTATTTCCATACATTTCACAGAAAATTCGATTTGACGAAAATCACCTTAATATAGCTCAGCCGATTCAGAGCTGTAAAAATCCAAAATCTTCAGTTGTGATCCGATTGCAGTTCTTGATACTTCTAATGATAGTTATCGGGACCTGTAATTGCTATGCCATACATTTCATAGAAAATTCGATTTGAAGAAAATCACCTTACTATAGCTCAGGCGATTCAGAGCTGTAAAAATCAAAATCTGCAACTGTGCTCCGATTGCGGTTCTTGATACCTCTAATAAAAGGCCTCGGGGTCTGTAATTGCTATGCCAAACCCTATTTAAATTGGTTGACTATTTTCATACATTTCACAGAAAATTCGATTTGAAGAAAATCACCTTACTATATAGCTCAGCCGATTCACAACTGTAAAAATCCAAAATCTGCAACTGTGCTCCGATTGCGGTGATTGATACCTCTAATACTAGGCCTCAGGATCAGTAACTACTATGCCAAACCCCATTTAAATTGGTTGAATATTTCCATACATTTCACAGAAAATTCGATTTGAAGAAAATCACCTTACTATAGCTCAGCCGATTCAGAGCTGTAAAAATCCAAAATCTGCAACTGTGCTCCGATTGCGGTTCATGATACCTCTAATAATAGGTCTCGGGATCTGTAATTGCTATGCCAAACCCCATTTAAATTGGTTGATTATTTCCATACATTTCACAGAAAATTCGTTTTGAAGAAAATCACCTTAAAATAGCTCAGTCGATTCAGAGCTGTTAAAATCAAAAATCTGCAACTGTGCTCCGATTGCGGTTCTTGATACCTCTAATAAAAGGCCTCAGGATCTGTAATTGCTATGCCAAACCCTATTTAAATTGGTTGACTATTTCCATACATTTCACAGAAAATTCGATTTGACGAAAATCACCTTAATATAGCTCAGCCGATTCAGAGCTGTAAAAATCCAAAATCTTCAGTTGAGATCCGATTGCAGTTCTTGATACTTCTAATGATAGGTCTCGGGACCTGTAATTGCTATGCCATACATTTCATAGAAAATTCGATTTGAAGAAAATCACCTTACTATAGCTCAGCCGATTCAGAGCTGTAAAAATCCAAAATCTGCAATTGTGCTCCGATTGCAGTTCATGATACCTCTAATAATAGGCCCCGGGATCTGTAATTGCTATGCCAAACCCCATTTAAATTGGTTGACTATTTCCATACATTTCACAGAAAATTCGATTTGAAGAAAATCACCTTACTATAGCTCAGCCGATTCAGAGCTGTTAAAATCCAAAATCTGCAACTGTGCTCCGATTGCGGTTCTTGATACATCTAATAAAAGGCCTCAGAATCTGTAATTGCTATGCCAAACCCTATATAATTTGGTTGATTATTTCCATACATTTCACAGAAAATTCGATTTGAAGAAAATCACCTTACTATAGCTCAGCCGATTCAGAGCTGTAAAAATCTAAAATCTGCAGTTGTGATCCGATTGCGGTTCTTGATACTTCTAATGGTAGGTCTCGGGAACTGTAATTGCTATGCCATACATTTCATAGTAAATTCGATTTGACGAAAATCACCTTACTATAGCTCAGCCGATTCAGAGCTGTAAAAATCGTAAATCTGCAACTGTGCTCCAATTGCGGTTCTTGATACTTCTAATGATAGGTTTTAGGACCTGTAATTGATATGCCATACATTTCATAGAAAATTTGATTTGGACAAAATCACCTTACTATAGCTCAGCCGATTCAGAGCTGTAAAAATTCAAAATCTGCAATTGTGCTCCGATTGCGGTGCTTGATACCTCTAATAATAGGCCTCGGGATCTGTAATTACTATGCCAAACCCCATTTAAATTGGTTGAATATTTCCATACATTTCACAGAAAATTCGATTTGAAGAAAATCACCTTACTATAGCCGATTCAGAGCTGTAAAAATCCAAAATTTGCAGCTGTGCTCCGATTCAGGTTCATGATACCTCTGATAATAGGCATAGGGATCTGTAATTGCTATGCTAAACCCCATTTAAATTGGTTGATTATTTCCATACATTTCACAGAAAATTCGATTTGAAGAAAATCACCTTACTATAGCTCAGCCGATTCAGAGCTGTAAAAATCTAAAATCTGCAGTTGTGATCCGATTGCGGTTCTTGATACTTCTAATGGTAGGTCTCGGGAACTGTAATTGCTATGCCATACATTTCATAGTAAATTCGATTTGACGAAAATCACCTTACTATAGCTCAGCCGATTCAGAGCTGTAAAAATCGTAAATCTGCAACTGTGCTCCAATTGCGGTTCTTGATACTTCTAATGATAGGTTTTAGGACCAATGTACAAGACAGTACCACTTGGTGAGCAATAAACTCGCAGGAAATTTTAATGTAATATATGCTCCTCGTTCCTGATGTGGCTGCTCACAATATTTTCTTTTCTCGGGTGAGTTCTCCAGTTTCAAATACAAATTTAATTTATTTAATTTACGATTTTATTTGGTTATGTTATTTCACAAAGGTCAAGAACGTACTACTTGCTTCCAGAAAAATAATTTATACAAAACAATTATTTATGGAAAATTCCTAATTATATAAAGAGTCATCTGTTAATAGATATTATAAACTTAATTGAGCAACATACAATTTTAGTACAAATTTTCTTGGAAATGTAACATCATACCTAATATAATATTTACGGCTTGTATTAAAATTGTAAATGTCAAAACAAAGTAAACAAATTAATTTGCAATTTGGTGGTGGTAAGTTTAAACGACTAGACACAATACAAATTTAAACTAAATACAATTTTTCATTTCCAGCTAACAAATGATAAGAAAAAACAAAGGAGCATCTGATTGACAAATTATTTGAGATAAGTATAAATAATAATTAAATTGTGATCAAACGATTCTTTGTGTTCTCTTCTCTTTTTAAGGTTATGATCCTGGATGTCAAAGTTACATTGAAAAAATATAATTACAGTGAACAACTTATATGGAAAAAACTTATGGAATACAATATGAGTAATACATTTCATAGAAAATTTGATTTGGACAAAATCACCTTACTATAGCTCAGCCGATTCAGAGCTGTAAAAATTCAAAATCTGCAATTGTGCTCCGATTGCGGTGCTTGATACCTCTAATAATAGGCCTCGGGATCTGTAATTACTATGCCAAACCCCATTTAAATTGGTTGAATATTTCCATACATTTCACAGAAAATTCGATTTGAAGAAAATCACCTTACTATAGCCGATTCAGAGCTGTAAAAATCCAAAATTTGCAGCTGTGCTCCGATTCAGGTTCATGATACCTCTGATAATAGGCATAGGGATCTGTAATTGCTATGCCAAACCCCATTTAAATTGGTTGACTATTTCCATACATTTCATAGAAAATTCGATTTGAAGAAAATCACCTTACTATAGCTCAGCCGATTCAGAGCTGTTAAAATCCAAAATCTGCAACTGTGCTCCGATTGCGGTTCTTGATACATCTAATAAAAGGCCTCAGAATCTGTAATTGCTATGCCAAACCCTATATAAATTGGTTGATTATTTCCATACATTTCACAGAAAATTCGATTTGACGAAAATCACCTTACTATAGCTCAGCCGATTCAGAGCTGTAAAAATCGTAAATCTGCAACTGTGCTCCAATTGCGGTTCTTGATACTTCTAATGATAGGTCTCAGGACCTGTAATTGATATGCCATACATTTCATAGAAAATTTGATTTGGACAAAATCACCTTACTATAGCTCAGCCGATTCAGAGCTGTAAAAATCCAAAATCTGCAACTGTGCTCCGATTGCGGTG
This sequence comes from Tipula vernalis, assembly GCA_958295665.1. Taxonomy (NCBI): domain Eukaryota; kingdom Metazoa; phylum Arthropoda; class Insecta; order Diptera; family Tipulidae; genus Tipula; species Tipula vernalis. The sequence goes on along the minus strand of OY282559.1, from coordinate 390,048,942 downwards.
CTTGATACCTCTAATAAAAGGCCTCGGGATCTGTAATTGCTATGCCATACATTTCATAAAAAATTCAATTTGACGAATATCACCTTACTATATATAGCACAGCCGATTCAGAGCTGTAAAAATCCAAAATCTGCAGTTGTGATCCGATTGCGGTTCTTGATACTTCTAATGGTAGGTCTCGGGACCTGTGATTGCTATGCCATACATTTCATAGAAAATTCGATTTGACGAAAATCACCTTACTATAGCTCAGCCGATTCAGAGCTGTAAAAATCCAAAATCTTCAATTGTGCTCCGATTGCGGTTCTTGATACTTCTAATGATAGGTCTCGGGGCCTGTAATTGCTATGCCATACATTTCATAGAAAATTCGATTTGACGAAAATCACCTTACTATAGCACAGCCGATTCAGAGCTGTAAAAATCCAAAATCTGCAGTTGTGATCCGATTGCGATTCTTGATACTTTTAATGATTGGTCTCGGGACCTGTAATTGCTATGCCATACATTTCATAGAGAATTCGATTTGAAGAAAATCACCTTACTATAGCTCAGCCGATTCACAGCTGTAAAAATCCAAAATCTGCAGTTGTGATCCGATTGCGGTTCTTGATACTTCTAATGGTAGGTCTCGGGACCTGTAATTGCTATGCCATACATTTCATAGTAAATTCGATTTGACGAAAATCACCTTACTATAGCTCAGCCGATTCAGAGCTGTAAAAATCGTAAATCTGCAACTGTGCTCCAATTGCGGTTCTTGATACTTCTAATGATAGGTTTTAGGACCTGTAATTGATATGCCATACATTTCATAGAAAATTTGATTTGGACAAAATCACCTTACTATAGCTCAGCCGATTCAGAGCTGTAAAAATTCAAAATCTGCAATTGAGCTCCGATTGCGGTGCTTGATACCTCTAATAATAGGCCTCGGGATCTGTAATTACTATGCCAAACCCCATTTAAATTGGTTGAATATTTCCATACATTTCACAGAAAATTCGATTTGACGAAAATCACCTTACTATAGCCGATTCAGAGCTGTAAAAATCCAAAATTTGCAGCTGTGCTCCGATTCAGGTTCATGATACCTCTGATAATAGGCATAGGGATCTGTAATTGCTATGCCAAACCCCATTTAAATTGGTTGATTATTTCCATACATTTCATAGAAATATCGAATTGACGAAAATCACCTTACTTATAGCTCAGCCGATTCAGAGCTGTAAAAATCCAAAATCTGCAATTGTGCTCTGATTGCGGTTTTTGATACTTCTAATGACAGGTCTCGGGACCTGTAATTGCTATGCCATACATTTAACAGAAAACTCGAGTTGAAGAAAATCACCTTACTATAGCTCAGCCGATTCAGAGCTGTAAAAATCCAAAATCTGCAACTGTACTCCGATTTCGGTTCATGATACCTCTAATAAAAGGCCTCGGGATCTGTAATTGCTAAGCCAAACCCCATTTAAATTGGTTGATTATTTCCATACATTTCACAGAAAATTCGATTTGAAGAAAATCACCTTACGAAAATCACTTTACGAAATCACCTTAGGAAATCACCTTATCACGGCTCAGCCGATTCAGAGCTGTAAAAATCCAGAATCTGCAATTGTGATCCGATTGCGGTACTTGATACCTCTAATAATAGGCCTCGGGATCTGTAATTGCTATGCCAAATTCTATTTAAATTGGTTCATTATTTCCATACATTTCACAGAAAATTCGATTTGAAGAAAATCACCTTACTAAAGCTCAGCCGATTCAGAGCTGTAAAAATCCAGAATCTGCAATTCTGATCCGATTGCGGTACTTGATACCTTTAACAATAGGCCTCGGGATCTGTAATTACTATGCCAAACCCCATTTAAATTGGTTGATTATTTCCATACATTTCACAGAAAATTCGATTTGAAGAAAATCACCTTACTATATAGCTCAGCCGATTCAGAGCTGTAAAAATCCAAAATCTGCAACTGTGCTCCGATTGCGGTTCCTGATACCTCTAATAATAGGCCTCGGGATCTGTAATTACTATGCCAAACCCCATTTAAATTAGTTGATTATTTCCATACATTTCACAGAAAATTCGATTTGAAGAAAATCACCTTACTATAGCTCAGCCGATTCAGAACTGTAAAAATCTAAAATCTGCAACTGTGCTCCGATTGCGGTGCTTGATACCTCTAATAATAGGCTTTGGGACCTGTAATAACTATGCCAAACCCCATTTAAATTGGTTGATTATTTCCTAACATTTCACAGAAAATTCGATTTGAAGAAAATCACCTTACTATAGCTCAGCCGATTCAGAGCTGTAAAAATCCAAAATCTGCAATTGTGCTCCGATTGCGGTGCTTGATACCTCTAATAATAGGCCTCGGGATCTGTAATTACTATGCCAAACCCCATTTAAATTGGTTGATTATTTCCATACATTTCACAGAAAATTCGATTTGAAGAAAATCAACTTACTATAGCTCAGCCGATTCAGAGCTGTAAAAATCCAAAATCTGCAGTTGTGATCCGATTGCGGTTCTTGATACTTCTAATGATAGGTCTCGGGACCTGTAATTGCTATGCCATACATTTCCTAGAAAATTCGATTTGAAGAAAATCACCTTACTATAGATCAGCCGATTCAGAGCTGTAAAAATCCAAAATCTGCAACTGTGCTCCGATTGCGGTTCATGATACCTCTAATACTAGGACTCGGGGCCTGTAATTGCTATGCCAAACCCCATTTAAATTGGTTGATTATTTCCATACATTTCACAGAAAATTCGATTTGAAGAAAATCACCTTACTATAGCTCAGTCGATTCAGAGCTGTTAAAATCAAAAATCTGCAACTGTGCTTCGATTGCGGTTCTTGATACTTCTAATGATAGGTCTCGGGACCTGTAATTGCTATGCCATACATTTCATAGAAAATTCGATTTGAAGAAAATCACCTTACTATAGCTCAGCCGATTCAGAGCTGTAAAAATCGTAAATCTGCAACTGTGCTCCAATTGCGGTTCTTGATACTTCTAATGATAGGTCTCGGGACCTGTAATTGCTATGCCATACATTTCCTAGAAAATTCGATTTGAAGAAAATCACCTTACTATAGATCAGCCGATTCAGAGCTGTAAAAATCCAAAATCTGCAACTGTGCTCCGATTGCGGTTCATGATACCTCTAATACTAGGACTCGGGGCCTGTAATTGCTATGCCAAACCCCATTTAAATTGGTTGATTATTTCCATACATTTCACAGAAAATTCGATTTGAAGAAAATCACCTTACTATAGCTCAGTCGATTCAGAGCTGTTAAAATCAAAAATCTGCAACTGTGCTTCGATTGCGGTTCTTGATACTTTTAATGATAGGTCTCGGGACCTGTAATTGCTATGCCATACATTTCATAGAAAATTCGATTTGAAGAAAATCACCTTACTATATAGCTCAGCCGATTCAGAGCTGTAAAAATCCAAAATCTGCAACTGTGCTCCGATTGCGGTTCTTAATACCTCTAATGATTGGTCTCGGGACCTGTAGTTATATTGATATGTTTCATTGTTTAAAATTTATTAGCTCTTTTATGCTGTTGTGGTTGTCTCTTGAATTATCTAAATGGTTTAAAATTTTTTAAAAACAGCACATCTTTTTTTTTTAGTTCACCTCGCGTGTCAGTAGACGAAACGTTGTTTAATTTATAACTTTCTTTTGGATATGGTTTTTGAGCGGCGGCATCCAATAGCAATCAAATACAAAGACATACAGTTTAAGGTCAAAAATTAATTAAAAGCACGCTTGAATATTTGTCTAATAAAAAGAACACCCTTTAAACATAAAAACCTTACCCTCTACATCCATTTCCAATATGTCGAAATCTCAATCAATTAATTTAAATAAAACACTTCAGTTATTTTGTTATAAAAAAAAATAATTTATTGATTCGGCTCAATAAAATTATAACATAACGAAAATTTATATTTTTTCGATAATAATAATTACGTAAAATTAATTAATTAATTAAATTATTTTACAACAACAAAAAAATAAAAATAAAATAAAATAACATTTTTAAGGTACATGCGTTACATTTAAATAAAAATTTAAATTAATTCAGCAAAAAAAAAAAATTTCGCTTTTAATAAAATAAAAAAATATTGCACATTATAATTCCCCATCACAATGAATCGAAGGATTATCTTATAATTAAATATTTAACGCTTATAAAACTAATAAATTTGCAGATAACAATTTTTAATATCCATAATTTAGCTTTTTGCTTCATCTCGATCATAATAATAAATTAAATAATTTAGTTAAGACACGCACAACATAAATCCGAATCAAAGCTTTCGCTCAAGCCAAACAAACAAACAAAAAGTTTCTAATTTTTATTTAATTGTGGTGCCATCTTTTGGATAGTAGTAGTAGTTTTAATAAAAATGTGATCATTTTCTATACGATCAGAAAAAATATTTTTTAATGTATTGTTTCATAACTAACATCAGCATGAAAACCTTTATCATCCGCATGATAACGAACATTTTGTACCCGACCATCCGGTAACAATATATGATATTCACCACGTGTTATACCATCAACATCACGATTTTGTGTATGACCAAAATCATTTCCGGTGTGAAAATCACGGACTCGATAACCAAACGCATATCCTGAGGCGTACTGAAGCTGAAAATGATAGCAAAAAACATAAAAACGTAAAAAAATTAATTTGTTTAATAAAATTATGTGCGCGATATTTTTATATTTTTGGTTTTGCATGAAAATTTGCATACAACCACCGTACACCAACTATATCGTATATTTGGCTGATAAATTTTGTGTATACATATATATGATATGGGTGATTACATTGATTGGATGTATTGATAAGCGAGTGTAGAGTGTGGGTGTACAATGTACGTTACTAAATTTTCAATTTATATACAATAGGTTTTATCGCCAACCATTAGACAACAACAAGCATTTTTTTGTTTGGTTTTGTTGTAACTAAATTTTGGGTGGTTGTAGTGATAGAGTTATGATTTTTATGTGTATAGCGCGAGATATTAAAATACAAACAATTATAGTGGATCAATCGGTTAATTAATTCTAGTGTTTTATCCAGTGACATCGAAATGAAATCTCGAATGTTTGGGTAAAAATATCGCGAGCTAATTGACTTTTAGGGTAGAATATATTTATGTTGCGAATTTTAAGTTCATAAAATTAACATACATTTTGACGCATAAAACTATTTCAAATTCAATAAGGGCAATTCAGTTTTACCAACTAAAAGAAGAAGAAAGAATAAATAATTTAAAGGGCCCGATTTTTTTAAAATTGCTATTCCGGTGTATTGTGGTCCCAGCTATCTACAAATTAATATCTCTTATTGGTTACAAAGGAGTCTGTCCAAACGATACAGTAAAAAGTGTGATAAATTTGATTAGCCCAAATTTAAAAAAAAATTTGCAGTATAGAAATTATTGTAGCGATACTGGCTAGAAGGTGTCCTAAAAAATTCTACAGCTCATTGGACTTGATCGAATTGCTAAGGATTGCTTCAGAAATTAACATCTCATATTGCTTACAAAGGGGGTCTGTTCATACGATACAGTGACAAAACTGAAAAATTTGATTTGGTAAAAACTTTTAAAAAAATTCTGTCTCCTTAGACTCGTCTGAATTTTTTAAGGCTGATTGTCTGAATTTCTTATGATTCTAGCTTTTCAGAAATTATTGTCTCATATTGATACGATATAGTGGAAACCAAACAATTTGACTTGGCAAAATTTTTATAAATACTGCAGTTTTTGACTTAATCGAATTTGTAAAGATTGCTAGTGGATTGAACTTGTAAGAAAGGAGACCGTCCATCGTTAAAAACGGAAAAAAATTAATTTGGCTAAATATTAAAAAAAAAATTAAAATCCGTATCCGAGTGTTATAGACTTAGCTTTCGCTGTCCAAAAAATAAATATATTGTTACGTTTTCGCCTTGTCAATCAAGGATGGTCTCACTGGATTGTTACTAAAACAAAATCAATTCAATTTATCACCAACGAATTTATTTATGTGAAACAAAAATTATAATAACACTATTTACTAACGATAATTCACAAAATTACTTTAAATCATTTTAACACAATTTTACTGTACCCTGTGTGCTATATGGTCAAAAATCGGTCCATCGGTACGTGACATTTAATATTGACATTCACCCTGTTACCCGGAAATCCTTCAGGAATCCTAGAAGGACTAACTGGAACAAATACGGAAAAGTGTTAGTAGGACTCTGACCGACCGATGCTCCGAGGCAACCAGCCACAGAGAAGGAGCTGGATTTACTGATGGAGGAAATCACAAGCGCCTGTAACTTGTCCTTAGACACTGCGTGCCCGAGGAGAATACCTAAAGGGAAGCAGAAACCGGTATGGTGGTCCAGGGAGCTGGGAATCCTACGTGCAGGGTGTAGGAAAGCATTCAATAGAGCAAAAGGCTCTAGAGAAGCTCAGGACTGGGACTTCAATAAGGAGCACCTTAAAAAGTATAAAAAGGAATTAAGGATTGCGCGGAGGAGGTCTTGGAGACAATTTTGTGAAAAAATGGAAGGTGTTTCGGAGACTTCGCGCCTCAGGAAAATCTTATCTAAGAGTCTAACGAGCCCTAGTTACTTGATCAAACCTGATGGGCTGTGGACAACGTCTACTGGGGAATCACTAGCGCTTCTGTTGGATACCCATTTCCCAGGTAGTATGGATGTGTCGACGGAGCTTGGCGGGGAGGGGGAAAGAGTACCGTCGGGGTGCCCGGAGAAAATCGTGTGCAAGAACCGGATCCTATGGGCACTAAACGGCGTCAAACCCTTTAAATCGGCAGGCCCGGACAGTATCATCCCAGCAGAGCTGCAAAAACACTCTTCGATCATTCTCCCATGGCTGGAGGTGTTCTTCAGGGCGTGTCTAAAACTGAATTATATTTCTAGGAAATGGACGGAGGTTAGGGTGATTTTTATCCCAAAAACGGGAAAGAATTCACAGACCTACCAAAAGGACCTAAGACCGATAACTCTATCATCCTTTCTATTCAAAACATTGAAAAGATTGATCGACGTGTACATACGTACAAAAATAAAACCCAGTAAGTGGGCGACTTCTCAACATGCGTACTGGAAAGGGAGATCTGTGGACACGGCTCTGCATTCCCTGGTGCGAACAATTGAGAAATCAATCCATTCGAAAGAGTACTGTATGGTAGCCTTCCTGGATATAGAGGGCGCCTTTAACAACGTCAGGACGGATACAGTTCGGGAAGGACTGTCTTTCTTAGGTGTGGTCGACCCCTTAGGAAAATTAATAAATCTGATGCTAGAAGGCAGGATTATTAATGCGGATATGGGAGAAACCACCATTAGGAGGCGGGTAGTTAGAGGAACTCCGCAAGGTGGTGTCCTATCACCTCTTCTCTGGAACATAGTTATCAATGGATTACTTTGGAACTGGAGAGGGAGGAAATAGGAGTGATAGCGTATGCAGATGACATGGCGATCGCGATCTCGGGTAAGTACCTAGGCACGGTTAAGGAGGTCATGCAACACGCGCTCGTATTAATTATACAGTGGGCCAGCAAATGTGGGTTGGGTATAAATCCATCCAAAACAGAGCTGGTACTCTTCACCAAGAAATATTAAAGTCCGGTAATCGCCCCTCCTACCTTTAATGGCAAGGCACTGGTCTTTACTGATAAGGCAAGATTTATGGGCATAATCTTGGACAGTAGGCTAAATGGGATGCCCAATATTTTAGAGAGGGTAAAGAAGTATACCATGGCTCTGTACTCATGTAGGAACGCCGTCGGAAGGAGATGGGGTCTAAAACCAGAGCTGGTACACTGGCTTTTCACCGCTGTAGTCAGACCGATTCTGATGTACGGGGTGAGTGTGTGGTGGCCAGCACTGGACAAGAAAACTTATAAGAATAAGAGAAGGTGCAGAGAACGGCCTGCTTGCTTACAAGCGGGGCACTGAGGACAACCCCTACACGGGCTCTAGAGGCTATGCTCTACCTTCTTCCTGTCGACATCTTTAGTAAGCAGAGAGCGGCAACTACGGCTGCACGACTCCTGGCCGTGGGTGAGTGGAAATGTCTTCAGAAGGGCCACTCGACGATTGGCAGGTCGCTAAAGTCAGAGGTTGTGAATGTTGACTACACAACACCGGTTGTTTGCTTTGAAATGGGTTTCCGGACTCTTCTCCCCTCAAGGGAATCAAGGAGGAACAGGTCAATAGCAGAAACTGGTTGTATACAATTTTTCACTGACGGCTCCAAGCTAGACGGCAAAGTCGGAGCAGGAGTCTTTTGTGACAAATTAAATGTGAATTTATCCGTTCGTCTTCCTGATCACTGCAGTGTGTACCAGGCGAAGGTGGTAGCAATTGTTCAGTTTCTCTGAAATCGGTGCCGCTCCTCTCTTAACGAGATGAGTGAGCAGTTCAATATCCAGATAATCTGGGTCCCCGGTCACTCGGACGTATGGGGGAACTGCAGGGCGGATGAACTGGCAAGGCAAGGTACAACTCTCCAATTGAAACCGGAAAGGGCAAATCTGGGGAGGCCCATAGCGGCGATTTTTAGGGCGCTTTTTAATAAGCCGATAGCCTCGGCACAGAAGAGGTGGACTAACACCATAACATGCAATGTAGCGCGGCAAGTCTGGCCGAAACTGGACTTGGAGCGCTCCAAGACGCTACTATCCCTACGCAGACCTGACATAGGTATGGTCTTAGGGGTACTCACAGGACATTGCCTCATTGGCGAGCATGCGAGGAGGCTAAGGTCAATGACAAATGACTTTTGTAGAAGCTGCATGGATGAGGAGGAGGAAGAGACTCTGAGCCACTTCCTCTGCTCATGCCCGGCGCTTGCTTACAAGAGGCACAAATATCTGGGCAAGTATAGTTTGGACGGCCTTATGGATCTCAAGAACTGCAATGTGCGAGATTTCTTACGCTACATAAGTAGCTCAAATTGGTTCCAGTGAAGGTGGAAGAGGAGTAGGATCCTTCGGTATCACAACGGACCGTTATCGGTCTAAGTGTGCGTTTTGGCAGCCGCTCTAACCTAACCTAACCTACTGTACACTTATAAATTTTATTTCGCACTAAAACACTTTTTAAATCACTTTTTAATTCCTGTTTAATCTTTAAACTATCGCTTAACAAATACTAATAATAATCTTACAAGTTTACACTATCGCGTTCCAAATTCTAATAATCCAATTCGATTTCGTATACACAAACCAAATTCCTAGAAAGATTTTGACTTTTCGAGTACTAATAGCGTAGAAACATTTAATACTGTTTTAACATGGAAAATTCCATTTTAGTACAGTAAAATATTGAGCTATTAATTTAACTTATTCTATTACACACTAGGTGTCACCGTCATAGTAATCTAATTAATACAGATTAGCAAATTTATACTGAAACAGTGACACCTAGTGTGTAATAGTATAAGTTAAATTAATAGCTCAATGTTTAACTGTACTAAAATGGAATTTTCCATGATAAAATTGTTCTAAATGTTTCTACGCTATTAGTACTGGAAAGGTCAAGATTTTTCTAGAAGTTTGGTTTGTGTATATAAAAAGGCGAACGAAATCGAATTGGATTATTAGAATTTGGAACGCGATAGTGTAAACTTGTAAGATTATTATTAGTATTTCACAAGAGTTTTTATCTTTATCACCAATCTACCCAATTTACCACAGAACCAATCTATCGCGTAAAAAAAGGATTGAGATTATATTTCACTAATATAAGATGATTCAGACTATTTTAGGAATTTTAGATGATATTCTCAATACACTGTCTAAGTAGTCATTAGTATACTTTTCGAGACCCATTAACTCAGAAACTTAAACGGCTGGCCGGTGGCGGTGATAAAAATAGAAACATTTTTTTATCTGTACAGAACTGTAATCGTTTGAATTTTAAAAACTTCATTGGTCTTCTTAGTCATAATAATAGTGTAGTGTAACTTTCACATGAGTTCTTGCGCTTCGTGATGTTGTGTAAGTAATCGGAAATGAGATTGGTGGATTGTTTGGAAAGCTAGTATTTATTCTTTATCATTTAATAGTGGTAAGTGCTTACAATGCAATTAAATATCGCGTGCCAAGTGAGATAACAGCAGTATTTTTTTTTTGCTATTCTGAATGTCATAGAACAAAATTCTTTATTACTGCACCAAACTTGAGGTTCTCTGAAGAAACTTATCTTAAAAAAGGGATCAGTTAAAGAGCTGCCTTCAAACCAATATGAATAAGCCATCAATAATCTATAAGACGTCAGTACCATCAGTTACAATGTAACCTTAAATTAAACGTTACGACAGATCAAAACTGGATTCTTTGAACCGAAGCTACGTCCTGTTCGTTTAATCAGGCTCTCAAGTATTCAATATCAGAGAGAGGACTTCATCCATTTGGTGCAACAATGATGTTTAGTTTATTGAGACCTGGTAATATCATCCTGGACAGTAACGTTCAAAACACAGTGCTCGCATTAGTAATAGTCGGCCCATCGTTAGCAAACAACTAGAGCTCATAGACATTGACAGTTTATACATTGTAAGGTAAATATTGACAAACATTACCGATATTTTAGGAATTTTAAGAGGTCGGACCTGCACTGTCACTTAAATCGACGTGGGTGGTGATGATATCTATCGAGGAATATTACAGAGGCTAGAAGTAATCCAATGAAGATTAATAAATTGAAACGAATGAACTACTGCCTCTCTCATCATAGACTGTTAAAAGAAGTCCGATTTTACAATTGGTTACAATTGGCTTACGCGATGTAACGTTTAAATCATCCAAGTAATCTTGCTCGAGCAAATGCAGTTCCGCTTGTATCGAATAGAGGAAATGGCTTTAAAGACCGAAAACAAAAATTACGACCAAATCATTTGGAGAACAGATACAAACAAAGTCAGCGGCAAATTACCGGCTTATTAAAGTCGCATATGGAATGGAATCTGCACCATATTTGGCAACAAAATTTCTGCTAGTGTTCGGGAAAAGCGATTTGAAAAACCGATGATTGCCAAGAAGCTTCCTACATGCTTCCTACTTCATGTCCGTCAAAGATGCATATATGTTACCTTAAACACCTGTCAAACATGAATTCTAGTTTAAGGATAGTTAAAGGAGAATCGGCGGAATCGAAGTTGGTTGTTTCAAAGCTAATTCTCTTATAAATTGCCATTGTTAGCAAAGATGGGGTTATATACAGCGAAATATACAACAGAGATTCCCGAGCTCGAAAAACTAAAAATCCCGATATACGGTACATAACTAGTGAGAATATGTTTGAGTTGCACGGATTTAATGACTCTTCTGAAACGTCTATTCGGCTCTGAATATGGCTATGTAAGAGCCAATTTCCTGATTTAAAAAAAAAACCTTCTATTAATGAAATATCTATTCTAGACCTGTAAATGCTTGCTTCAGTCTTTTTAAAGAAAAATCTTGGCAGCTTTTGAAACAACCTCTGAAAACATCTCTAGCGAATTTAGGAATTGACCCTGCACATATGACACATTAAGTTCCTGCTCATTCAAATCTGTTCTGTCCTAATAATTATTCTTTACCATGTTTACCAAACTTATTAGAACTAACGATGTAGATGAATTAAAAAAGAGTCAAATCAAAAACGGGGAAAAAAACGAAAATTACCTGGGAGATTCCATTTTCTGATAACGACAAACGACCACAGTGCATTTTATCATATGATCATATTGACGCCTTGACACCAGATCACTTTTTAATGGCAAAGCCAATAGTTTCGTTTCCACAACCAGTATTAACCGATATTAAAGTAAAGTTAAGCCTATTAAGATAGCAACATCTAAGCGAAACAAGCTTAGTGGCTATTATAGAGAGAATATAGAGGAAATTCATCCAGCACGCAACGGTAGTATAAATAAAAATTAAAATCGAATATTTTAGGAGGCCCGTCTACAAATTAGTAAACCCTTCATCAAATGGATTTCTTTGATTCCTACTTAAATTCCTTTACGTTCGTAAAATAATCTTTAGTAATCATGAACATTTTCGATCGAGATTTTTCGCCATTTGTCCTGTTTAGGATCCCCTGAGTTCGAAAAATTGTCAATCTAGCCAATCTGTCTCTCTGTCTGGCCAATCTCCTCTCTACATCTCAGATGCTACATGTTTAAGCTTCTTTTCATAAATGGGAAGGCCTAAGTGATTTTGAATGAAAATCGGTCAACCGGAATTGGCAGTCCTGTGAAGCAAATTTTTTTTTTTTTGCGCATATGCCAAACACAACAACTATTTAGTACAAAATGCTCGAAATTAAGAAAAAAAATAGAAATGTTAAGTTTGTAAGAAATTGGCCTTATAAGTTTCTCAAAACTTCCCGTTCGTAAAAGAAAGTCGAATTTTGGCCATACCTTAAAATTTAAGGAACATATGTCCAATATAAATTCGGAATTTCCGCTCAACTTTTTAATTCCCTGAATTAGGATCTAAAATTCCATACATTATTTTATATCAATCAGGCTTTTGATTAACATTATTATAGAATACTAAAACATCCCAAATTTAATCGCCAATCTGGTATGTAAGTATGAATACTGTAAAGCTAACTGGATTTGGTCTCTCTTCATCGAACTTTTCTGGATTTATTAAAAAAAAAAAAAAAAAATCCAACCCAAGCAGTGGTGATCTAAGCGGTCGGTAAGAGATTTCTTTAGCGATGCCGATTACACCATAAATTGTTGCACCGAAACGGAAAAGATGAAAAACTTTTATCGTCATTCGCACCGCCAACTTACTAAAGAAAACCTCTCGTGATTATCTGCAATAATGGAACGGTGTCGACTCACAAATTAAATAATTAATAGTTGCAATGTCAGGTCATCCGAATTTCTTGTTTCCAGCTAATTTAATAGAACTAGAACAAACACGGTCTATATGAACTAAAGGAGAGTAAAAGTCAATAAAATCAGCCTCTAGCGTGTTGTGATTGATAGTATTGCATTCATATTGAAATTTAAATTCAATTTTCCAAAAATCATTGGAAACTATAGTGTAGAGGTTGGTTCTATAGCAAGTTTCTAATTATTTTTGGCAAATCAAAATTTCTCAGATTTCCAGCAATAACTACCAACAAGCGACAACAATGCCTATCTCCAAACATAATTCTCTAGCGGCTGATTCTTTTCCAATTTTAAATATTTTTGGAATTCCTCGGATTTACCACGAGTAGGTGGTAAAAGTTTTCTCACGTTTCACTATTGGCAACTTAATCTTGGTCTAAGAGGGCCAAAGTTATTGAAATCCTCTCAAAAATGACTAAAACCACTTTTCTCGACATTTTGAAAGTCACTGAGTTCGAAAAAGCCAAAGAAAAAATGTCCGCCCATCTGTCTGGATGTCTGTTTATATCCAAAGTATCTCGAGAACGTAGTTCAAGGCGGAAAATTGAAAAGCTTTTGAAAGTTGCACGACATGAGAATCGGGGTACCTGCTATATAGGAATTGATCCATAAACCACGTGGTGATATTACCACTGGGACCAAATTTTTTAATGTATGCTGGTTTGAAGATTGAGTTGCGCATTGAGTTTGAGGTTGAGTTACGTTTCAATTGCGGGTTGAATTGAAGTTCAGTTAGGATTATGGATTAGGGTTTATTGAGAAGTTGATCTTGAGATTTATTTGGGCATTGAGTTTGGGGTTAGGTTGAGGGTTGAGTTGTGTGTCGAGTTACAAACTGAGTTAAAATTTAGTTGAGTTTATAGACATAATTAGTTTTCGGTGCGCTTTAGTTTAGGGATTTAGATCGCTTTAGTTTAGGAAGTTGATTTGGGGTAGAGTTGAGATTTAGTGAAGAGTTCAGTTGCGGATTTATTTGGCGGAAGTTCTGGGTTGCGTCTTCAGTAAGCTATAATTAAGTTTAAGTACGCTTGTATTTGTTCGGACCATGTGGGGATGGAGTACATGTGGTTTAGAGTTGAGTTGTGGCCACAATTTTGGTCGTGCTGAGGTTGATTAGAATTGGGTTGGGATTGAGTTGAGGTTAATTCAGCCATTCAGTTGGGTTGTTTAGTGTTTAGTTGATGTTAAGCTGTCATCAAGTAGGGGTTTTAGCGAGATGGGGTTGATGTTAGGTTAAGTGGGGTTCATGTACGTGTGTCGTTTTCATACCGTTTTGATTTAGGGTTTTAGTTAAACGTTGAGTTGGGAATTGTATTGAATGTTGAAATGTGATTGAGTTGAAGGGTGACTTGGGGTTGAGTTATGGTTGAATGTAAAGTTGGGTTAAGGTTGAGATAGGGTTTTAGTTGGATTTGAGTGTGAGGTACGGTTGGGGATTAATTTCGGGTCGAGTTGAGGGTTTAGTGGGAGGTTAGTTTTCGAATTGAGTTGGCTTCAGGATTGAGTAAAGCGTAGAGGTTGTTTTCATTGGCGGTTGATTGCTTTGGGGGCTACGTTATAAATTGAGTTGGAGGTTGAGCTGAAGATTGCGTTTCAGTTAGGAATTGATTTGCGAGTTGAGTTAACTTTCTGGACCGACGTTCTGATCACATCGTAAGGTTTCAGCCCTTTATATTTTTGAATGCAACCTATGTAATCGATTCTGTTTACCTTCGTCTGAGATGTTTATAACATAATCTGCATTTTCGTCCTTTTACTTTGGCTGTAAACGATTGGTTAACTTTAATAGGGTGAATTTTCTTCCAAATTATTCGAAATTTTTTGAAATTATTTGATTTGGTGAATCCGTTTAATTATTTGCCAGATTATTTGTAAACTTTTCAAGATTTTTGAAATTTTTATAGGTTGCACAGAAAATTGATTGATTATGCTCAAAAAACTTCAAGATTTTACGAGATCATTCTACAGATTTCCATATTTTCTAAATTATTCAATTCGTTGGAAATTATTCCAATTTCTCAGAGTTTATTTATTCGTGAAATTTGGTATCTTCAAAATTATCCAATATTTGCTAAAAGCATTAACATTGAGCATTTTTTTGGGTTGTTGGTATTATTAAAGATTGTTCGGGATTCTACACGAACCTAACATAAAATTTTAGTTTATTTGAAATTTTTCCGGATAATTTATGAAATTTGAGTAAGTCAAGAGTTTATTCAAGTTTTTACGGTAATTCCGAAATCTCCTTATAACTTTTCAATTCCATAAATTTTATTTATAAATGTATTTGACATAAACCAGACATTTGATTAATATTATAGCATTTTATGGTACTAAAACCCTTTAATTTTCAGCTCTAATCTGATCTGTAAAGCTTATTGGATTTTGACTCATTTTGTTCGTCGCACGATCGAGCCTGGATACCCATTTTGGAATTTGTTTAGTGAACCAAAAAAAAACTGTCGAATTTTCAACATCGTAAGCGAGAGCCGAATGTTATTGTTATACTTTGCGCCTAGACCATGTATCAATGTATAGTGTGATTCAATTTGAGTGAATCATTCATATTAAAAAAATTGTGGTGCGTAGAAAGCATGTGAAGTTATCCCAGTTTTTCATCCCAGAAAAAATAAAAATGTTCATCAGGCTACACTATCTCATCCCATCCCAGTTTTTTTTTTTTATTTACATAATTTTAAATTTTTTATTACCTATCTCATAAGAACTTGGTAGGCCAAAAATGATTCTTTATGTTTTGAGTTGGTAATAGTATAGACTAACTTTGATGAAAATCTAAGATCAGGTTTGGCGACTTCTGGAAGGGCGGAATAAAGCTGAATAGTAATACCGGCTCCGTAACTTTTCTTTAGGGTGAGCTCCAGCAGGCTGTGCTGGTCATGTTTTAGGTAGTCCCGCCTGTGGGGTCACGATCTACGCGAGGCGTAACCTGAGCCTGTTTCGCAAGTGTACATACTACCTCCTCGTGGTGACATTCGGTAACTGTTGGCTCGTTTACCGAACAACAGGCTAAAGTACGACGCTTAAGGATGGTAAAAATCTGGAAAAAAAAACCAAGGTTGGTCACTAGCACGAAACTACGGATACTACTGTCTTCCACCGTAAAAAACACCTAGGCGCTTTAAACGAATAGTGCGCCTACTGGGCGTTTAATTCGAATAAAACGCCCAGAGCGTTTTATTCAAGTTAAATTATTTAAGTTACTACAATTTTTTTCGAAATTTGAATAATTCGTCATAACACTGTGAGGAAAAATTCATATATTACATGTATTACTTTGTCTTGACCTTGATTTTATTTGTGTCGTTCAGCAGCTCGAAAGTAAGACTCGAGAAAATAAATGCTCAATTGAAAAAATCATGTCAAAATCAATCTTATGTTCATATTTTCTAGAGTATGTATATCTTTTTTGCGATCGAATGGAGGAGTATATTTAAACTCGAATTTCTGAGATTTTGTTAATATTTCCAAATTTCTGTAAAATTTCTGAAAGTCGATTTGTTAAATTTTTAACGCGGAAAGTGATGAAAGGTTTATCTTGATAGTGTAATCAAACGTAAAGTTTCGAACCAATTCAAATTTAGTTCTTGTTAAAATCCAAGAATTTAATATTTTTCAAGGCATTTGGCCAAAAATCTGTATTTTTTTGTTACTGTAATAGGTTGTTCGTGTTTTTGATATGGTTGGAAGGAAGAATGATGGTGGTGGAAAAATTATGGAACTTTTGAATTTTCTTACTATACCATGTAAAAAAATCATTTTTTCTTAGAGTTAATCACAACCATGAAAAAAAAAGATTTTGAGTACACAATGGTTCGTTGGGCTGACCACCTGCTACATTCAACAAAACGTTATAAATATTGTTCGAAAGATACCAGTTGAGACGCTATAAGCGCGATTCCGGCCTATAAGCCATATATTTTTTCGACTGCAGACAATTTAGAGTATTACCAACAAAAAGCAAATAACAAATTCGAACTTTCTCTTCTTTATTGCAGTTCGCAGGCTTACAGGCAAAGCAAGTTCGTTCGACAAAATTCTAAATTCGATTTATTTAATCACTAAATTTTTTAAGTTTCAAACTAATTCTACGGTCAATGGAATCGAAGGATCAAGAATCGGCCCACAGAACCCTCATTTAATTGTTCATGGAATAAATTAGAGAATTAACCCCTTTCCTTACCTACAAGTTGATAAGGGATACAATTAGCTATTTTGGTTTATATTTTGGGCAATGTGTTATCCATTATATTTTGTGTCCCCAATACACAAATGACAATTTTAATGCTTTTAATATTAATATATTAGGTTTAAAAAATCTAATAGTTTTATTGACGAGTGGACCATATGCTCTATCGGACAAAAAAAAAGCTTCGGTGCCAGATCTGGAAAAAATAATCACAGTTAGCTTCACAGAACCTTTGCTTTCGGGCGGTGGGTATCGCATTTCCAATTTTTGTTTTTTTCGAGTTGCTTTCAGGCTACCTTTCTATAAAACATGAAATTTTGGCGCAAACGTACCTTATATTCCTCCTTGTTTTACGAAAATAACACGATATTTACGTTGAAAAATTTATCTTAATTTTCTTATGCTGTGTGCCTCAGAAGACTTTTCAAACTAAACTTTTGTGAGGCCCAGTAATTCATGCAATATTTAAATAGATGTCACTAGGTTAAAATTATACAACTGTGCCTTATACCAAACTTAACTTTTTATATGTATATTTAATTTGTGAAGGTTTGTTACAGTATTATTTTTATTTTATTTGTAGGTAACAAGAAACTAAAACAAAACTGAAATTTACAAGCATACATATATTTGCTAA
The DNA here is from genome assembly GCA_958295665.1 of Tipula vernalis. NCBI lineage: Eukaryota > Metazoa > Arthropoda > Insecta > Diptera > Tipulidae > Tipula > Tipula vernalis. The sequence continues at coordinate 390,031,119 of OY282559.1, read as the reverse complement.
TGATAATGCTTATATCCGCAAACACTTGAGTGTCCGCTAATTCGTTTAATAAAATTTGCGGTCTCTTCGATCAACATCAAACTTTTAAAGGTTTCAAATTCTAAATAAAATTCCATGTTTCTGTGTTTCTATATTGGCTGGCCAGTGGAGAGCGGGCTATAGGGTCACTGGTATAATTTTCAATATATCAAGATATTCTGTGAGAACAATTGTTTACAAAATCCTTGATATTTGTAAAGCTCGCACCAAAGTTAGTCAAATTGCCAAGTTAAATTCATATAGTCTTATCGACGAACAATTTAATCGACGATTACTTCAATATTTTCGAAAGCGTTAAGTGCTATCGATGGATACCACATAAAAATGTTTATACGGCAGATCAATAAATTAATGGCAGTATGCGATAGTTCTGGTAAATTTATTAATATTTGTTGTGGATACTCGGGTTCTGTACATGACCAAAGAGTCCAACGGAATACTCAATTATATTGCAAACAAACATTCCCGCCTTGTGGATTATGTCTATTAGGTGACAGTGAATACAAATGTTCATTAGACCCGGTAGCTATTATCACACCGTTCGTAAGAAAAGGCAACTTAACCGCAGTAGAAAGAAACTTTAACGTTATGCATAGCAAAGCACGAAGCATTGTTGGAAATGCATTTGGAATATTGAAAATCGATAACCAGCGACTTTTTTTAAATCACTGGAATTGAAAATTTTTTGTTTTTCAATTACATTTACATACTACGCATACTTTATTTTTTAAATAGTACGTCATACAAATTGAAAATTCGTCGAAAAGTAACCTCGTAAATTGACTTTTCATCTAGCATCTATGAGGAAATAGCGAAAGCTTCAAAATTTGAAAAGTTTAGTTTGAAAAGTCTTCTGAGGCACACAGCATTAGTGGTATTCGAATTTCCAAATACAGCGCTTAGGCGTTTTATTTGATTTTTTTCCTTCATTTTCAAAATGTTCGTATTTTCAGTTACTCCCGAATAAAGCGCCTAGGCGTTTTTTACGGTGGAAGACAGTAGGCGACCTCCGGTTTCAATCAGCCTTACAACGGCAAGAGGCACTGCAGTGGTGGAACCTATTTGGAAGTTGGCCGATTGTGAAAATTGCACCCATACGGCTGATCTTAAATTTTCATCAAAGTTAGTCTATCCTATTACCAACATAAAACATATCCCGACAAACAATCTCAATATTTAGTACTGAAAAATAACTGATGGGGGACTGGAGGACCAAACTGTATTTCGGCAGACTTCACTTTCCTAAAGTACTGTAAAAAAACCGTGTTTTGGAAGACCTTGTGCGGACTCTAATGTCTGAACGAGGACCGTAGGGTACTTTACAATGAAATTGCCGACAATTTGTAAATGACATTCTCTGTAAATAAACCGTTATTTAGTGGGTATTAGATAACGTTATGCAGTCCCCGCACCCTTAAATTGTAAGTGAAATTGTTGGATATAAAACCGTCCAATAGTCGAAAATTTACATGTTAAATTTGCCGTAAATCAACGATTCCTTTGTGTGTATCAGGTAATATTCTACAGTCCCTTTGCCGATAATATGTTAGCTAAAGTGTCGGATAAAAAATCGTCTAATTGTCGAACATTCGCAAGTAAAATATTTCAATTGAATTTTTCGGCTTTTTTATAGACAAATATATTAATTGTTCATGGCAATCCCAATATTTTCGATTTGGTAAATCAGAAAAATACAGAGGCCAATCGCTCATAACATTTCTACTGAAAAAAAAAAGTAGAAATATCCTTCCCCCTCCCCGTAATTTTGGCTGAAGTCCCAAAGAGTTATACCAATGTATTACTCTGCTAAAATGAGAACCCTCCATGAGTTCTTTATGTTAGTAGTTTGGTTTCGTACTGAAAAGTTGGTCTACTCATCAGGTAGCTACGACCAAACTACAAAAAATTCCACTCTAGCCACTTACATTGAGTATCTGGCCAGAACGTTCTGACATAGCGAATTATTATTCACTACATCAAATATCAAAAAACCCATGAAGAAACCTCATTTGTGTGTGTATTATACCCCACGAATATGTATCTATAAAAAAAAGCCGAAAAATTCAATTGATTACAGATAGACAAACTTTTTTTTTGTGTGTACCAGGTAAAATTCTGCAGTACTTTCGCCGTTTATATGTATGTAAAATTTTCGTATAAAACACAATCCAATTGTCGGAAATTTGTACGTACAATTTTCCGTACATAAACCGCCTTTGTGTCTATATTAGATAATTGGCTCGATTCAACGTAAATTATACCATTTCATGCCATCAAATCATTTAGTACGTGAACGTTTTGTTAGTCCAGTCGCGTTTTTTATTTTATTCTTTTGTTCATTTTAAAATCGGATACCTTTCGGGTAGATCCTTTTTTAGATTTTGTTTTTCAACCGGCTTTTTACGGTCTCAAATCCGAGAAGTTTGTTGTGCTGTTTGTCGGTATATTTTACAGCCCTGATGACCGTAAAATGAAGGTAATTTTACCGGACTTACAACTGTCTACGGTACGAATTAATTAAATATTTAAGTTTTGATTTAAAAGTGACGTAAGAACCGTATTTGGGAATACCTTAGGGATTGATTGTACGTGCTCATCCAATTTTTATTTTACTAAAAATCGAATTTTATATGGATAATGTTGTTAAAAATCACTGCCTTTAATAAACTTTCATTAATAAACTATGTACATCTGTGATCAATCCATTGTTTTTTAAAATCGGATAGCCTTCGTGTAGATATTTTCTATTTCGCTTTAATTTTTCAACCGACATTTTACGGTTTTGAAACCGTGAATCCTATTGCGGTTAACAATTGTTTGTCGGGTATAGAATCATTTCTGGCCTACAAAGTTCTTATGAGACAAGCAATAAATCATTTAAAATTATGATCAATTTATATTGAATGTTTTGTATTGGAAATACACCATATAGAAAAAGCTGGGATGGGATGAGATAGTGTTACCTGATGATCATTTTTATTTTTTTTGAATGAAAAACTAATATAACTTCACATGCTTGTACGTAGACTAATTTCTAAGAAGAAATATTCTTATTCCATTTAGAAGTATGCACGAGAACATCGAAGCTTTGAAGTTAATATTGAGCCGTACAATATAAAGAGAGAGCAAACCTTCATGGGGCTTACCGGATACTTGCTCGTATTACAATCATACACAAATCACAGAGTGGCAGTTTTTCTGAGAGAGAACCCGTCTACGTAACACCGTCATGAAAATTCATTGACGACTACGTGTAGCCAAGTCAATGTCCCACCACAAACCTTATTAGGAAGGCAAGGAGAAATGCCCGATTTATTCTAAGTGAAACGTTTGCCGACAAAACAAGGACGAAATCAACTATAAAGTGAGAAGTTATTATTCCATTAATTAACATTCAAAATGAAATTGAAAATCAAATAAAACCATAAAAACCAATAATTAAACCACCACACCATTACTTCCTAATTATTTCTGTCGAACCACAAAAAATCAAACACATATTTTCCCTCTTATCATTTCCTATACACAACATATTTAAACCAAAAATTTTACCCAAACACCCACACACACATTTCACAAAAAACCATCTCGATAAATCTTAATAAAAATTTTTTTGTGACAAATTGAAATTAAGGTCTCATTCATCTTTGATGGTTATCGCCGCAAAAAGCCTATTTCTCCCACTCATTCAAATCAAAAAAAAAAAAAATCAAAAAAGCACAACACACACACATACATGGTTAAGTCTGATGAATAATAACAATAGTAATAATAATAATGATGTCATCAAACATATTATTACTAATACCACTTTTTTGTGGATACATACTCGTATGTATGTATGTACATAAAGACATAGTTTTTTTTTGTTATTTTGATGACATCACACAAAACAGCTTATCATTTATCATTTTTAATTCATTATTTTGTGCTTTTTATTTATTTATTTCTAATTTTGTGTGTGTTATTTTGATTTATGATTTTTGGATAAAATTAGATAAAAAATATAAATTTTGTTGTAGATGAGTACTTTATATTCAGTCCAGTCGACATTATGAGTATGAATGTGGAATGAGTTTTGAATTCCACATTTACATACAAATACATCTGTGTTATGTTTTGTCTATATACATAGATTTAATTTCAATCTGTTGTGACCGAAAACATAATATTCGACCGAATTTTAATTTATTAAAACAACAACAAAAATTTTATTTAATATTCCCAAAACTATTTAAAATTAACATAATATCCCAAATTGTTTGCTCCACTTTATTAACAATATTATCGTTGTATGATTATAAAAAAATTATTCGCGTTGTTGTTACCAACTTTTTACAAATTTTTGCTATATCCACTGACAAACCTAAAAATTCATGCGATTACGTTAAACAAAAAAAAAAATTTAACTCAACAACTGTATACAGAGCTGTTCGATGTATACTAGTTAGTTAGCTGAATATAATGATGGCTATTGGGAGTACATACTCGTATATAGCAACAATAAACTACATGCACATATCTAGAACAAGAACAAGCGAAATCTGTTTTAATTCAATTTTGAATGAAATCCCTAATTGATCATTCAAAAAATATGTGTAGCTTTTATAGCCAACTGTATATACCAGCAAGCATACAACATTTACAATTATTATGAAAAATATGGCTGATATGGTTTTATTTGGTTAATTGAGTCAGTACAATTTTACTTCCTTGCTTTATAAAGCGAATGGATATATTGCTTGAAGGTCTACAGTGTTTGGCATTATTTTAAAGTTTAAAGTAGGGCCCTAATTAAACCTTTTTAAATTTTTAAATTCCATTTTGATGTTTTCTTTACAAAAATTGAGGTTCCAAATATGTAATAAATGACCTTGAAAACTTTTCAAATTTTCAACATTATCTTCAAATGTAAGAATCAAAATCTGTTTGAAATAACAATATTTAGATTCCAGACTCCCTATAACATTTACTTCTAACCTAAATCTAAATCTAGGGTCCTCAATAAAGCAACACTGGAAAAGGAAGATTTGTCTAATTTTAAAATATTCTGTAAAGTTGAGATTTAATTTTATAATTAAAATAGAATTTCTGGAAAAGGAAAATTTATTTTCAAAATTTTCTGCTAAAAATGTTCGCTAAAGGCGGATTTCACGTTATCATAAATTGTGCGCACCGACAAATTTTTTTCTTTAGTTTTGACATGTGTTATTATCCTTAAAGTACTCTCGTCATAACGGTTTGATTTTTATTGTTTTAATATGAACATTTGTTCAACAACGAGTATTTTATAGAGCCATAATCAAAAAATCTGAGCTTTTATAAAGGAATTATAAACGAGGAAAAAACGAAACTTTTCATAGTAAAACACACAAAACATATGGGAAATCACTTTTTTTCCTAACACAACTTTTTAAACGATAACGTTACAAATTCTCAATTAGGATTTCTGAAATACTTTCATAAATGTTTGAATTTCAACATATATAAATGTCGTTTAAGTAAATCGTTTTCATTTTCTTCTAATAATTGATTTATTTAAACCAAAATATAAAAAAAATTTCATAGCAATAGCATTCTGGCCAAATTGAAATCAAAGCTTACTACAATTCATTTGGTCATTAAGTCAATATTCATGAAATAGATGGCAGTGATGGCCGTAAAAATTTGCTGAAATCGTACCAAAAATTACGACCTGGAGAAGTTTCAAGTTCAAAAATTGTCGGAAAAGCAAAACAAATTAACAAAATTTAGGAACTTAATGATAATTTTGTGATTAATGCTGTATGCCTCAGAAGACTTTTCAAACTAAACTTTTGTAAGACCCAGTAATTCATGCAATATTTAAATAGATGTCACTAGGTTAAAAGTATTCAATTGTGCCTTATAGGCCGTGTTTTTTTATTACATCGGAGAGATCAGACAGAACAAAAACAAAAAAAACAATATGTGTAAAATAATAACGCAGTAGTTTGTTTTTTTTTTCTGTCTGATCTCTCCGATACAATAAAAAAACACAGGGATAGTTAACTAAACTTTTCAATGTCTCGTTTAAATAAATGACGTCTAATAAAAAATAAACTGAGTCGTATAACAGGAAGTTAAATGGCGGTTAAATCGCATGATCTTGGTGGCCAATTCACGTCTGTTCTTCGAGAAATTATTCGATTATTAAATTTCTCTTTCAAAAGATCGATTGATTGCATTGGTGTGTAGCATGTTGCACCATCCTGTTAAAACCACATGATGTTTGAGGCTTAATTGCTGTGAACGACGACGAATTGATGTTGTTGCATCTTCAGCAACACTTGTTCTAACAGCTGGCATATTTTTACTTGAACGACCACTACGATAATAAATTCTTCTCTTATCTTGAAAAGAACCAGTTTGTGGAATATTTTCTCTACCGTATTTTGGATGAAATTTTCTTCCAACTTCTGAATAACTTTCACCATATTTAAAATAAGTTTTAATAATAAAAGCACGTTGTTCACTCGTGTAGCGATCCATTTTAACTAACCGAAATATTTATACTTGTCATCTGCCAAATAACATGTGGTACATGTCTAGGACAAAAAATAAAATGGCGGAATATTTAAAAAGATACCTCGAATTTGAAAACCCTTTATATATATATATATATATATATATATATATATATATATATATATATATATATATATATATATATATATATATATATATATACATTATTATTATTAATTATTATTATTATAATAATAATATATATACATATATATATATATATATATATATATATATATATATATATATATATATATATATATATATATATATATATATATATATATTTATATTTATATATATAAATATATATATATATATGGCGTTTATAATTATTTTAGAATATAACCTGATTAATTAAAACGCCACTTTTAATTTTTATTTATGGCACATAAAATGTTGATCTTTTATAATTTATTTATTATCGTGAAAATTTATTATTTAGAATGCTTTAATTTTTAGTTAAATTATTTGAATTGCCAAATATAAATTTTATTTATTTATGAATTTGATTTTATTAAATTTCACCACACTGTAAATTATTAAACAAAAACGTACACGGTTTTAGTTGAGAACAAAAAATGCGACTCTCATACGCGGCAGTAAAAACGAAAGTTTTTGAAAAATAAAGAAATCGGTACACCGAACGATTTTTGGCACGATGAATAAAACGGAGAAGCAAATGAATTATTTTGTTTGGTCTCTCGCTGCACTGTAGTATATTTAACAAAATGAATTTGTGTGTTGTGTTGCTTATTGGTTGAATAGGTGTTTTCGTATAGTTCGCGTGCGAATTGATTTGTAGCGATGAGCGAATTTAAAATGTATGAATGAATGTTTTAAGTTAATGAATACCAGTAAATGAATGAGTATGAGTATTTCTTTGATTAGATAAGTACGAAATATGAGTGAGTCGCTACAGGACTCCCCCGCAAGTGATTTTCCCCTCCCTAGGGAATAATTGTATGAGTGGAGGCAATACGGACGCATTTGTGTGGTCGATGGCTTGATATTTGATCAGCCGAACTTAAGATTCCGTAAGCAGGTTTGAGTCGATCGATTGAAATGTTGACATTTTTTTTCATTAATTGATACGATAAAATGTTTTCTAAGTCGACGTATAACTTTATACGGACCTTCATAGGGAGGAGTTAATCCCGTGCGAACCTTGTCTGTTCTAATGAATACAAAATCACAGTTGTCGAGTGATTTCGGAACAAAAATGTCATCTTGTTTGGATTGACGGGTTGATTTGGGTACAAGGTTCTGCATGGTTTGTCGCAGATGGTCGATAACTGTGTCTGTAGTTGGGAGTGGCGAAACAGGATTTTCGATGAAGAACTCACCAGGTAGCTTGATTGTTTGGCCGTAAACCAGTTCAGCTGGTGAACACTTCAGATCTTCCTTCACTGTTGCTCGGATTCCAAGTAGAACGATTGGAATTTCCGAGCTCCAATTAATTGTATTGCTTCGGGCCATTAGTGCGGCTTTCAGTTGCCGATGGAAGCGTTCGACCATACCATTGGCTTGTGGATGTTAAGCCGTTGTTCGTATCCGAAGTGAGCCAAAGAGTTTTGTTAACTCAATGAAAAGCTTGGACTCAAATTGCGTTCCTTGATCTGTTGTGATGTTAAGGGGAACGCCGAATCGTGATACTTAGTTGTTGACAAATGTGGTGGTAATGGTTGCAGCTGACATATTGGTCATGCAGTATGCTTCAGGCCAACGAGTGAAGCGGTCGACACAGGTGAGTAAGTATGAATATCCATTAGACGGAGGAAGTGGTCCTACGATGTCTATATGGATATGCTCAAATCGACCAGGTGGAATCTCAAAATGTCCATGAGGTGATTAAGTGTGCCGTAGGACTTTGGCACGTTGGCAGGATAAACAAGACTGAGCCCATTGGTTTTCGTCTTTATTTATTATATATATATATATATATATATATATATATATATATATATATATATATATATATATATATATATATATAAATATATATATATAATTTGTGAGGTTATGTTACAGTAACATTTTTATGTTATTTGTACATAACATGAAACTATAACAAAACTGAAATTTACAAGCATATATTTGCTAATGTTAATGCTTATATCCGCAAACACTTAAGACTGTCTTCTCATTCAATTAATAAAATATGCTGTATATTCGCCCAACATAAAACTTTTAAGTGTTTCAAATTTTCAATAAAATTGCGTATTTCTATGTTTCTATATTGACTGACCAGTGCAGCGAGCTATAGGGTCACTGATATAAGTTTAAATTGATATATTGATATCCTGTGAGAACAATTGTTTACAAAATTCTTAATATGTTTGTGAAGCTTGCATCAAAGGTAATAAAATTGCCAAGTTTAGATTCATATAGTCTTATTGGCAAACAATTTAATCGACTATCGGGCACATTAATATTTTCGAAAGTGTTAGGTGCTATCAATGGATGCAACATAAACATTGTTGCATCGACTGCGTTACACTGTCATGATATAAATCTTAAACTTGATTACATTATTAATTTAATGGCAGTATGCGATAATTCTGTAAATTTGAATTTTCTGCTTCTTTGAATGCATCATGCAAAGCAAACCGATTGGAATCTGCCAAAAACCCCATGTCATGGAAGCAAGAATGGAACCGGTTTGCATTTTCGGTCTCATGGAAATGAAACTGATGCCCGTCAGAACCATTGAAATTAATTTTTTTTTCGTCGGAAAATTTTTATTGATAAATTTAATTAAAAATAATAAATCAAGATTAATTAACAAAGTTTTTTACCGTGGCTTTCATAAGCTACAACTATTCAGTACCGGTCGTAATCATGTGACGCATTTTAATTGCACGTTTTTTTTCTTGATTAAGAATAACAAATAAAACAGAGGTAACGGTTTTACAGTTATTTCAAAAAGCAACAATGTACTCTCAAATGGATGTAAAAAGTAATATTCTAATTGCAGATATGTGGAAGTTATTGACATTTGAAATCAATATAATAGGTGCCATAATTAAGTGAAGCGGACTGTATAATCTTTAGGTTGCTATATTTTTTTTTTTTAATTTTCGACAGTCTTCTGTGGTGATTTGAGCCTCCTCCATCTTTCCATTGCTTACTATGTATTTTAAACTGTATGTCATACAAATTGAAAAGTCGTCGAAAAGTAACCTCGTAAAGTGCCTTTTCACCTATGAGGAAATAGCGAAAATTTCAAAATTTGATAAGTTTAGTTTGAAAGGTCTTCTGAGGCACACAGCATTAATAATTTTTTTTCGTATTTTTCTGTAAACATTTTAGACATCTTACGTACACTAGCAAAACTAAAGAAATATTTAGCAAGAATTATTTTAATTCGTCAGAGCCAACTTTGAGGTATTTTTAAAAATGAAAGTTCGAAAAATATATTTTAGAAATAATTTAATTTTAATATTTCTGCAATTAATATTTACTTAATACCAATATAGCTTTCTTGTATATTGTTGTTGAAGATATATAGAAAACTTTTATATAAACATTTTATAATATTTTTGCTTTTTTCATTGAAAAACTTGAAGCTAACTAACACCATTTTTACGATGGATTCCTATGGAAATCAGTGAAAAGTTATACCACTAAAAAAGCTTCTAAAAAATACGTCTTTATGATTATGCCTCTATACTCTACAAGGCTCTGGTTGGAGTCAAAGTTTTGAGAGAAAGGGTTAGTGACATATTCCCGAGGGACAAAATACCGCGGGACATAATCGCGATCGATAAAATCATGCAAATCAAAATCCCGAAGGTACAAAATCCCGACGGTAAAAAATCCCCAGGGGAGAAAATGCCGAGGGAAGAAAATGCCGAGGGTACAAATCATGTAATTCCAAGAAATTCCCGAGGGGTGACCAGGAGAACCGAGAACCGGGAAGTTTTTGGAAACCGAGAGTTTGAATCCGGGACTTTGAAAAGCGGGCAAATTTAAACCGCTTTTCAAAATCCCGGATTAAAACTTCCGGTTTCCAAAATCGCGGATTCCAAAATCTCTGTTTTCAAAATTTTGGTTTTGAAATATATAATTTTTTTAATTCGGGCCGCCGCTTCTGGTGAAGGAGAAAACGCAGATTTTTGAAGCAAGATTATGAAAAACGGAATTTAAAAAGCGGAATTTTTCACTATTATCGATGTTTGATTTTTCGTGTGTATACATCTTTAAATCAATGGATAATTGCGTGTTGGCTACCTTCCAGAAAAATAAATCTAGAAACACTTAAAATTTATAAAAGATTTCTAAAATTTGAGTTAGCTATTCGGTAAAATTCTTAATGTTTATGATAATAGAAATTGCTTCGTCGACGTTGCAGACACAGATCAAAGTAATTGATCGCTCATTTCGCTTCTACTGATAGATGTACCACAAATGTTTTAAGTGATGGCAAAAGTCTAAAAATGCCTATAAAATTAAATTTTTTTCATTTATTTTAAACAAAATTTTTTTGCTGGATTGCCTTTCTGGTAATTTCTAGATTTTTTTTTTTTTTCAGACAAATGTAATGATCCCGAAAATTACACCATTTGTGCAACCACAATTGGATTGATGTGTTTCCTGAATATCTAAAAAATGTCTTATATTTTAATGGTTTCACGAATGTTAGAGCTTTCTAAATAAATGGTAGATAAACATTTTAATTTTTTAAATAATAAAATGAAAAACTTCGCGGCAAAATTTAGCTCAGATTTAGATGCGGAAACTGGTATAACCGGCAAATATGTTGTAAATTCCACCTCTAATGAAAACAATAAAAAAGCTTCCGGTAAATTAGGAGTTAAGCCGCGTACAAAACTTAAAACTCTCATACTTGAATGGTTCCGTAATTACACGAAAAACATTGCCGAATACGTTAGAGTTTACCAGGAAAACCATCCGGAATACGATAAAAATATTGGAATTGTACTATATCCATTATGTAAATCATGGATCATATCAAATTTCATCACTCATATAAAAAAAATATTTCAAACCTAGTTTGAATGGTTTCATTACAACGAATCAGAAGCAAGATTCGCTAACAAAATATTTTCCACCTCAAAGTGCAGTTTCGGAAAACTAAAGAGCAGCCTGAAGATGGGGATGACCAGACTGCTTCCTACATAAAATCTTCAAAGAAACGAAGACAAACTTGTACCAAATCAGATAATCAAAAAAAAAAAAAGTGAACTTAGCAATAATAGATATTGATCAAACAATAATAACTGAACATTTTCTACTTTTGATGAAAATGATACCGCTGGTGGAACAAAATATGAATGAAATGTAACGATGTAATTTAGATATTTTAATGTTTCCAAATGCATTTTCGGCTGCCACTAAACTTGAAAGTTTCCTGAATGCTGTATTTGAAACATGTGCAGAAAATCAAAACCGAAATAAACATCGCAATCGCTACAGCGAATATATACAAAATGTTGTAACTTATTTATACATTTTTGGCGGGCACCAGCTGCCATTTCAAAATATATTCAACAGGACAAATTTAGTCTCATAATAGAAGGAAATTTACAAATATTTCAACTTAAACAATTTCAATCAATATAATTTTTGGTTTAGTTCCAAAACTGGATGCAAATGGGATGCCATTAAAATTGTCGTTTCCGGTCGCATACGCATTAATAGGAAAACAAATTATTGATGGCAACTCTAAAAGCGCGTATGTCTACACGGTTATGGCACAGCCTCTATCACCTAATGCACAGTGCATGTTGGTAATAAATTAAAAAACCGTTTTTTAAATTGTACAAACCCGTTAAAAATTGGTAATTTCTCAAAAATATGTTTTTTTTTTTTAAAATATTAAAGAATTGTTAATTTTAGGTAATTTTACGGCAACGCCTGAACACATTAAGGAAATAATTAGGAACGTGTCTAAAGATCATCATGGATTATGCGAAGGAGACTTAAATAATGTATGTTATATAAAATTAATAGAGAATATTACACTTCCTTTCACGTCGTTAGATCTCACTGTCACTCAAAGGGTCAAAAAGCTTTGGAGCGCTTTACTATTTTTAAGAGGTTGGTGAAATTGGCTTAAAAGTTTACTATCGCAGAATTTTATTACGACTAATGCATATGATTGCATTGAATTAAATGCTAATTCCATGATCAATTTGATAATAAACTGTAGAGAATCAAACGATGAACAGTTTTTTTTTTCTTATTTATTCAACAGCCAAACATGTTAACAATTTTATTATACCGCGAGATCATTAACTTCCGCACAATCAACGATTATCAATTTTACAATGCTTGATTTCCTCCACAAAACAAAAACAATTAATATTTTAGAAAATTTGAAAAATAAACTAAAGGAACGTCTGAAATTTGCACGCATGAAAATCCAGACAGATTGCCAAAATATTCGTTTTCCTTTTGCAATTTGCAAAGCAAAGGAAGAAGCCGAGTTAATGTTAAACAAATTTGGTTTAGAACGGGTTTCTTTTAAAGCTTCAATAAAAGAAATCAGTGATTTTCTTGTATATGACAATGAGGACGCTGATGAGGCTGAAAGCGATCCGCGACAACTGAGTATGCAAACAACGAATGACAGTGGCGATCAATCTCAAATACCCATAGCTAAAAATATCTTTAAAATGTAGGCCCTGAAATTAAATTAAGCAGTTTCATAAACAGCTTAGGTAATTACTGAATTTCAACTATAAAAAGATTGCCTACAATTAAGAAAACGATTTTGTTTTTAGATAACAGTACTTGTTTTAAAATTAAAAACAAAAACGGCTCCATTGAAAATATTAAAAAAGCCTGTTGGTTTGGATGCTGTGTAGTGAGAAGGTAAGAGTCAGAACGGATAAAATACGTAGATTTATCAAAAAACCAGCGACTACCACCTGTTCAATCTGTATTCATCGTAATAGAAGCTATTAGGTACAGGAGCTCGGTACAGAGGAGAAAAAATATTGAAATGTGATTTTATTTGTAATTTGTTTAAATAAAGTGAATTTATGTGCATCATCAATGAATGATATAATTTACATATTATGTATGTATTTTTTTCGAATAAACCTGTACTTAATTGGAATCCTGCCTAATCCTTACCAATTTATGTAAAAACAGTTTTACGGGAGATAAATGTCAACCCTTATTAAAAAATCCTTAATAAATGTTTAACTGAAAAGTAACGTATTTCGAAACTATTGAAATAATTTTAGTAAATTTGTCAATTTCAAATTTCGGTGAGAATTCTGAATAATTTTAATTTTCAATTAGTGGCTGCTGATGCACAGCGAAGGAAACCTATGACTTTGTCATAGGTTTTATGTGGTAATTTAGAAAAAAATGTATTTATTGTATTCTCTGATTGCATTAAAATGTTAGACTTTAGTCGTAACCCGTCGCATTCACATTTAATAATTTTAATTAAATGAAATGTTGAAGATTTTAAGAAATTAATTTTTAGAATTAGAATTAGAAACACAATTTAGCACCACTCCCACAATTCAGATTCGAAAAACGATATAATCGGCACATCTATGACGAATTTAGTGAAAATAACGACTTTAGGTTTAAATTTAGTTGTGATATAATTGATCAAGCGATTTTTCAGACAGTAGGATTTCGTATTGAAAACTTTGCAATGACAATTTTTCATTTTAAGCACATTTGTTCAGTTTGAACATTTCAATGAAACACTTGAATATTATTTTCAGTGTTTTTGTACTCAGGTGTATAGTGGTAGATTCAAATTTCAACCACATTCACTGATTAATTCATATTAGGACTAAACAAAAGTCAACGCTGATTCAGGGGCCAAATAAAATTCATTTAAACCGGGGTTCGAGAGCTCTAAACGTCGAAACATATAATTGTTTTAACGCACAATTCGGATTAAGTTCTGAAATAAATTTCTAACTAAATTAATTCATTTCCAAATAAAACTTAATTTGTAAAATGCTTTAAATTTTGGTTTAATAGTTTATTAAATTAAAATTATGGAATGTTCTATGTTTAGTTTAAACTTAAACATAAACATTTAATTCTGTTTAAAACGTACTATTTGCAATTTAAGCTTAAAACTTCGAATCCGTTCATAAAAATAAATGAACCTTTACTGAGACTAGTGCCATTAGATGCACAAAATTTCTAAAATGATGCGAAAATTACATATGAGGCTACTTTCTGCGCTCGTTCTGCGATCGAATTAAATTATTTGTATTCAAACGTGATTTATTTATGTCATTATTGTGTTTTTGAAAAGTGGTTGTTAATAATACACAATTTAGAGTAATTTTGTTTACTAATGTACACCTAAACCTGTTTTTACACTATATGGTATATACGTTCCCATCGTGTAGAAAGGACCGTGTAAAAACATGTTTGGTTGTATGTGCTATGAGTGTCCTGCATTCAGTTCGGGCTACTTCTACCTTGAAAAGCAAAAATAAATATTCTATATGCAAAAAATTATTTACGGGTATATCATCATCGATTCTTTCACACTTTTTTTTTACACTTCTCGTTGGGAAAGATCACATTCAGAGTCCTTGTGCGAGTAACCAAATGGAGTGATTTACCCTACCATCAAGATCTTCATATTTTGGTGGATTGTGAGAATCGGTATAAAAATCGCCAAATCGCACATGAAAAAATTAGTTGGGTTATTACTACACATTAATTTGCCGGATTGAAACTCAACTTATGGCCATTAAGTGGTTGTTCCTTATTAACTCTTCCAAAACTATCAATGCTTCATTTGAACATTAAAAGATTATCTAGATATTAAATAATACAAGCAATGTTCTAAGAGTTTTGGAGGCGTTGGCACGATGAATACCAAAATAGGTACGTTGGGTTTTGTCCATGAACACAATATTCCACCTATAAATTGGATCTTGGGCAGAATAATAAATACACCTCCAGGTTCTGATAATGGAACTCGCGTCATCACAGTCAAAACGGACAAATCTATTTTTAAAAGATCAATTACTAAAATAAATTATCAAAAATATTCCCTAAC
Source organism: Tipula vernalis (assembly GCA_958295665.1). Lineage (NCBI taxonomy): Eukaryota > Metazoa > Arthropoda > Insecta > Diptera > Tipulidae > Tipula > Tipula vernalis. Next base: position 390,015,512 of record OY282559.1, on the reverse strand, counting down.
GGCTGGATGTATAACAATCAGTCACTTCTTTGGGTTTACAGCCACAAAATAAAACGATTTCACTTACTCCGACGTTTCGATAAGTATCTTATCTTCTTCAGGTCTATTTATTATGGAACCAATATGTACATTATTAATTTTTATATATATTACAGTGAATTTAGTTAATGGTTAATTCACATACCGTTTAATGACAATAAAAAGATTTTATAAAATTCTAAATATACCATCAAAGGTATATAGAAAAAAGAAACAAGGTTTCAAAATTTTTTCCTTTTATAAGTGTACAGCATTCAAAAATATTTTCCACATAACCCAAAACCCTCAAAAACAATTAATCGTTGAAACTTTTCTGGTCAACTATAATCAAAATAGTATTCCTGTATTGAGAATTTGGAATTCAAATACTAAGGGTTTCAAACTACAGTTTAAAAATAGAGTCAATAATACCACAATAAATTTTGCTCAGATCATTAGTATCGCTCTTCTTGTTGACTACTATATCCTGATTACCGAGAATGTGGGCCATTTCTAAAAACAAACGATTCTTATAGATTTTTTCAAATTCCAAAATCTCCACTTGAGCAAAACTAAACTTATGCCCAGAATCGTGTGAATGTTGACACAAAGTCGTGGCCTGAGGATTTCTTATCGGCATTTTTGTGTCAGATTTATGTTGACTTACTCGATTTTTTAACAGCTGTTTAGTAGTGCCAATATATCTGAGATTACAGTGGCTACAAGGGATCATATATATTAACTTAGAATGGGATAATACTGGTGTACCATCTTTGAGTTGACTAAACATTTTCTTAAGTGGATTTGCAGCCGAAAATGTGATTCGACAATTTATGTTAAAACTACGTAAAGTTTTCGAAATGTGTTCACTTAGACCTTTGACATAGACAATCCCCCGGTAGATCAGAATCTGGTTGGAAGAAATCGAGAGATTCAAAATATTATTGTTACTGTTAGTACTAATGGAATTGTTACCAATAGAACTTGGACTACGATTGATTTGATTATAACGATTAATCAATTTGTTAATTAGATATTTAGGGTATTTATTACTAATCAGATAATTCTTAATCATATTGTCAGTATCCACTGTTGTATCTGTTGTTAATTTTTTGACACGATTTATAAAACCAAAGTCTGTATTTATAATTTGACTAGATGGATGAAAACTATTAAAATTTAGAATTCGACCTGATGATAAATTTTTCGCGTACCAAACTGTATCAATTTTTCCATTATCTTTGCGAATCAGTAAGGTATCCAAAAATGGTAATTTATTATCCGTTTCCACTTCTAAAGTAAATTTCAAATCAAAGTAATTATTATTAAATTCCGCCAATATATCATTAACATTATCCTCAGGTACACATAGTAACAGATCGTCAACATATTTCTTGACAAACAAAATATTGATACTGATAGATCTCAGTATTCTGTCCAGTAAAGCTTCCATCACAATATCTGCTATGATAGGAGATAACGGAGACCCCATCGCAACACCATTGATTTGTTTATAGATGATATTTGATGAAACAAAATATTCTGATTTTAAACAAAAACCTAGCAGATCCAAAAATACCGTTCTGGGAATATTAGTATTAGGTTCAATAATCAACCATTTATCCGCGACTGCATCCAACGCCAAATTGAGATCTATATTTGTGAATAGCGAAACTACATCTAGGCTAATAAGTACAAAATGCTGTGGGATTCTCAGATCTTTAACAAATTCAATCAGTTCAAAAGAATTTTTACAGTTGTATTTACGGTCGTCCGTAGCTACTTTTAGCAGATCAGCCAAAAATTTTGAAGTTTTGTAAGTTGGGCTATTCACAAATGAAACAATTGGTCTAAGTGGATGATTGTCTTTATGGATTTTAGGCAAACCATACAATTTTGGAGCAATTGAGGTGTAGGTGGTGAGTTTTAATTTTACCTCTCTATCAATATAATTCTGTGACAATAAATGACTAATTTTTTTATTGTTTAAGTTCTGATAAGAGAGGGTCGGATCTTTATTTAATACTTTATACGTAATTTGGTCTTGTAATAGATCCAGAATTTTCAAATCATACTCTGATTTTAACATAAACACCGACATATTACCCTTATCAGCACTTAACACGATAATATCAGGATTATTCTTCAAAAAGTTTCTTGTTTCAACGATTAACTCCTGTAAATGCCTCTCTCTCATACTCAAGACATAATTCTTTGTCAAAAAATTCTGAAAAACATGACACAATCTAAATCTTGCAACATCCCGCTGATGTTCATCTTCAATACTCTGAACTATCGACTCCGTTTGAGCCAACATTTTCAAATTGGGTGTATCCACCTTATTGAAATACGGCAGATTAAATTTCGGTCCCAATCTAACAATTTCCATGACATTGTTAGGAACATCAACATTTGTAATATTGCGGCATGCGTTTTTGTTTGCAATATCTAGCACCGGCAGTTGACAATTAACCATTAAATTAAATTTTCTGTTTACAATATTTAAACGAGAGTCCAGTAAATTTTTGAACATCCGAGCTTGCGCAGCGTAAAAGTCATTAAGAAATAAAACGTCAATGTCAAAATTTTGTAATTCGTTCTTATAAATAGATGTATATCGGTTAAATTCCTTGATTCGCCAACACGTTATTTCAATCTCTACGTTTAAAGCTTTCCGTTTGAAATTATCTATTAAATTCTGAATTTTGTTGGTGAACGGCATGTGTGGTTCAACATTCATGAACAAACATTTTATGTTATTAACAATATGATATGGAAATACCCCATACCTTCTGCATTTTATCAAAAATACCTTCCTTGCAGTGAAACTGGCTAATTTTCCATTCATCTTTGTATATTTTTTCATCAAAGTGCACACATCGTTATTGTATTGGTGTCGTACATAATTAAAAAATCCTTGTGGTGGTTCCATAACGTTCATTCCACTTTAACCCAATAATTCTTAAAAATATTCCCTAACGGCTGGATGTATAACAATCAGTCACTTCTTTGGGTTTACAGCCACAAAATAAAACGATTTCACTTACTCCGACGTTTCGATAAGTATCTTATAAAACCATTAACTAAATTCACTGTAATATATATAAAAATTAATAATGTACATATTGGTTCCATAATAAATAGACCTGAAGAAGATAAGATACTTATCGAAACGTCGGAGTAAGTGAAATCGTTTTATTTTGTGGCTGTAAACCCAAAGAAGTGACTGAAAATAAATTATCTGCCCGTTGAAACTGAAAATAGCAACGTATATAGAGCTTTTTTCTTAAAATCATCCATTTTTTAGACTATAGCTTTGTAAAATTATCCAAAAATTACTTTCATTTAGTATATAAGTAGTTACAACTTATTTATTGTTAGCGCTACTGTATAAAGGCAATGAAACCTCAAAATTTGGCGGTAAATTATACATGAGGCATACATTATCTTAAGCTTCATAAAGCGGAACTGTAAGGAATTTACCAATCCGATTACTCTAACATGGTTACCTTCTTACTGTCATTCGGATAGAATAGAGAGTGTTCAGAAGCAGTTGGTTTTATAAGCACTTCGACGTCTACCGTCTGCACGGTCTATTCAATATGTTCTTCCACCTTACCAAGATTGCTGTAACCTGTTGAACCTGCATCGGTTAGATTGTCGTCATTTATAAATCATCATAAAGATTGTACAATACTCTTTTATGTTAAATTAACAGTATGAAATAAATTTTGTTTTATCATGTTGTGAATATTGTCATAATTAAAACTATTAAATCTAAAGTGTATTTTAATATTATTAATTAAATATTTTAATCCAATGTGAATTGTACTAGTGAATATAATAAGCTACTGAAACATAATTCATTAATAACTATTAAAATGTCGTATAATAAATGTAACGTTAGAATTATTCGTGGTGCTGAACTCAAAAATACCATAAAATGTGTAGCATGTCTTAAATTATTTCATCTCGAATGTGTAATGTTGGACAGTGTCAAGTTTGATAATATTGAAGTAACTTCTAAATCTCGGGTGGGTGTATGGCTGATAATAATTCATCGGGTATAATTAATTCAACCATGACCTTGGAAATGCTGTTTGGCGAAGTCATCAGTATGAAAGATGACATCAAATCTAATATTTCTAAAGTATTTAATCAGCTAAAGGAATACGAGAACATATTTTCTCTAGTGAACAATTTAGAAGCTGAAAACGCACCACTGAAAACAAAAATCAACGAAAACCAACAGCAAATTGAATACTTGGAAACATTATCTAAGGAAAAATGCTTATAAATTACCGGTTTGATGATACCGTTGTGAAATTATTTAATAACGGGCTCGGTATTTCATCATTTACAACTCGTGACATCGACTATTGCTTTATAAAAAAGAGAAAATCATTTTTAATTGGTAATTTTTAATCACCGCAAAAACCAAGGATTTAATTATGGATACGAAATACAATGAAAAACTAAAACTAAACACAACTTCATTTGGGGATGATGTTCAAGATGCAACTCCAATTTTTATTAACGAATATTTGACATACAAGAAAAGGCAGTTATTTATGGCAGCTAAAAAGGCTAAAATTGATCGCAGTTATATGTACCTTTGGATTAGGAATTCTACGATACGTATGAGGAAGGAGAATGGTGAACCAATCAAGCTGGTTAATTCAATGGAGGACCTAAATAAACTATAATTGGTATATTTTTTTTTTTTATTAATGAGTAACTTATTTAACGAATCTTTAGATCCTAACTTGTCTTTACCATCCCATCCTTCCATGACTTCTCATTCTAAAGGTCATAATTTTGTGTGGCATGTACCAAAATATACGTAGCTTGCGTAAAAATTATTATTGTATAGTTTGCCATCTGCAATCTTTTTGTGTAATACCTAAATTAATAGCTTTGTCTGAAATTTGGATAAATGATAATGAGGTTGTATGCTAATTATAATAATAAATATCGCTCTAATGCGGTGTTGCAGTTTACATAGCTGATGATTTAAATGTGAAAATTACCGATGTCTTAATGGTAGATATTTGTTTGAATCGTTTTAAAATTACTATAGTATGTGTCTGTAGGTTGCAATCTTTTAATATAGATGCTTTTTTGATTGAATTTGGCCTTTTTATGTGTTGACTTAAATTCAAAAATCTTTTAGTCGTTGGTGATCTAAACATTAATTTACTAGATAATTCAATGCAGAAGATATGAAAATTACTGATCATTGCACTATATTCGTAACTCTGTTATTAGAAGGCAACTCTATTGTTCAATCTGTTCCGAAAGTTACAATTGCTAATCTTAAGATAGATTTTAAATTATTAAATAATTTGTTAGTTAACTGTAGTATTGGCTCTAGTTAATATTTCAGAAGCGTTTGATTTGTTCCTCTACATTTTTAATAATTATATCACTAAATGTAAATATGTATTTTTCAAAGCGTAAAAGAACTGTAAAACGCAAACCTAGGATTACAGATGCTTTGTTTTTTAAGGTAATAAAGAAAAATCAACCAAAAACCTTCCAATCGGAAGAAGTACTATTCGACTGAATTGAATAAACAAATTATAAACGCTTTGAAATTTTAACAAATTTCAAAGAGCGGGTGGCAATTGTAAGAAGCAGTGGGAATTGGCAAATGAAATACTGAACAAAGGGACGCGTTGCAACGCAATCTCAGAAATAATCAATGAATCGGGTACACAAATTTCTTCACATATTGATATTGCAAATTGTTTCAATTTGTATTTTCAAAATATTGTTACATCGATGAGATCTAATAGTAATTATACTCAGTCAAATCGCGCGAGTACTATGATTTTAGATACAGACAGAATTATTTTTTATTATAAATTCTTTGGAATCCAAATTTACGACCCATAATATTGGACTAAGCAGTGCCATTTTAAAAGAAATTAATTACAACATTGTTGATATTTTGTGCGAACTATTTAATCTTAGTATATCACTGAAGGTATTTTTCCGCAAGCATTAGAAACCGCGACGGTCATTCCGCTCTTCAAAAAAGGTGATCGCTTATTATTTATTATGCAGTTATCGGGCGATTTCGCTTCTGCCGGTTATCTCAAAAATCTTTGAGAAATCGGTAAAATCCCGTTTTATTGACTTCAGAAACTCTTTTAATTATCTTAGTTCTTGTCAATTTGGGTTCAGAACTGCTCTTCTTAATTTAATGAATCCGCTACACGAAGGTCTTAATAATTCTCATACATCAGCTGCTCTATTTGTCGATATAAGTAAAACCTTTGATATGGATAGCCTATACCACCGGATACTTTTGGATAAACTTTGGCACATTGGATTTAGAGGTTGCTAGTATGAGTGACTTAAGTCGTTTTTGGAAGGTCGTTCGCAACGATTTAGTTTTAGTGGTTGCCTGAGTCGCACTGTTGAACTTAATGTAGGTGTGCCTCAAGATTCCGTTCTGGAGCCCATCTTATTTCTTGTTTGGTGCAACTACTGAACGGCTGTCTCTCGTATTAATACAGATCTTCATATTTTGAGTGAATGGTTTGCTGTTCACAAACTTGTACTTAGTACAAAGACTAAAGTTGTATTATGATATTATGTGATATTATTTTCCACAACATTATCTGCTCTAGAAGTGGTGCTTGTACGGTTAATTGCATGGCAATTGAAACAGTCAGCTCTATTAAATACCTAGGATTAAATGTTGATTGTCATTTAGACTGGAAATCTCATGTAGCTGCTTTGAAGAGTTCCCTCTATTTCAATATCAGGATGTTGTACATATCTATTACGTTCACATTGTCCTTTTAAGTTTTTAAAAAGATATTATAATGCGTTAATTGATTCGCGTTTACGTTACGGTATCTGCTGTTGGGGTGGAACTTATTATGAGACGGTTAAACCACTGATTATCACACAGAAACATGCAATTAGGTTGATGTTCTATAAAAATAAACGTTTTCACTCGTGGCCATTGTTTGTAACGTGTTCAATTCTTCCATTGAAGCATCTATATGTTATTTTGTATTTTTTGTTACATTAATTGAAATAAATAACTAAATTGTCGTCTTGTTTTAGCATTGGCATTGTTCATCTGCGATATTTTCAGTACTCGAATCTTAAATCTTTAAGATCCAGTACGTCAAATGCTTCCACGCGATGGACTGTTACTCGTCAACCTGATATCAACAAATTACGGTCTTTCGGAACCAATTTTGAGAGCATCGCGTGAGTTTAATCCAGTGTAAAATATTTCAGTGTGGTTTAATTCGTGGTTGTGCATTGTCGCAGTATTGTTAACTTAAGAAGCTTTGTAAATTCTTCACACATAATAAGTACGTAAACATTTTTTCATTTAAGAAAATTCGAGCAATAACATGTCTGGGACATTTGATATTGAATATTTTGGTATGGTTGGTGAAGGGAATGAAATTTTACAAATTGAAATGCCCAACTCAAAAAGTGGTGGCTTGGTTATAGATGATCCTGAAATAATAACGTTTTTAGGGACACAAAATGCCGAAAATTGTGTCGTACCTATACACTAGATAATGTTATTGTTGAATTTCCAGATAATATTGAAAAGATTGGAGTTACTGAATCATATCAATGCCCTCCAGTTTCGGGTAGGAGTATTCTAATCCAACTCCTAACGAATTGGGAGGTGATGATTAATAAAATATGACTGGAACTGTGTCAAAAAGTATGAAGGGCACTAGAAGTGGAAGAGAAATATCACAAAAACGGCTAGATTTACTGCAGATAAAAAACAAAATGTTAGACTTGTATTCCAAAAGATATTTCGAATCAAATGAATCATCTGTAAAAAGTAGTTACTATCGGTACATCTTCAATACTCGGTTTAATTTGGATTTTTTCAAACCCAAATCTGATAAATGTGCCCTATGTTGTTCGTAATCGACAAATCCAAAATTTAAGAAAACGAATATGATAACCATATCGCCTTAAAATTGGCAATGCGAGAAATAAAGGAACAGGATAAGGAAAGTTGAGTGTCCATTCTCTGCTTCGACATGCAGAAGGTCACAAACTCAACGTTGACAAATTAACAGCACATTTGTCCACCACGAAATCTGTTTATTGTGCTATATGGAATGTGGCTACCATGCGACGGACCGGCAATGACATTGTTTCAGCATTTATTGAAATATTAAAAAGAGTGTTCGCTGAAAATGAAATAACTAATCTTATAACTTGGAATGACTCTTGTGTTTCTCAAAATAAAAATTCATTTATCTCGTTTGCCATTCAACATTTTATTTCTATCCACCCAGAAGTAGAATCTATCTACCTGGTCAGATTACTAAAAACAATCAATCGAAAGAGGCCTTTCGGCCGCAGTATGTTTTGTACGACGACGGCTATTTAGTTGAAATAAATGAGATAATTAAATTAATGTTTGACAATTTCATATGAATAGCGAGAATCAACTAGAGAGATGATGAATTTTTTGATAGAGGAAGGATAGAGATTCAGAACGGATGGACAGTTTTTAATGGAACAAAAACCAATAAAATTTTTCTATGTGTGAAAATCTTTACATACACGTTTCTTTACATCCGTGTAAAATTTCCTACTTGTAAAATGTACAATATAGTTTTCTATACACGAATATGCCTAACTGTGCTTTTAATGAACCAATCCGACAAACATGACCTAATAAATTTAACATACCAAACAAGTTATTCAACCGATCAAATCGCCCAATGTCTCATATTATTGCATCCATTCTTATCGTCCCCACCTCCCCAAACAAAAACAAAACCATTTCTAATCTGTATATGTACAATTTAGTTAGTTACATATCAAAACGTATTATATGATGCACATAATGAGATTTTCTTTGTCATTACACACATAATAAATTTGAATATAAATATCGTAGATATATATAAATTATAATTATTAGAGAATATAATAAGAATAATACAAAGAAGTGATACATTTTGTGTTTAAGACAAAGTGTTAATTTATGATAATGACTTTTACAAGCACCAACAAATAAACAACAATATTGTATAATATTCGTATAATGTGATGCACAAAATAAATATTAAATTACAAAATAAATTATTTATTTGTTTAATAAATAAAATTTATAAATAAATAAATAAATAAATAACATTGTTGTTGTTGTTGTTATAAAGAATTTATTTTCTTCTTTTTCCAACTTGTTCAGAAGATTTGAGATTAATTTTTGCATTGATTTATTATTGTTGTTGTGTTAAATATTGTTGCAAAGTGTTTTTCTTCTGTTGTGCTCCTCCAACTCTTGAATTTTCTTCTTCGTGTATACCAGATCTCTTTATTTTCCATTGAGCTTTTTTTTTTGTTTGCTGCTCTGTGTACATTTATGTTTTGATGTTGCCAAAAAAGTTTTTTATAAACTTTTTGTGTTTTTCAATTTTTTATGTATGTATGTATATACTCGTAGTATATGGAAATGAATTTGATTTATTGAATTGATTTTATGTTATGTACATACAAACCAAAAGCAGTACAATATAGAAGAGGAAAAAAAATCTGAAATTAACATATTGTATTAAATCGTTGTTCGGGGGTTGAGGGACCAAACCAATTGACAAATTGCAATGCATTATGCTATTTTATAGTATGCGGGTGTATGAATAATCACATTTTACGTGCAAAATGTTGATGTTAATTTTGATGTTGTGCTGGGGGCGATGTAAATTGAGTAATTTTTATGGATTATAACGTAATCAGATTACAAATTTTTAACGAAGGTGGCAGTGTAGTTTGACACATTTTGGGGTTCTTGATGCGAAAATGCATGCAATAAGTAAAGGAGTTCATATTAACGCCGCCACGTCCGTCTAAAGGGAACTTCTAACAAACCAGAGCGCGGTGAAACAAAAAAAAAACAAAAAATTCGCAAACCGAGGTTTGCTTGATTTATTATTTGGCACATATTTGACAAAACTTGAAGTTTTATAAAATTAATTGATTTTGCCAACATTTTTAGAAATTTCTATAAATCATGAGAGATCCTAAGAAATTATGAAGTTTGCATTAGTAAAATATTTAACCCAAGCTACCGAATTTTTTAACCCAAGCTACCGAATTTTAACAAAAACTAATTATTTGCGTAACATAATATAAATTAGGAAATCTAGCATAATTTTTATTTTAATCAAGCGTGCGGATCTTAGAAAAGATCAACAGTGCTGATCTAACCTTATATAAAAATTCATTGAGATTATGACCAATATAGTGACAGACTTTAACGAATATTTAAAATTCCCATGTTAAGCTTCGTAAATGAAGGAACCAGTCGCTTGCTTTATAATGGATGTGAAGTTTTTCCCATTTTTTTCCCCAGATATATATATACAAATCCTATTGGAATAAACAAAATTCTATTGGATTCTCATTGATTTTGGTATGTGTTGGTGCTTTTTGTACACTGTTAAGAATTCAGAATTTATCTATAAATGTTTTGTTATTAAAATAAATTTCGATTAAATTCAAGAAGATAATTTTAATTGAAACTTTGGTAAGAAAATTTGTAAAATGCGAATCACAAAGCTCATTTATATTGAAATATAAAGATTCGGTCCATAAATGAATACATATTATGTTAATTTGTGCTATTACCGTGCATTATTTTACTGAATTTCTTAATCTTCACGACAGAGTAAAATAATAAAACAAACATATTAGGCGTTTTATTAAAACAGAACGATTATTTTGTTTAGCTTAGTCCGAACATTGAAGTAGTTTAATTAAATATATTGTGACGGTGACACCTAGTGTGTAATAGAATAAGTAAAACTAATAGCTCAATGTTTACTGTACTAAATGGAATTTTCCATGATAAAAATTGTTACGTAATGTTTCTACGCTATTCCAACTGGAAAAGTCGTGAACTTTCGAGAAGCTTGGTTTGTGTATATAAAAAGGCGAACAAGATCGAATTGGATTATTCGTATTTGGAACGCGATAGTGTAAACTTGTGAGATTATTAGTAATATTTGGAAAGCGATAGTATAAAGATTAAAAAGGAATTAAAAAAGTGATTTAAAAAAGTGTTGTAGTGCGATAAATAAAGTAAAAGTGATCAGTAAAATTTAAGAATAATTTATATAAAGTGATTTTGTGAATTTTTATTGATAAACTGTGTTGTAATAAATTTTGTGAAATAAATAAATTCGTTGGAGATAAATTAAATTGATTTTGTATTATTCACAATCCAGTGATACGAACCTTATTTGACAAGGCAAAAACGTAACAATATTAAATTAATTGTTAGTGCATATCGATCTATACCGATAAATATCAATGTGCTAAATATAAAAGCAAAGTTCCGAACCATTAAAATAAACATCAAAGTTTTAGTACAAATTAAAAATTTGTTCCAATAAGAATTCAATTTTCTGTCCAATAGAAAAAATAAATTACACCAAAAAAAATGTTAAGTAAAAATTTAGTTTATAAAATACTTTTCAATGAATATACTTTAATAGGTCGCGAATTTGTTCAGGTATTCCGTAGAAACTGAACTCTAATCTGTCGCAAAAAGTGTTAATGGACTTGGGCCAATTTCATATAAAACCTCAATTTGAAGATTAAAATTCGAATTTCGCACATTTATTTTTCTGGTTAGGGGATACGTTCATAGTTTAAAGGGTAGAAAATATAATAGCCTATTTCATCAGCTATTTTGTGAACTATAACAACTTGAGTCCAAATCTCTGAGATGGCCGTTAATGGCCTATCATCAATTTCATGCAAAATCGCAATTTGAACTCAAAAATTCGCAGCACATTTATTTCTCTTGTTACGGGATACCTTTATAGCTTGATGGATAAGGAATTTAATCGATTATTTTGTGAACTATCACAACTTCAGTCCAAATCTCCAAGAATGGCCGCTATGGGCCTCTTATCAATTTCATGCAAAATCGCAATTTGAACTCAAAAATTTGCAGCACATTTATTTCTCTGGTTATGAGATATCTTTAGAGCTTGATGGATAGGGAATTTAATCGACTATTTCGTGAACTATCACAACTTGAGTCTAAATCTCTGAGAATGGCCGTTATGGGCCTTTTATTAGTTTTATGCAAAATCGCAATTTGAACTCAAAAATTCGCAGCACATTTATTTCTCTGGTTACGGGATATCTTTATAGCTTGAGGGATAGGAAATTTAATCGGATATTTTGTGAACTATCACAACTTGAGTCCAAATCTCTAAGAATGTCCGTTAATGACATTTTATCAATTTTATGCAAAATCGCAATTTGAACTCAAAAATTCGCAATACATTTATTTATCTGGTTAGAGGATACCTTTATAGCTTGATGGATAGGGAATTTAATCGACTATTTCTTGAACTATTATAACTTGAGTCCAAATCTCTGAGAATGGCCGTTAATGGCCTTTAATCAATTTCATGCAAAATCGCAATTTGAACTCAAAAATTCGCACCACATTTATTTCTCTGGTTAGGGGATACTTTAATTGCTTGCTGGATTGGGAATTTAATCGACTATTTCGTGAACTATCACAACTTGAGTCCAAATCTCTGCGAATGGCCATTAATGGCTTCTTATCAATTTGGTGCAAAATCGCAATTTGAAATCAAAAATTCGCAATACAATTATTTCTCTGGTTTGGGAATACGTTTATAGCTTGATAGATAGGGAATTTAATCCACTATTTTGTGAACTATCACAACTTGAGTCCAAATCTCTGAGAATGGCCGTTATGGGCCTTTTATCAATTTCAGGCAAAATCGCAATTTGAACTCAAAAATTCGCTGCACATTTATTTCTCTGGTTAGGGGATACCTTAATAGCTTGATGGATAAAGATTTTAATCGAATATTTTGTGAACTTTATAAGTATTATTTAAAGTAACGAGAAGGTTTCACGAATATTTTTTTGTTTTACCTAAAAACCATACACGAATTTCTTTCCTTATCACAATCAGTGTTGTTCTTCTACACGTAATAAATAAAATTTTAAAATTTATCGGTCAATGCCCTTGCGAAATTTGTTCGCAAATCGATCGGCATATTTGGGAAAGTTCTCGGAAGAAATATCATTTCTATAATATTGCTTGAAAAATTACAATAAATGCCTTACAGATGCCAAAATCTAAATTGTTCCTTGGTGGTTTGGAGTCCATTCTGGCGAAAGGGGGGGGGGGGTAAGTTGAGCAGATTAATGTTCAGCTCCATAACCTTCCAGTATAGGGTACACATTAGTGCTTTGGGCCAGAAAAAAACCTTAATCTAAGGTGAAACAGCATACGCCGATGGATGAATGGCTGGTAGGTTAATCAATCCAAAGTATGCGGAATCTCGATACCAGGCACCCTCCAGTTTTATTTAGCTTTTCTGTAGTAAAGCTGAATGACCTTCAGGCGAATTTCCATTGCCAGCAACTCGTAAGAGTAAAATCAAAACGGAAGTACATTTTATAATAAACATATTGCAGGGAGAGCGTAAAAATTTACAGTCGCAGTGCCAGGTGGCTGAACGCTTACATAGACCTTAAACTATAATAGTAAATAATATATTGGTTCTAAATCAGTGTTACTAGTCAAAGGATGGTGAAATTCTTCAAACACTTCAAAAACCGTCGTTCAAAAATCGATAATGCGAACGGTGAGTAAACCTACCTACATGCTAGAGACCTAATAGGATAGTCAGATACCTGTCCTAAAATCGTGGTATCTCAAAAAATTGTATTCTACAGACATTTTTGCTTTTTTCACAAACAACTATGGATGTCTGATTTCAAATTTTAGTCACTTGAAAATAAATGCTGCCGATCAGAATTCGAAACAGGGAAGTCATCAATAAGATCTTAAGATTTTCAACCGTAATATATGTTAGTTATAAATTGAATAAACATCTTAATGGAAACGGGTTGCGCAAATCTTTTTTTAGTACGTCATATCTAAAAATATCAAAAAATCAGGAGTCTCTTGAAAGGAATGAATTTGGCTTAAAAGAAACGTGCATTCAGCAGGTCGCAACAGGTTAAATTTTTTAGTGATCTTAAAAATTGGCAGTGTTGTGCCGCGTAGTCTACATGAAGTAATTAATCAATTGTCTACTCGTGTAGAAAATGTATGTAGAGAATTTAAAAATGGCGTTGCCAATGCAGACAATTTCGACAATGTAAAATCGAAAAATCTCGGACAAAAATTAGAAATGTTTGAAAATATAGAAAAGTATAAACTGTAAATCAAAATTGGTGAACCTATTCAACCTTCTCAAAAGTGGTGATTTTGACATCAAGGACAAAGAGCGTCCTGGTCAGCCGAAAAAGTTTGAGGATGAAGAATCGGAGGCATTACTCGATCAAGATTCATATCAAACGCAAAAAGAACTTGCAGAATCATTGGGAGTTGATCAAGCAACAATTTCCAGCCGTTTTAAAGCCTTGGGATTCATCCAAAAGACGGGAAATTGGGTGCCATACGAGTTGAAGCCAAGAGACGTGGAAAGACGATTTTGCATGTCCGAAATGCTGCTCGAGCGCCACAAAAAGAAGTCGGTTTTGCATCGTATTGTCACTGGCGATGAAAAATGGATCCATTACGATAATCCCAAGCGCAAAAAAGCGTATGTCAAGAAAGGCGAGGCCGGCCCATCGACACCAAGGCCGAATATTCACGGGGCAAAGATCATGCTGTGCATTTGGTTGGACCAGCTAGTTGTGATCCACTATGAGCTATTGCCAAGTGACCAAACCATCAATGCCCAAATCTATCGTCAACAATTGATCCGATTGAAGCAAAAAATCCAGGCAGAGCGGTCAACGTATTCGACCAGACACGAGTCTGGATTAAATCTGCTAGAAATTATTTTATTAAAAAAATATATGATGTCGCAGATTTAACACATATTGAATATGGGGTTAATTTCCCCGTACAACAATTATCGACGGAATTAATCACCGCGGAGTAAGTTCGACTAAATATACTTCCAGGGTTGCA
Organism: Tipula vernalis; assembly: GCA_958295665.1. Classification (NCBI taxonomy): domain Eukaryota; kingdom Metazoa; phylum Arthropoda; class Insecta; order Diptera; family Tipulidae; genus Tipula; species Tipula vernalis. Next base: position 390,000,496 of record OY282559.1, on the reverse strand, counting down.
ATGTTTAATGAAAAAACGTATTTGAAGCTTTGTGCGTCTTGAGTGTCTTATTTAATGTACGATAGGAGGATGAACATCAGCAAATCTTGTTACCTCAGGAATCAGTGTTTTCTATTAAAATTTCGAAGCGGTTGGGTTCCGGGGCCAAGAGGCCCCCACACAAACTTTTTGAAAAAAAAGCATATTAAGATGTTTAAATAATTCACGTCCAAAACCTGCCCCACAAAAAAAAAAATAAAAAATGTGAAATGTGAAATGTTCCTACGTGCGTAGTTGACTTATTTCTTTTCGGTCTTCTTAAAGTTCGATTGTAGAACACACAATGCCCAAACTTTCATCGTTCAACTTCAAAAATTGCTAACTCTTTTTTGATTATTTTTGTGACATCTTGCAATGTTCGTTTTTAAATATGAATGTTTTTGGAATTGGTTTCAGTTTTGATGCCATTTGCAAGTTTTTCTTCCTTCGCCAAATGCGTATTTTCTTCTTCATGGACTTCATTTTCTGACTCTAAGGAAAACAGGCAAAGTGATGCTGTTATCATCATTTATCTTTGACATATTTGATCATTAAACTTTAATGGCGAGTCTAAGTTCAAACTGTAAGTATTGTAACAAGCTTGATGCATCCATTCTTCGCTCGTTAATTTTACGTAAAAGTGATTCTTTGAGTTTGATGGCAAACTCACTATGGTGCCGAAATTGTTCAAGTTGAATGATATCGTTGTATAAGATGAAAGTAGCGTTTTTTCACGACTACATAGCACGTCTACGGCCAATTTCAAGGGGCTCAAGCGTTTTCATCAAATTATGAATCTTGTCTAATTCCTATTTTTCAAAGGACCAAATAGAATTTAGATAAGTATATATCCTTATAGATTATAGATTATAAGGATTTCAGTAAGCAGTTTTTAATTTCGTAAAACAGTTTTAGCATAAAATATAAAATATTCCATCGCGTCTTTACGTCAACCATCAATTGAATTTCTTTTCCAAGGAGACGGTCATTTTTAGTGGGAGATTTCAGAAATAATTTAACAACAGATGACCTTTTTAATCAATGGGTGAAGCTCGCTCACTAATTCTAATAATTCTTCTTTCTCTTCTCACTTCTTCCAACTCACAAGAAAGTAATTTTTCAACTTTTTGCGTCACGGGAGCACCATCAGTTGTGATGCATAGAGTATGCTCTAATAATTATTATTTCCAGCATCTCGCGTTGAAATACCGAGCGTTCACGTTGAAATACCAAAATTTTTGTTTCTCTTGGATCTTTGTAATTCAATTTTTATTTTGATGCGGAACCTTACCATATTTAATACCCATGCTTAAAAAAGCGATTTGCGCATTTTAACAGACGTTATAAAAATACTGAATGGCAAACCATCAGGTGCTGTCATGCGACCCAGACAGCTTCCAATGAGTTATCACGTCCAATAAAGAAATTTGTGATTGATGACTTTGAGCTGGTGAATTTTTTTTTTTTTTTTTTTTTTTATAGAGTGTAGCGATTTAATGTTATTGTGGAGGCTACCTGTTAACCCGGCAGACGTTTTCAACACTTTTCGACACATTTTGCAGTGAGCGGACTCGTCTGATACTTCGTTTGCACACTTCAAACTGGTGGTAGTTAGTTATATGCATAACAAATCATGAGCGGAACAAGCAAATAAAACAGAAATTTAAATTTAGGCATTTCTTAACCGAAAGATAATAAAATTCACAAATTCAGGTTTTAAGGATTTTATTAAACGTGGTGTTCCTATGTAAAGATTGAATAACTCAAACCATATAAAATATTAGGAAGGTACATACAATCCAATTACAAATCATGAAAAGTTTTTATACGAGTACATACATAGATATCTAGATGTGGATAAGTAAAAATAATTACCGGAGGTTATTTAACCAATCGATACATAAATAATAAACTGGTATCTAGGTAATAACCATTGTCGATACCCAATTAATGTTATTTGAGATATTGCAAAATAATCGATTATTCTGAATTGGATTATCTTGATTTTTTGTATTTTTTGTGTTTTTTTTTTGCAGTATTTCGATATATTCTTATAATCAGATTTCTAACTCAATCAATATTATTCCAAAAAAAGTTGAATGTTCAAAATTGACCAAGTGTTAATAATCCAATTGTTTTGTATATCTCAATATACTCGTACATAATTTAATATTCTAATTTGTATTGAAGAGAGAAACATGATTTTGGATTCGTACTGGAACTAAAATTCTAAAGTAAATATTTTCTATATAGTTTCGAGTTATGAATTTATTGTACTGGGCCAAAACAACTTCAATCACATCAAAATAACGAATACCTGGTTTAATTAGAGAATTTGTGGAGTACATCAAGCACACGACCAAATAGTTCATATTTTAAGGTTTGTGGAAAATATTATAGAGGATATAATTCTCAAGACTATAAAATTTGTTTTGGAAATATTAGAAGCTTGGTATCAAATCTTTAATGAGATGGGACTACAGTTATTTGAAAATCCAACGTACAACTCGATCACAAACGAGGTAAGTGAAACATCTTTCAAATCATGAGAGCTTTTGGATGATGCTTGGCATCATATCTTAAGGGAAAAAATTTTTTAGACTCATATTTGAAGTCTCAAAAAGGTAGAATCGATAATATAAAGCGCGGAGGCACGAAATCAAGGATATATTGGTTTTGCAGTTAAAAAGAGGAATAAATGAAGTAATACTGAAATTAATTTATTTGTTGGTTTTAAATTACTATATTTCATTTATACTCCGGTTTTTCGATATTACAGTAATACAAATAAAATTTAGAAAAATCCAGTAAAAATAGACCCAAGACTCTTGATAAAAAAGAAAAAAATGGAACAGTTCTAAGACTCGGCACACATGTTCTTTAAATTTCAAACAAAACTGTGTAAAAGGTAGCAAAAAATGTTATTTTCAATATAAGTAAAAATTTAAAGTAGCCATCACAAAGGTTTAAAGTAAAAGTTATAGCTGTTGAAATTACGAATTTTTTTTAATGTTTTTTTAATTTTACGTCCTAAATGAACAGTGCTATGCATTTTTTGAAGTTTCTGTTCTTTACACTCGTGATAAAAAAGTGTGTAGGAAAAAATTTAATGTGCAAGGTATTCGGCACTGATATATTAAAGGAGTTCCAGACTCTAATTAAAAAATGCCACTAAAAATGCTACTAAAAGTCTTAAATTATGATTTTACTAAAATTCGAAAAAATAAAACTGGATTGAATCATATGCTTAGTTAGCATTATTCGATGTTGAGGTGGTAATTTTTTTCTATGCCTGTATAGCTCAGGATTTTAGCTAAAAAATTTAATTTTCCCGATTTAATTCTTACTATAAAAATTGCTAATGAACTTACCCGTATATGAGCGCGCCTAACCAATTTAAAAAGTTCATAGCTTTTTTTATTTTAACCGTTAAAACAATAAAAGCCACAGATTTTTATGTAACAATTTTTTTTACAACCTTTAACACCCTCCCGGAAGTGGTGAAACTATACCATTTTTGCTTTTTTTAAATGTTCACTGGGCTTAAAACCAAAATAATTTATACTTGAACTACCACCTTAGAAGAATTTTATCATAATAGAGTTAAAATTGATTTCAGCTAATAAAAATTTGAAATTGTTTTTTTACGACGATGGAAGCCATGAATCACAATTAAGGTACCAGCGCTGTCGAACTTGACACTTTAGCTCCAAAAAGGAGCTTTCAAATGTTGTTGGAGCCGTGGAGACCAGAGAACCTGCCGAAATAATAAATTGTAACTTTATTTTTAAGAGTTTTCAATTGTAATGTTTTCTTTTTAATTCATTTAATTATGTAGAGTTCGTGGTTGATCGTAAATGTATAATGGGTTCATCAAATATTAAAAGCTAACAGAGTTTTAGAGAAATGGAAACCTCTGCAAAATTTTGCTTACTCAATAAACAGTAAAATACATAATTCTGATTTGGTAGGACTAATATCTGAAAATTTGAACACCATTCATTTCATGTAGAAACTCAAAACATTTATAAATTTCTTCCTTCAGTTAAAACATAATTTTAGTATAGCTATTATTAACAATAAAATTTAAGAGACTTAATATTTATAACCGATACATTCATTAAAGACAACTTACTTACTTGGATGAAAAAGTGGAAAACGAGTAATACAGGGTTACTGCTAACTCGATGTATTGGTAACAGGACGTTATAGTAATGTTAAAATGCAACAAATTGAGCCATCATATATTCTACCGAAATTCAATAGTTTTTGAAATCTCTTAATTTTTAGAATTTTGTTAAAAGATCCCAGATATAACCAATAGAGTTTAACTATTTAAAAAAAGTGTTATAATGGTGTATATCCATTTTGCTTGTGTATATTTTGTCACTTATAAATTTATAATAAAACAACTTACGTTATTTTTAAATAATTTTAATTGAAAAAAATTTTTCCTTATAGTAACAATATTTTTAAAAATTTTTTTTTAGAAGATCGATTTCGGATTGACTCCTTCTTCGGATTTTTTGTAACAACTATTCATAAGTAGAATAGTTGTTAAAAAAGAACCGAAGAATTTGACTCCTCCTTCTTCGAAATCGATCTTCCAAAAAAAATTTTTAAAAATATTGTTACTATAAGGAAAATTTTTTTTCAATTAAAATTATTTAAAAATAACGTAAGTTGTTTTATTATAAAAATAAAAAAAGTGATCTGCGCGAATGGGTTGAAATTTAAGTTATTATCATCATAATGCCATAGCAGGGCCCTATTGCACCAACTACTTATCACTTATTACTTATATAAGTTAGTTTTTTTGATAATGATAAGTGATAAGTGTTTCACCAAAAGTAACAAAGTATCTCACACACTTATCAGTTTGAAAACTTATCAAATTTTGATAATGATAAGTGATAAGTGTTCCATATCAGAATGTCTATAAAATTTTTATGATAAGTTGTAATGATCTATACAAAGTTAAACAATGGTTTTGTACCTATGTAGCAAAAAACAATTTAAAAATTGTTATTCTGTAATTTAATAACAACAACAATTTTGCATGTATATAATACATGAAGCGAAACTTTTCTCAATTGAGAGTTCTTATTTCAGTTTTTAGAATAAATTGTAAAACTTTTTTTTTTTTTGCTCTTAAAATAAAATCTCTGTTCTAACTGTAAATAATTTTTGAACAGCACTTGAACGTAAACAATTTATTTTAATAACAAATGAATTAAGAGAATTCCGATTAACAAACAAATTGAATTTAACTACATTACACAAAAAATGCATTCGTCATACAGAAACCAAAACTATTTTCCACTATTCGTCTCGTCTGCTTATGAGTACGATAAATCTTATTTTCTATTGCATCATCCGGATTTCTTCCCATTGGGGGAAGACTCATGGACTCATGGACACTACCTGGCTAATTTGAATTTACTGCATAAAAGCGATGGTCTGTGAATGTTTACCATGTCGGTTCACAAAGTGTTCTTCATTGACCGTAGGTGCATTTACATTAATCATTGTTCCATCGATACAACCAGCTACCTGAGTGAAATCACCCATCTCAAGAAACTTCTATCCTGTACATTTTCGGGACAACACACGGTTTCCGCCATTATGTTATCGATGATGGTATTTGCTACTCGATGAATGACCCTAGACACAGTTGATTTATTAATTCCGTGCATATTGGCAATCCCATGATATTGCGCGCTATTTCCTTACCAATGCAGTAGCTGTTGTAGAGGACTCAACGCACAATTTCGGTCGCTTCCATGGTGCATACTTGTTCCTATTTTCATTAATACGTGCTTAATTTGTTCATGTGACAAACGAAAAATTTTTATCACTGCCGAGTCCAGAGAATAATTGGTTCTGGCTTCCACTTAACTTATTAGAATACAATAAAATAGCGGTATAAATTTGAAATTAAAACATATTTTGTCATTATCATTTGTAATCATTTGATAAACTTATCCCTTATCAAAATATATTACTTATCATTTATCATTTCGCGAATTGCTGCAACTTAATTTTGATAAGTGAGTGTTTATCACTTATTATAACTCAATTAAATATCAAAAACAAATTATCAAAAATTATGATAAGTTGATAAGTAATAAGTGATAATTAATCGGTGCATCAGGGCCCAGTTCTCTGTTAATAATTAAAAGTTCAAAAATACCAAACAGTTTTAGAAAGGTCACTAATTAAACTGCTTGCATTTGTTTTCATTCAAAAATGGGTCTAACGAACCGCTGTTTCCCAACAATTCCCAACATAAAAACATATAAATTGAGCCCTTTATTTTGAAAATGGCTTAAGGTTTCAAACATTAAGCTAGATTTTTCGATAAAGATTTTTCAAAATCAAATCCAAGTTCATCAATCATCACAGTAATTTTTGAAAAATGTTTTGCTAGCGAATTTCTCATTTGTGATTTTAAATGGGACATTTTTCAATTAAAATTTTAAAATTATTGAATTTTTTTTGCAGTTTAATTATTAACTGGTATTTCAAGCCTAATTCAAAATTAATTGGAGTTGATTTTATTTTTTAAAACGACAACGGTGGTACCGACCTGAACATGATCTTTTTATAATATCAATGAGTGGTGAAACTTTCATTCTCGTTTCGTAAAACCATCATATCGAAAAAATCCAACCAAAAAAACTTTAATCTCGAATATAGTACAGCGGCAATAATACCGTTCACGTTTCTACAAAAAAAATATAGGTTTAACGAAAGATGCTTCCAAAATTTTAGTCTCATTGTAAGGCTACAGTACATTTTATATTTATATCGTAACTTGTTAATCAACTTTAAAGCTAAGGTTGAATATGCACATCGAAACTACATCTAACGAAACTAAAATATAATTTGGTAACAAACTAGTTAATATTTTTGATTTTAAATTTGAAATCTTCCGCATTAATTACTAATAAAAGAAAAGTTATGACATACGTAACAATTTAAAATATTTGACAAAAATTTAGACAAATAACTTGTGTAATGCTGAACCATAATAGTTAAAAAGTAGTGTCAAAGGATTGTTGTTTTTGTGAACTTTAGGAAGACGGTAACAATAATTTTTAAGTTGTAATTCTATGTTCATAAATTGGAATTATAGTTTGTACTTTTCTAATTTTTGTAATTCTAAAGATTCTTCGAGTTAAACTTTCTAATGTTTCAATAAGCGAGTTTGTTCTGAAAACCATCCTGTTCTCAAAGAACAGCGGTAAAATAAATATTGTGGTCTAAAATGCTAATAAGTCTATTGCAACGAAAATCATAGACGGCAAAAATCAATACTTTGTCGCATTGTTGCCAATTTTTAAGATCACTCAAAATTTAACCTGTTGCGGCCTGCTGAATGCACATTTCATTAGTTTCAAGAGACTCCTGATGTTTTGTTATTTTTGGATATGACGTACTTAAAAAAACATTTTCGCAATCCGTCTGCATTAAGATGTTTATTATATTTATAACTAAAATATATTGCAGCTGAAAATCTTAAGGAAATAAATCATTAATATTGATGGGTTCCCTCCGCAGCATTTATATTCATTTGACTCAAATTTGAAATTAGACAACCATATAAATAATTCAACGAGCATTACCGTTCCACCTTTTTCAAAACATATCTCTCAAAATCTGGTTGTCTAATTTCCGTTAATTTATCCGTTATAGTTTTATTTATAAAGTCTGTAGGGAGCGAATTTCCGGAATAAGATTTGCGTTGTGTGTGAAAAAAGCAAACCCGTCTGTAGAATATAATTTTTTGAGATACCACGACTTTAGGACATGTTTCTGACTCTCCTATTAGGTCTCTAGCATGTTGGTAGGGTTATTCGCCGTTCGCATTATCGATTATTGTAACGACCGTTTTTGTAGTGCTTGAAGAATTTCACCATCCATCCACTAGTAACACCAATTTGGGGCCAATATATTATTTATTATTATTATTATTATTATTGAAGCGCCATGTGAGCGTTCAGCCACCTCGCACTGCAACCTAAAAGATCTTTATGCGATACATGCTATCTGGGCTTATTGCCCTTCCTCCTAGATGTTTACTGTATAATGTACTTCTGCTAGAAAGATGGTAGCATTGGTGACAAAGTAACTCGAGGGGGCAGTCCCACATACTCTTACGATTTGCTGGGAATCGAAATACGCCTGAAGATCAACCAGCTTTACTACAGCAAGGCTAAATAAAACTAGAGACGGCCAGCTGTACAGAGTCCGCTTAGACTTTGGACTGATTAACCCATCAGACATTCATCCATCCATCGGCGTATGTTGTTCCAACTTAGGTTAGGGTTTTTTGTCTGGTCCAAATCACTAATGCGCACCCTATAAAGCAATATAATAGATAGGATATATCTTCCGAGAACTTTCCCAAATATGCAAATCGATTTGCGAACAAATTTCGCAAGGGCATTGAGCGATAAATTTTAAAATTTTATTTATTACGTCTATAGAGGAACAACGCTGATTGTGATAAGGAAAGAAATTCGTTTAGAGTTTTTAGCCAAAACTGACAAAAATATTGAAAAATTCCTGTAAATACTTTTTAGGAATTTTCTGCTTCTGTAAAGATGAAAATCGACCAACTATGACCAAGCTGTGTTTTTTAGACTATGGCTTTGTATAATCAAGGTTACTTTGCTAGTACCCTGATCTAGACCGCTCTAAGAGCTATACTTTTGTATTTGTAAGCTTTGTGAATTAAAAAAGGCATACACTTATTGTGTGGAATATAATCAGAGCACCCTGTATTTTAAAGAGCCATAATCAAAAATCTGAGCTTTTATAAGGGAATTAGAAAAGAGGAAAAAACGAAACTTTTCACACACAAAACATATGGGAAATCACTTTTTCCTAAGACAAATTTTTAAATGAAAACGTTACAAATTCTTAATTATGAGTCGAAATTCAAATTTTGTTTTGGAAAATTTTAAAATTTTATTGAATTTTGCGAGTTCAGCAGTTCTATAAAATTCTGAAACTTTATCAAATTTCAAATTTTTATAGTATTCTGAAATTTCATGAATAATGATGATGAGTCTCTTCAAAATTTTTGAAGCTTTACAGAGTTCTAAAATTTCTTCACAAGCTGAATGTAAAGTTATTACAATTTTTTAAAATTCTTAGATTTCATTAAATATTTATTTCACAAAACTTACAAACTTTAACAAATTCTGAAATTTTGTAATATTTCAGAATTTCGCAAAATTATGAATTTAACATCAAACTTTTCAGAGTCCATTGCAGAAATCTCATCAAAATTTCATATAATGGAATTCTGAATTGAAAAAATACTAAAATTTTATAAACTACTACAGTTTTATAAAACTCAGAAATTATATCTGAATATTGGTTTTAAGAAATTCAGAAAAATCAATGCACGCATATATGATTTGAAGCACCGCAGCTAATTAAGGAACAAAGGAGAACAAACTCCAACGTGGAATATTGAGGATAACAAGCCTTTGATCTAAGTCCTAATCGGTAGCAACATGATCAGAGTTGATAATGTTGCAACCAGGAAAATATTCAGGTACAGAATTTGATAAAGAATGATTTAACAGTATGTATGTTTTCACAGTATGTTTTCTTGATTTCCAGAATTTTTTGTTAATTTCCCGGCTTCTGGAATTTTAAAAACAGTCGAGAAAGCAACCCCTCTAATTGAGTTAGTAGTAGTTAGCTTGAGTTGAGTTCCTGTATTTGATATTTATCTTTTCGGGTCATTTTGATTTGGGGATTGAGTTGGGTGTTGAGTTTAGGGTCAAGTTATTGAACTGGGATTGATTCGGTCGTTCAGTTGGGGATTTAATTTTAGTCGATTAGGTTCTTGAGTCTGGGCTAAGCGAGAAATTCAGTTAAGGGTTAATTTGGCGGTTGAGTAGAGGGTTTATTTGGAGGCTAGATTAAGTTGAATTAATGTTCACATGTAGTTCTCGTACCGCATTGACTTCAGCATTGAACTTAAGGTTGAGTTGAGGGTTGAGTTGGGCTTCAGATAAAGTTGGTTGGATTGGATTTTGATATGGTGATTGCATTGGGAATTGCTTGTGATTGTATATCAACTAATTCTCGTGGGATATAATATCAACAAATTCTTTGGCTTTTTAAATTATGCAATCCCCTAAATTATTGTGGCTTTACAAAATACTAAAATTTCATCAAATTTCAAAGGTTTATAAAGTTCTGAAATTTCAGCAAATGCTACAGAAATCTGAAACTTTTTCACAAGAGGAAATTTTGAGATTTCGGACAATATGCGTTTCATAAGTCTTAAGAAACGTGATCAAATTCTGAAATTTTGTACTATTTCTGGATTTTGCTCAATTCTTATATTTACATCAAATTTGGCAGCTTCATAAAATTCGGAAATCGTTAAATTATGCAATTCTATAAAAATGTCAATCTTATCATATGCCACACAATTTTAAAAGATTCTGAAACTTTATCAAATTCTGAAGTAATAAGCAGTTCTGAAGTTCCATCAAATACTGTAGTTCTTAAAAATCCTCTCAACAAATTCTGCATTATACACGAAATTCCGAAGTTTAATAAAATACTTAAATTCTAACAAATCTCATCAAAATATTCTGAGCTCTAACAATTCTGAAGTTTTATATTGTTCTAAAATTCTATCAAATGTTGAAGTTTTATACACTAATGCAGTTTTCTAAAACTCTGAAATTACATGTAAGTCAAATTCTATAGTTTTGTAATGTATTTGTCAAATTCTGAAAGTTTATTAAATTTTCAAAACATGAAATTCATTCGAAATTCAATTTTTTTTTTGTAAAATTTTGAAATTCCATAACATTCAGCAATTCTGAAGCATTGAACAATTCTGAAGTTCAACCAAGTACTGCCTAATTTAGAAATCTTTTCAAAAAATCCTGCAGCTAAAATTATAAAATTTTCTCAAGTTCTGTTATATCCATCAAATTTACCAAATTCTGGAATTTCTATAAATTCCGAAATTTTATAAAGTTCCGAATTTGATAAAATGAAATTCTGAAATTTTATCAAATAATCCAGCATTGTGAAACTTTTTCCTAATATTGCAATTGCTATCAAATTTCGAAATTTCATATTATATCAGAATTTCGCCCAATTGTTAAATGGTTAAATTATGCATTTCTATACAAATATTCATGTGGTCATAAACCTATTTAATAAAGTTCCAATATCAAATTTTGAAATATTCAACAGCTCTGAACTTTCATTAAGTTCTGTGTAATTGTCTACAATTTCTCCCATTTTTAGGATCATCCAATCTCATCAGGTTTAAACCATAAAATTCTAAAAATTGACCAAATTCAGAAGTTTTAATATGTTTTAAAATTCTAATAAATCTCATCAAAATCTGTGTTGTAAAATTATGAATATATATTTGTCAATTTCTGAAGGTGTATACAATTTTTAAATTTACATGCATAAAATTGATTCGGAATTCAAATTATTTTTCATAAAATTTTGAAATTTTATTTAATTCTGCAAATCAAACATTTCTATTAAATTTTCTAATAGATCGTAATATCGCAGTTCACTAAAATTCTGAAACTTTCCCAAATTCTTAATTTTCATAATATTTTGAAATTTCATTAAATTTTGAAGAAATAAAGATTTAAAATTCTGAAATTTCATCAAATTTTTTAGCTTCTTTACATGGAGGATGGGTACTGCAAATCTCTCAAATTCTGAGACTTCGTTCAAATATGCATTTACAAAATTAAGAAGCTTCTTCAAAATATGAAATTTGTAGTTCTGAAAATTTGTGATGCTGTGAAATTCTGAAGATTTTTAAAATTTTTAAGGCTAAATTTTATTGATTCGAAATTCAAATTTTGTTTGTAAAAATTTTGAAATTTTATTGAATTTTGCGAGTTCAGCAGTTCTATATAATTCTAGAACTTTATCAAATTTCAATTTTTTATAATATTCTGAAATTTCATCAATAATGATGATGAGTCCAATCAAATTTTGAAGCTTTGCAGAGTTCTGAAATTTTTTCACAAGTTGAATATAAAGATTTTACAATTTTTTAAAATTCTGAGATTTCATCAAATATGTATTTCAGAAAATTAAGAAAATTTAACAAATTCTGAAATTTCCTAATATTTCAGAATTTCGCCAAATTATGAATTCAACATCAAATTTTTCAGAGGCTCTTGCAGAAATCTCATCAAAATTTCATATAGTGGAATTCTGAATTGATAAAATTCTGAAGTTTTATAAACTACTACAGTTTAATAAAACTCCGAAATTATATCTGAATATTTGTTTTAAGAAATTCAGAAAAATAGAAAAGAGCTTCGCAGCTATTTAAGGAACAAAGGAAAACAAACTCCAACGTGAGATGTTGATGGTAACAAGCCTTCAATCTAGGTCCCAATCGGTAGCAACAAGATCAGAGTTGATAATGTTGCAACCGGGAAAATGTTCAGGAAGAAGCTGTTCATCAGTTTCCTTTTTGTAGCTTAGGCTAGCTGTCAGGTACGTTTCTTTTTGGAACCGCAATTGTTTAGACTAATTTCCAAATCAGAATTTGGTAAAGAATGGTTTAACATTATTTGTAAATTTCAAACCCATACAATGATACAGGATACAGAATTTCCGTTTTACGAAAAAGGTAAAGATTTAAAACCACAATGATGTTCTGGTGTATTTTCTTGATTTTCAGGGTTTTTTGTTAATTTCCCGGCTTCCGGGATTTTAAAAACAGTCAAGAAAGCAACCAACTAATTAAGTTGGTAGTTAGCTTAAGTTAAGTTCATGTATTTGACATTTTTTTTCGAATGCATTTTGATTTGGCGATTGAGTTGGGTGTTGAGTTTGGGGTCAAATTATTGAACTTTGATTGATTCGGTCGTTCAGTTGGGGATTTAATTTTAGTCGAGTAGGTTCTTGAGTCTGGGCTAAGCAAGAAATTCAGTTAAGTGTTAATTTAGCGGTTGAGTAGAGGGTTTATTTGGAGGCTAGATTAAGTTGAATTAATGTTCGCATATAGTTCTCGTACCGCATTAAGTTCAGCATTGAACTTAGGGTTGAGTTGAGGGTTGAGTTGGGCTTCAGTTAAAAATGAGTTAAAGTTGATATGATCAGTGAGTTGAAAGTTGGATTGGATTTTGATATGGTAATTGCATTGGGAATTGCTTATGATAGTGTATCAACAAATTCTCGTGGGATATAATATCAACAAACTATTTGGCTTTTTGAATAATACACACAATTATAGATTCTGAAAATTTGTCAAATTCCGAAGAAATAGCCAGTTCTGAAGTTTCATCAAATACTGTAGTTCTTAAAAATCCTCTTAACAAATTCTGCATTACACCAAATTCAGAAGTTTTATAAAATTCTTAAATTCTAACAAATTTCATCAAAATTTCAATATAAAGGAATTCTGAATTCAAACAATTCTGAAGTTTTAGGTTATTCAAAATTTCTATCAAATGTTGAAGTTTTATACACTAATGCAGTTTTCTAAAGCTCTGAAATTATATGTAATTATTTATTATAAAAATATCAGAAATTTCATTTAATTCTATAGTTTTGAAATGTATTTGTCCAATTCTGAAAGTTTATTAAATTTTCAAATGTACATGAAATTGATTCGAAATTCAATTTTTTTTTTTGTGTGTAAAATTCTGAAATTCAGCAATTCTGAAGCATTGTCAACCAAGTACTGCTTTATTTAGAAATCTTCTAAAAAAATCTTGTAAAAAAACAATTGAACGTGCATACATCGAATTCAGAGAAATTGAGGACAAGTTATTGATCTATCCGGACCAAACTTCTGATATAGACGATTTTGAAAACCGATACCTCCGTGCGAAGTCACAATTGCTAAGAGTTCAGTGACGAATGGATAAAAATTACAATACCTGAAAGGTTTACTATGCAAGATCACGCTGCAGCGTTATTTAAACATATAGCTGTTACGGATGCAACCTATCACGAAACATGGGAAAAGGTATATGAAAGGTATAATAAGAAAAGACTTATAATCACCGAGCTCATTTGAAAGGTTACTGATCAACGCTTGATCAATAATTCTAATGCGAGTAATCTAAGACACATGCATGATGATATTGATAAAGTTATTAGAGGTCTCAAAGGGTTTGGTCCCCAAGCTCTAACTCATGACCCATGGGTAATATATATTCCGGTGGAGAAGCTTGACATGAAATCAAAGCACGCATGGGCAAAATATTCGAACGATATTGAATTCCCAACAATCGAAAATTTCTTGACGTTTTTGAATTCAGAATGTAACACATTGGAAGCATGCCAAACGACAACAAAAAAAGTTGGTTTTAAAAAAATAGTCAACGTAGCCACTTTTAATCACGACCCAGTTTCTGTGTGCAGTGCGAAAAGGATCACTTGTTGATGAATGTAAGCAGTTCAAAGGATTGTCAGTTCCCGAACGCAGGTTATTTGTGACAAATAAGTGTTTGTGTTTTAATTGCTTGGGCACATCACACAAAACAGACAAGTGCAAATCGACTAGAAATTGCAACTCAAAGGATAGTTTGCAACTCGTTAGATGTTTCCCTTTGAATAGCAGATTGCTATTCAAAGGGAAACATCTAACAAGGTTAACTTGCTTCAGAGTAACGTCGAATGTAATGAGGAATGCACAACGACTTCGGATGATAATACAGTTACAAACCTACATATTGGGAGCAATTCCCAGTCAATTTTACCAACTGCCGTCTTATATATCAATGATAATTTTGGCGCGAAGAATGCTGCTCGGATCTTACTAGACTCTCGATCACAAGCATCATTTATTACCGAGTCATGTTGGAAGCAAATACAAACACCGAACAAAAATGCAAGATTTTTACTATCTGGATTAGCTACATCTAATGGAGTCACTAAAAGCACAACTAAAGTGCTTCTCCACTCAACAAACAACGAAATCAGTCAAATCGAAATTGAAGCATTAATTTTGGATAAGTTGCCTTCAACATTACCATCTAGTGACTTCTCTACAACTAGTTGGGAGCATCCTCAACATGTCAAGTTAGCAGATCCGTTATTCAACAAACCAAACAAGGTCGACATTCTAATCGGTGCTTATACATTTTTTGAAGTAGTTCTTGGAGAAAGGTGTAAAATTGGAAAGGAAGATCTCACAGCAATCAACACAATATTTGGATGGGTTGTAGCAGGTAGAATGAAATCTGAATTTACTCAAACCATCATGGAATAAGCAATAATACGTTGAATATGCATCTGTGCGTTAACATTGAACAGGGCCTTCGGGCTTTCTGGGAAATTGAGGATATTCCGGATAAAAAACTTAACACTTCCAGAAAACTGTTTCACCAGGCTCAGATGGTAAATTTGTAGTGAAGATTCCTTTCAACGATGATCCAAAAATGGAGCTTGGCCTTTGCCGCCCATCAGCTTTCTGTAGACTTATCTCAATAGAGAATAAGCTATCTAAGAATGCAGAGTTAATGGAAGAATATCTTAATTTTTATGAGGAAGTACCTACAACTTAGTCACATGAAGGTTGTTTCACCTGAAGACACACAGCTAAACCAAACTAAGACAAACTTACCCCACCATTAGAACCGCAATTGTTGAGACTAATTTCCAACTCAGAATATATGTAAATTATAAACCCCTACAATGATACAGGATCATTAGAAAAAAATTTAAGTTTTACGAAAAAAGTAAAGATTTAAAACCAAAATGATGTGTTCGTATGTTTTATTGAGTCCCAGAATTTTTTGGTAATATTACAGCTATGGGATTTTAAAAACAGTCGAGAAAGTAACCCCTCTAATTGAGTTAGTAGTTAGATTAAGTTGAGTTCCTGTATTTGATATTTATTTTTTCGGGTCATTTTGATTTGGGGATTGAGTTGGGTGTTCAGTATGGGGTCAAGTTATTGAGCTGGGATTGATTCGGTCATAAGTTGTTGAGTCTGGCCTAAGCAAGAAATTTAGTTAATGTGCGCATGCAGTTTTCTACCCGCATTGAGTTCAGCATTGAATTTGGGGTTTAGTTGGAAGTTGATATATTCATTGAGTTGACGGTTGGATTAGATTTTGATATGGTAATTGCATAGGGAATTGCTTGGGATTGAGTTGAATGTATTGAGTTGGGGTTGAGTAAAGTATTAAGAGATTCTGTTAGTAATTGGATATTTTTTATTTTATGATCTAGAAGATATTAATGTTGAAGAATTCGGAAAGCAAGGAGGCATCCTTATTACTTTGCTTTTTAGTTTATATGTAAATGATTCGTTAAGAATTATAATTTTTATTTTTATGTTGAGCACTACCAAAGTTTATAACGTAGTTATTTTCCTAACACATACCCTTTATGGGCTTTGTCAATAATTTTGGCTATTTAAAAAAAAAGTTTGGGCGAACATGCTTCAAATTAGAATTGAGTAGAAAGTCGTTGTTGAATGTTGAAATGCATTTTAATGCTTTCCTCATTAGTGTTAATTTCAATGTCCGTCGTATAAATATTTGTTTATATTTTTAATGTTACTACTGTATTTGTACTACTAAAAATTCCACTAAAAATTTCGATGACAGAAATATAATCTAGCAAAAAATAAATAAAAGTTAGCTAACAGTAATATTGACACCAATCAATGTGCATTCCTCAAATTATTGAGCCGGTACTCCCAAAAAATACTCTCTGGAGCTTCAACTTGTTCCATGTCTGATAAAATTTATTAAGTTTGTTGAAAAACTGGTACTGTTTCCCACGAATCTCGGATGGAAATTATAAAATCGAGTACATACATTTACACTATTCAGTATATCCACCTCAGTCATCATCTTTTTTCGCCAGTTACTTCGGAATAATCTTTTAAAATTCTTAACTATGATCTTCTTGACTAAGGGGTTAAATTCTAGAAGACACCCACATTGATTAGCCTCTTTACGTTTGTATGTGCTGGACAATATTTGTAGAAGGTAAATTTTCCACTTAGTTTGTTAATTAAGATTCGACAATAAGCTTATTGAATGCCGCACCAATGCATTTATTCAGTACACACCTTTCTGAACATTTTCGGGACATATCATAATGCCCTTGCGATGTTATTGTTCATGGAATACACTGTACCATTGGCAACGTAAAAAAAACTTTTGGCTTAAATAATAATTTTGGTTAAACGAAGTTTCGGAAGAATTCATTCCTTCATTAACGAAAAGAAAGTAGCTAAGGTAGGGGGGGGGGCGGACTAAATCAATCAACTAATTACCAATTAAAGGTAATTTGGTTTGTTATGACGGTAGAGCCGCTACAAACGTTGTTTCTGTTAATTAAATGAGTGTCAAGTTAAACGAACGAAATGATTAACTTGTAAGTTTGAAACATAAATTACGTCAACTATTAAAAGAAAAAATTAAATTTGTTGTCCACCAAACAAGCCCAAGTTTGAGGTAACATTTCCGAATATTCGTTGTATATAATAAAGAAAGTTTCTAAAGAACTCTTGACCCTTACCATTCAAAACGTATAAGTGCGGTTTGATACAAAATCCCAACAAATTCAATTTCACATTTGCTTCTCTATAATTAAGACAGCCGAAATTTATAATTAATACGAGTACATCATCCATCATGTCACATGTTTGTAAACAAATCGGTATCGCTATACACTTTTATTTTGGAAAGCATACAAAAGCATCAATTGAAATCATCATCATATTTTTTACGGTTATGGCTTAAGTTCCCTTAAGCGATATAAACCAAATACATATTAAAGTTTAACGACCGTGAAAGTACCAACAATTTTAGTTCGTTATTATTTACTGTAGTTATTAATTTTGTCTACATTTCTAAATTGTAACGTTAAGGTGAGAAATTATGTATATAAACAAACAACTGGTCAGCCCCTCTCTAAAAACGCCGACGAATTATAAATCATTAAAAATATTTAACCATAATTTATAGGTCTTTATGTAAGTAGACATATTTGCCTATAAAATACGAAAATGAATGATCTGTACTGTAGTTCATTTCGAAAGTTAATAAATATTTAATTAAAATTTACCAAAAAAGAAAAAAATGTCAAGAATTAAATAAATTTTTTGTTTTCTTTGTTTAATTTAAAGTGTTAAAAATCTGTTATTTTTCTTCTTACCCAAAAAATCTTAATTTCCGTACGAAAAGAAAAATTAACAAAAAATATTAAATCCAAAATTAATTATTCATTTAAATTTTTTGTTGTTGTTTTTTGTTAAGAAAACAGAACGAAATGTCTAAGTAGGAAAAAAAAACGAAAACGAAAGTTTTAAGCTTAACACCAGAGTATCTCACGATGATTTCGCAATTTTCCACCAAAAATAAACGTAAAACTTTAAAATCAACAAAACACCGAGACCAAAAGCAACAACAAACTTTTTTTTTGGTTTTGTTGTAACTTTCGATTTTTATTTTTATGATTTTATTGGATTTTAGTCTATGGCCTTGTGTTGAAATGGCAAGTTGGAAATTTAAAAGAATTTTCCTCGCGGGATTTGTAAATATCGTTTGGATGTTGTAAATTTTTTTATTTTTTTTTATTTTTTGCTCTCGTGAAAATTGTGTGCTATAATAATAAAGTGATATTTATAAATTGTTTGTAGATTAGATAATTTGAGTAATGTGTGTGCTGAAATTTAGGAAGTTTAATATTATGTGCAAAATTAATCAGTGTACATAGTACTAAAGTTACATCAAGTGATTGGCGGATTAATTGGGAGCTGTCTGATTTATTAATAAATGCGGTTATATTTTAAATAAATTATCACGATTGTTATACTTGTTGTGGAAGTTTTTTTTATTTTTGGGTTTAAGAGAATTACCGCGAAAGGCGTATTTAAACAGGTAGGGCCAAGGTAAGTTAATTATCTACAATAAATCTAAATTGTTTCAAATTATTCGAAAATGATTAGCAAAAATGCAATTTTGTGTAATTAGGGAACATGCAACTTGTTTTAACTAGAAAAAATTCCGCATTAGAATTGGTTCAATGGCAAACGTTTTTAAGCACAAAAAATTCCATTTTGCTTAGTATACTTGTACCAGTTGATATGTGGCATTCGATTTTACTAGTCACCCGTTCTTATTTAACGCATATATTTGTTTTTAAAGTAGTCAAAGCACTTTTCAATACAAATATTCCTTATCATCAATTCCCCAAAAGGTTGAATGAAGTATTCGAACACTGAATAATTAAGAAGGAATTACAAAAGTTCCATCCATCAATTAACATCGAAAATTTGAAATGTGAGTTAATTAATCTGAGGGACGTTCGTAATATTTGCAACATGAGGCAAAGTCGTACGAAAAAGCCACTCGAAATCTTTAATGTTGATCCTCGAATGGGTGAATCAAATAAAGAAATATATTCGATAATTAGAATGATGCATTCAGTTGTACAAGTTGTAAAGCAACATGTCAAGCGTGAAATGGTTCGATGCACTCCTTGTGTTTTACATGTACATGAACATCTCACAAATCAATGTGAAAAGAAAACGTAAGGTATAGAGGTGAAATGCATGCTCTGTAATGGTAGCCATCCAGCCAACTATAGAGGTCGCAGTTAGTTACTGAAACAACATATGCGCAGAAACTCAAAAATTCAATTAAAGGGAAGGAAATCGTACCAAAGAAAACCAATCAACCGACAACTCATAAAATGGGCGAACAGTCTTCTACACAACGTGTGAGAATTATGATGGAAAAATTAATGACCAAAATAGATACTAACCTTAATCTTCTAACGACCATTGTCTCCAAATCATTCAATGTCCAGAACCTCGGCTTGTCGCAACATTTGGACAAGAAGTGAAAAGTTTCTTGATAGAACAAGAAATAAATGCCATTCTAAGATCCGAAACGCATAATACCAGCAAAATTTTCCTAAATACCCAGATACACCATATATGACACAAATCATCCTGATGGAACAGCTCATAGTGGCACTGTCGTTTTAATCAAAAACATCAAAAGAGCATCTACAAGCCACTACTATAATAATAGAACATTATTTAGGTCCTGTAGCTCGGCCATATATTGCCCACCAAAACATGCAATAAAAATGGAACAATTTGATCATTTTTATAACTCTTTGGGTCGTCGCTTCATAGCAGGTGGTGATTATAATGCAAAACATCAACAGTGAAGGTCAAGGTTGGTGACAACGAGAGGACGATAATTACTAAAATCAATTCAAAAATGCAATCATCATCATATATCAACCAGTGAACCTACCAATTAGCCAACTGATAGGAGAAAGATCCCAGATGTCATAGATTTGGGATAATTATATTAAGGCGACGCCGTGCTTGGACCTGTCATTGGACTACTCGCCTGTCTTAATCACTTTGGGAACAAAGATATAGTGAATACACAGAAACAACCAATGTTAGGCAACAATAAAACAGACTGGATTTGCCTCAGAAATAAAGTAACAGAGAAATCCAGTTAAACACGGAAAATGATTTAAATCAAGCAGTGGGACATTTCAACAAATGTATTCAGTCTACAGCTTGGAAGTCCACACCACTACAAAATGAGAAAGGAAAAGAAAAGTGAATGTTCGAATGTTGGCAAGAAAATGTTTAAGGAGAAAAGAAAGTTAGAACATCATTGGCAATGATATCGACTAGCGGGAGATAAACCTAAACCAAACAAAGACGTCAAACAGTTAAAATAACTGCTTCTCAATAAAAAAACCCAAGTCAATTCAAGAATATCTATAACGACTGTCACCAACAGTAATCGCGGATTATTCACTGTGGAGGCGACTAGTAAGCTGAAACCACCATAACATACTTGGACGATACGAAGTTTTATATATTAGAAGTAAGTTCTATGATACAGTGAAAGTAAAATCTTAAAAAGGCGGCAAGATTTGATCTTATCACAGGAAAAATTTTCCAATAGCTACCAGATAAGGGACAGGATAATTCCCAATACAATTGAAGGTTTCGTTCGTTAAGTTACATCGTACAGACCTTTAAGCTTGCTACCAATTATATTTAAATTATTAGAAAAGTTACTACTTAAGCGTCTATATTGTTGGAGAAGAAGCTGATTCCGGATCGTCAGTTTTGATTGAGGAGGTTTGCTTTGCTTTATTCATAATTTCTATAGAACATTAACATCACATCTACTGGACAGATGTTTAATAATAAAACATCAAGATGCGTATACAAAAAATGCCTGCCCAACTAAATCTGGTGTAAAATAGGGCAGCGTGCTGGGGCCGATATTAGATCTACTGTATACCGCATGCTGCTGTAGTACTCTCATCATATGAAGACCTCAATAAATCTACAAAAGTTTTGCAGGAGAATATTATCTTGAATATTGAATGCATGAATGAAAAAATGGCGAATTGAACTTAATGATGCTAAATCTAATCATGTAATATTCGAAGAGGTACTTGTCCACTAATACAAATGAATAACCAGGATATACCTTAAACTAATGAACAAATTTATCGATTGAAAACAAACTACTGCTCTATAAAATGGTAATAAAACCTAACTCGACAAATGGTATCTAGCAGTGGAAAACATTCTTCAGCGGTTCAAGTCTAAATTTCTAAGAATCGTGGTATGTGCAGCATGGTTTGTATAAAATGATATAATTCACAGAGATCTACAGATACCAACAGTACGGGAAGAAATTAGGGGTTCCAGTGCCAGGTAAGAAAGATTGACGATTAATCCAAACGATCCGGCAAGGAAGCCTCTCACTACCACAACCAGGGAAAGACTAAAACATCACAAAATTTTTAATTTGCCAAATAGGTCTGAGATATACATACCTTTAGACATTAGTTTTTAAAATCTCTAATGAATCGAATCAATAATAGTTAAATTTAAGGGTTTGATGCTTCCCAATTTTACGAAGTTTTTTCCTGATAATTTCTTTCATAGAATTAATGCCCAGTGCAGACAACAATAAACACGAAGCACTCTAATTCAAGATTGTCGTTTTAAAAACCCTTACATACATAGACAACCATAAATATTGCTACAGTTTCAATTTAATGAAGTCTAGTCAGATAAGCCAAAACTACATCTTTCAAGATAAAGTTTCTTGGTTGGATTTTCACTTTGTCAGCTTGACCCCAGTCCAAAAAGCTTTATGGACACCGAAGCCATGTTAAATTTTATTACTGTAATTTCCTAAGATATTTACAAAAAAAAATCTCTTAAAACGTGTTGTTGTTCCCAATTCAGATTTGTTGGATGAATCATTAACTCCGTTAAAAATCATAAGAGAAGGAAATCAATTATTAGTGGTGTGTCCTCATTTTAAGGGATTTCCAAGAGATGATATAACCAGTCTTTGTAGTATAATGCCGCATGTTGCTAACTTCAAGTCAAAGCATCATGACGTGGCTCTAGTTTTCAGTATGTTGTGATTTTTTTGGTCGTTGAATATGTCGAATTTAGTGCTAACAAAAATGCTCCTTAAAGTCATCCAATGCTATTAAAAGCTTAAATATGAAAGCTCTACTGAATGAACCGAGTCAAACGGAACAAGAACTTGTAGAATCAATACATGTTAAGCGGTCAATGATTTACAGACGTTTAGATACCATATTGGAATAATTCAAAAGCAATGAAATAGGGGGCTATGATGCCGAGGTACGTCGAAAGGCGGTGGTTTGGCATCTATTGGGAGGTAGGGGGGGCAAAGTTGAGTAGATTAATCTACCAGCTCCGTAACCTTCCAGTAGGGTGCGCATCACGTGAGCTGATTTGGTCTTGTCATTAGGCAGCTGCGTGATGGGTACAATTGTGTAAGCGGTAACCTGTTCACAATTCGCAAGTGTACGTGCTGCCTCCTCGTGGCAACTACTGGTAACTAAAGCCATTTGGCACATTTTTGGCCATTTGGCACAGGCTAAAGTAATGCGCTAAAGGAGAAAACCTTGACAAAAAACTGTAATGTAAGGTGGAACAGCATATGCCGATGGATGAATGGGTGATAGGTTAATCAGTCCAAAATATACGGACTCTGGATACCAGGCACTCTCCAGTTTTATTTAGTCTTCCTGTAGTAGAGCTATCATATTTGCAATTCCCAGCAACTCGTAAAAGTAAAATCAAACGGAATACGGGGCAGAAATAGGAATATACGGGAGTGGGACAACCCTCTCGAGGTCCTTGGGTTCCAATGCTACCGTCTTTCTAGCGGAACTCCATGCTGTAGTAAACATCTAGGAGGGAGAGCAATAAGCCCAGATAGTATGTATCACTTATTGGGAGGTAGTATTGTCACGTTCATTAAGAACCTAAATATTGACTGAACGGATAATTAAGCAGGGTCCAGCACAATAGATCTTTTAGGTCGCAGTGCAAAGTGGCTGATCGCCCGCGTGGCCCTCCAATAATAATAATAATAATTCGTCGGAAGGCGCAAAACGACATATGAATTTTTTATTGAAAGACACAGAAGAAAAAAATTTTGCATCGTATTTTGACGAGTGATGGAAAATGGAAACGCTACGATAATATTCAATGCGAAAAATCATTTTGTAGGAAAGGCGAACTCATGCTTTCTATTTGGTGGGATCAGCTGGTCAAGGAAATTTTAGAAGCGCTTAACCGGGATGTACTACTACAACCGCCATATTCTCCAGATATTGCTTTTCCGTATACTATACACAACCGGTTCATTATGGCTTGTTTGAGTAGCGCTTGCAAAGGAAATCCACTGGTTATCCACTTGTTACCAGAAAGATGGGGAAAAAGTAGTGGCTGGACCATAATTTGAATGATCAATCTGTAACCATTTTTTCACAACAAAGCTATTTTTGTCCAAAAAAAATCCTTAAAGTTAATGCACACTCCTAATATTATTTCCGAGTATAAGACATTTTCAAATTTCAGTTGCAAATTGATGAAGATTTGAAATTGCTGAGGAGAAACTGGAAATTGGGACCAATAAAATTGGCTTCTCTTGATGTAAATACCATCACCACTTTTGGCTTCAATTTGCCCAAATACACAGTTAGTTTTTCGTTTCATACATAAATAACCGATAAATCTTGGTTCTACTATAGAAAAATAATAATTTTGCTAGACATACCAATATACAGACCAGTTCGAAGGATACTTATTTAGCTCATCCTGCTCATTCTAAGCATGTTCTAAGTAGACAACAGTAAGAAATAACACTAATTTAGATTCCAGCACCAGCCGTACATTATAATTGGTATAATCGGCCAGCATGTAAATGGTTGTTATAAACGTATCATAATTTTTTAACATATTATAGCCTATCTCCTTAAATTTTAGTGGGCCGGAAATGATTCTTTATAGGTCATAATATAGGTCAACTCTGATAAGCCAGCAATTTACACAATCGCTCAGCTTCCAAATGGTTTAATTTAAATTTATCTTGATTTAAAATATTTAAGAGCCTGTCTACTAAGATCTAAGTGGGCCGGAATTGATTCTTTATGTTTTGCAGTGACAATGACATGGGTCAACTTTGATAAGAATACACTCGGCAACTAATTATTTGTAGAACTTAATAAAATATAATCAACCTTTTAATTCATCCAATTGGCAGATACATATTTCTCATAGATCCTGAGTCGGATTTTAAATAATTTGTGGAATCTGATTTTAATTTATCTTTTATAAACCAAACATATATTAGGATCATTTTTGAATTTGAAAAAATTGAATTCATGATCGGTGCGACCTTGTTTGCGACCTTAGTTATTGTAATTACATTTTGTTGTAACATTTGTGGCATTTGTGGTTTGGAAATTACCCCTAATATTTTGTGTAATTTTGTTACGATTTTAGAGCTTATGTATGGAAACAATTAGATACATTTATAATATACTGAGAATTATTTGTCAATTTGGGATGTACTTTTCGAGAATATTACTTAAAATTTATGCAATTTAATTTATAATTAGTGCAACCTAATTCGATTCTTTAATTTCATGCTATTCGTATTTACAATATTTCAAAAAAAATTTACAAGAAAATCTATTGAACCTCTCAATTTCCATAACTGACATTTATGTATAGGTATGGGTTTACGAAAAATTGTGGAATCTAATTTTGCACATGTTAATCAGTATACTAATATTGTGTCAAATATTTTGTCGATTCTGAATTTATTTCGATTTTAGCCCTTGCATTTACGACTAGTAGAATCTAATTTCAATATTAAATTTGACATTACCTAAATAATATGAGGATATTTTACAACATTATGTTTGAAAAACAATATGCTGTATTTGTGGAATGTAATTTTGAAGTTGAACTATGTTTGTAGAACCTAATACTCTCGAGAGGTGTACAAGAAAGTTTTTACTAAAAGTGCTAATTGCCACCATTGAAATATGTGTAGAATATCAAATCTTGGCTTGACTCGGATTTTAAATAGTTTGTGGAATCTAATTCAATAAGCAATTTCGGAAGAGGGCATATGTCTGAAAAAATAAATAAAATGCATTAAATCCAAAAAGCTACATCTCCAAGAGTTGTGAACGATGACAATACGATGTGTTTATTTCAAACCAAATAGGTGTGGGGATATATTTCCACAACATTTACATGAAAAAACGGTGTTGTCAAAACGTAATCATACGAGATGAGCCCTTTTCGAAATAAGGGTCACTTTGGAATTTAGTGTAATTGAATTCACGATTTATGAGGCCTAATTCGTAAACATAATTAATGTATCTATATTTGATTGTAAAATTTGAAGGATTCTAAACGGTTCCAAATATTTTGTACTGTTTGGTTTTGTTGCAACTTTAGAGCTTGTTTAAAAAAAATTATTTGGCTTGAGATGTAAATATAATCGTGGATATTCAAATTTTTGAAATTTAATTTACGTTTTACTAAAATAAGGCTAATTAAATTCATGATTAGTGGGACCAACTATTTGAACATAACTATTGTTATTACATTTTGTTGTAAAATTTGTGGATGTTTTAATTTCCAATATCTTGCTGATTCTGATTTTATTACAATTTTAGGCCATGTTTGGATATACTTATAATTGGGATAAAAAATAAAGGATTTCGGTTTTCTGCAATAAGAGAAAAACTTTACAAAATTACAAAAATATGTTGCCAAATTTTGGCTTGCGTCAGAAATTTTACAAAAAATTTTGTAATCTAATTTTAGTATAGTTTTGTCGATTTTGATTTTATTACAATTTTCAGTCATATTGAGCAAGAATATCTCAATATGAACTAAAAGGGGGTAAAATGTATAGAAATTAATTTACGATTTGAGAAACTTAATTTCATTATTTAATTTAAAATTAATTATATTTTATGAAAATATTTCACAATAATTGGAAACGTTTAAAAAATATGGCGTTTATATTTTGATTGTAGAACCTATTATCTTTGGGAGAACTACAAGGAAATCTTCTGAACGTCGTAATTCTCACAATTGTCATATGTGTATAATATATGTCCAATCTTAGCTTGTGTCGGATTTTAAAATGTTTGTGGAATCTAATTTTAGTATAATTCTGTTGTTTGATTCAAAGCACATTATTCAATTTATTATTACGCTTTGGTCGATAATAATATATTTTATAAGGATCATTTTTGAATCTAGTCGTATTAAATTCACTATTTGTGGAGCATAATTTGTAAACTTAATTATTGCAACTAAATTTGGTTGTAACATTTGTGTTTTCCAAATCTCTTTTACTTTTTTATGCTATCTGAATTTGTTACGATTTTAGAGCTTGTTTGGAGAAGAAACTAATTTCAACGTTTAATGGAGTGAAACTAATTTGGATAGGATTCTTACGATATTTGAAAAAGAAGAACCATACCACAAAGACTACTAGACCCTGTAATGCACATAATTGACATATACATATGTCAAATCTTGGGTAGTAAAAATGTGGAATCTAATTTTATTATGAACTAAAATTAGAGGAATTAAATTCACGATTAGTGGGACCAAATTTTTTAATTCATTTTTTGTAATTAAACTTTGTTGTAAAATATGTGGAAGCTCTGATTTTCAAAACAACTCTAATACTTGGTCGATTCTGATTTTATTACAATTTTAGACCATGTTGGGGTAAACAGACTTATAAATGGGATAAAAGGTAGGGAATTTATTTACATGATTTTATATGAGAATTTTAACCATACTCAAGGAGCGTTGCAAAATAAAATAGAAATTATTTTATTTGTTTAACTTAATTATGAAGTCGAACTTGCCTTGCTTTTAAAACTCAATGTCTTAGTGCAATATGGCGGAACCTTCTCTAAATTCACATAATTGGGTTTTGGATATGTGTTTGTCAATTTTTTAGAAAGGTTGTGGAATCTAATTTTAGTATAACTTTAGAGTTTGATTTATTGCACTAGCAGTCAGTCTGCCATCAGGTATGTATAAGGATGATTTTTAGATTTTGTGAAATTAAATTCCTACTATTAGCTTAATTATTTAGCACATGTTTGAGTATCCCTGTAAATGCGGTAAAATGTATGGTATTTAATTTATGTTTAATGGAATCTAAGTTCAATAATTGATTTAAGAAGAAGAAATGTTACAAAAATATGTCATATTCGTGGAATATAATTTTGAAGTGGAGCTTAACATGTTTGTAGAACCTAATGTTGTTATTCACATATTTGACATATGATATAATATATATCATATCTTGGCTAGTGACGGCTTGATATCTAATATCAATCTAATCAATTTTTTTTTCATTTATGTATAAGGATAGTGAAGACTTAGGCTGTTTTCGAAACGAATACTTACTGGATACTTATTTGTGGAGCCTAACTTATTCCATAAGAAATTACATTGAATAAGTTAGGTTCCACACATAAGTATTCGTTTCGAAAACAGCCTTAGACCTTATTTGCCCAAAATAATAATTTGGTGTAGTAAGATTTGTGGTTTTCAAATGACCTCTAATACTTTGTGGAATCTGATTTCGTTTTGATTTTAAAGCTTATTTATGAAACAATTAAAAATATGTATAGTTTGCTAGAAACTATTTAAAAAAAACGTTCGTTGTGGTTTTTTGGGAATCTACTGGACCTCTTAATTTACATATTCGATACTAATATAGTCAAATCTTGGCTAGTGTCGGATCAAAAAAAAAAATTGTGGAATCTAGTTTTAGTATAATTTTATAGTTTGATTCAATGTACCATACATGCCATTTAATATAATATTTAACAATTTGGACTGCAACCATTTACTAGTATAAGGATAATTTTTGGATTTTGCGAAATTAAACACACTACTAGTGGGACATAATTTTTAACTTCATTTTGTGATTACCTTTTGTTTTAGTTGTAACAATTATGAGAGATTTTATTTTCACATAGAATGAAATATTTTGTCGATTCTGATTTTAATACTATTTTATATAAATGAGATAAATTATGTGGAATATAATTTTTGATTAGTGGAACATAATTTCCATATCTAAGTTTCATTACTTATATTTTAAAAAGGTTTTTTACAATATTAGGGAGCGGAAAAAATAGAAAAAAGTTGAATCTAATTTTGAAGTCGAACTTAATTTGTCTGTAGAGCCTAATGCCATTGGGAGGTCCACAAGGATATCTACTGCAGGTTGTAATTTACACATTTGATATATGTGTATAATATAGTGTAGTGTTGGATTTTAAATAATTTGTGGAATCTAATTTAAATGTAATCTTTTAGTTTAATTAATTTTGTATCAAAAATATGAATTAATTTGTAATTTTCAATTTCTTAATTCGGAACTGCAATCATATGTTGTATAAGGGACTGCAATCTTCTTTCACAATATTTTAGAGAAAGGAAAGGTACTGGACCTCGTAATACACATAATATACATTTATATATTTGTCAAATTTTGGCTTGTGTTGCGTAATTAAAAATATGTGGAATCTAGTTTTAATATTTTAATATTTTAGTGGGACCTAATTATTTACTTAATTATTGTGACTACATTTTATGTAAAATTTGTGGATTACCAAAAAGATTCTGATTTTATTATAGTTGTGGGCCTTGTTGGGAAAAATTTTATTGAATTTAGTATACGGTTAGTGGAACCTAATTTCAACATTTGATTTGACATTACTTATAAGTGAGGAGGAATTTTTATAATGTTAGGAAGCTAATTTATTTTTTAAGTCGGTTCTATTTAGTTTATACCTATAGCCTAGTGTCTTTTGTTCTGCAAACATAAAGGCTGATAATGTTTTGGAATTTTACGGAGCTAAATTCACCATTGTTGGGACATAATTTGTTAACTGAATTAGTGTAACTGTAGTTTGTTGTATAATTTGATGAATATAGAACTATCAACAACGACAGATGTGTAATATTACATTAAGAACTGTACATATTTACCACAAATCATGAGTTTGCGAGCATTGTATTCAATTGCCATCTTAACTATTAGCGAGCTTTTTTGAAAATTAAATTAAAACTTGAAATAATGCTTTCATGCTAAGAATATAAATGAAAAAATGAATATAAAATCGAGATAATGTTGCTGGTACCTAGATAATATAGTCTTGATCTTTTGTAATGGTAAAGGATGATATTATCAATAGATACAGTGTTTTGTGCATTTTTTCCACTGCAATTTACCAGTCTATAAAATATAACTCTAAATAATGAAAATACATTAAACGAGTACAATGAAATAAAACTTTATAGAAACTATTTACACCTATCCATCATCTATTGTATTGGATTAACAAAAGTGTTAACTTTTTTTGCAAACGTCTGTATAAAGTCTAAGCTATACTCAATAAACTATTTATATTTAGTAACACGAGGGTATATAAAATTTCCGATCAACTTTTTATCTCACCTCATAACAACACATTTTTTATTACAAAAAAGCTTCTTTATCATCCAAACTTCTTTTTTTTTTTTATCTTTTGTCTTTTCCGCAAACAATAAATTTTTTGTTGTGCTGTTACCATTTTTTATTTATTTATCACAAAATGATTTTAATTTAATTTAATCTTATCACCCATAAAATTCATTTTAATCCAATAATCGAAAAGTTTCATAACTACAAATATAAATATTATGTACATAGTGTGAGAGGAGGAAGTTTTATTTTACACCAATTTTTTCTTTTTAAACGACAGTATCGGCAACAAAATGGGGTAACACAGAGAGAGTTCTGCACAAAAAAAAAAATGGAAAAACTATCGGAAGGAAATAATAATAAATAACACTTTTAACTTTTTCTTCGTCGTTTGTCGGATTGAAATGGTATACAACAAAAATATTTTCTGTAATATGTAACACGTTCGATGTCGGTGTTGTAATAATATATATGGTATTTACCAAAAAATTAAAAAATAATTTACGGTATTCTAAAAATTAACCCTACAAAACTATACAGGTCCTAACCAATGTAGTGTACAGAGTACTTAAATATTTTGACACACAGCCAATTCGTTGGTTTTATCTAACGATTTCTATTCATTTATTTCAATTGAAATAAGGTGAAAACTTTAACATTAGTTTCCTCCTATAGCTATACGGATTTTTTTATTTTATTTTATTTTAAATTTTTTGGAAAAGTTTTTGAACTTTTTCAATTTAAAAATTGATATTTTTTTATTGCTGTTGTTGTTGGTGTTGTTGCCATAGTTTTAGTATTTTAGTAGAGTTCGGGAAATTGATACAGTTAAAATTAAACTCATAATATATTTGCATATGCAGTTTTATAGAAAATCCGTATTTGAATATCCCAATAAGATTTCTTGATTTTTTATTAATTGGAAAAGATTTGTATATTATGTACATGTGTATAGATATTGAACTCATCTCTAAAAACATATTTTCTTTACGACATTGGTCCCATTTCAATTATTTCAGTCGAGTTGAGAATCGTAAAGTAACATGAACAAAAATTTCTTCTCTGGATTACAGTAAGAAAAAAATTAAACTTTTATTGTATTTAGAAAAAATGTTGATACAGAATTGGAAAAGGAAAATTATCCTGAATGGATGTGGATAATTGATTTTCTTCCTTAAGAAAAGAGTTGCACACTGAAATGCATGTATTAAGAAAAATATATGAATTTAAACTTTATTATGACATTTATATTTAAGTACTCAAAAAACAATTTAAATCATTAATAAAGTCCCGCATAACGTACAATGTTTAAAAAGTTTCTTGTATAATAAAAACAATTAAATACGTTGTAGATAATCAAAAAATTTGTTTAATCCCTCAAGCTCTTTGAAGACAACTATTTCACTGTTTGGAAAATTTTTAGCTGTAGGTTCAAAGACGCCAAAACGCGTTCTCAAAAGAAGGGTAATATTCCAAAGTTATGACCCAATTTGTTAAACTAAAAAGTCAAAACAGCCTAGTTGGATAAGGACCGTCCAAATTAATTAAATATTTAAGGGTCATATTCATGGCCATGTTCATCACCAAATTTAATATGAGCTAGCGTTCAAAGATTTTTTAATTTTATTAAATTCTGAATTCGATCATAACACCACAGTTTAATAAAACTCTGAAACTTTAACAAATTTTTAACTTTAATAATATTTGGAAATTTCATAAAGTGTTGATGTAATAAAAATTTGAAATTCAGAAGTTTCAACAAGTTTTACAGTTCTACAAAATTTTGTAACCCCATCAAATTTTGCAGCCTTACAAAATTCTGAGAATTCTTCAATTCTAGGATGAATATTGCAAATTTCTACAATTCTGGGTTTTTATTCGAATATTCATTTAACAAATTGAAAATTCTGTGAAATTCTGAAAGTTTTCAAATTCTTAAATTTACATCATATTGAAATTCAAATTTTTGGAATTCAGCAGTCTAATATAATTGTGAATTTGATCATAAGACCACAGTATAATGAAATTTTTAGACTTTATCAAATACCTAGTTGTGATAATATTCTCAAATTTTATTAAATGGTGATAAATCTCATCAATTTTTGAAACTTTCAAGAATTCTAAAACTTCATCCCAAGAATTCTAAAACTTCCTCAATCAGAAATATAATTTAATATGCATTTTACAAAACCAAGATATTTCATAAAATTCTAAAATTTTGAAATATTTCTGAATTTCGTCCAATTCTGATATTTATGTACACAGCAGTTTCATGAAATTACTGAAATTCTGAAATCGTTAAAATTTTTTTCTGAAACTTTGTCAAATTCCGAAGCATTGAGCAATTCTGAAGTTTAATCAATCGCTGCAGTTCTTAGAAATCCTATTAACCCGTTTTTTACGGCTGTTCCAATTTTGGACACAGAAATTTGCATCTAATTTCAAACGATCGTGTATCCCTTGTCTTACAGGAATGACATCTATATTACAGTATAACTATTTGAAAAGAATATACCACATGATTTATATTTTTGGGATTCCCCTTTTATGAAATTTAGTGTCGGTGGAATTTAGTCCGCATGGTAGTTTTTTTTATTGCTCCGAAAAATTATAAAATAATCAATTAAATAAAATAATTAGTTTATTAAATTTGTGGATTAGTGAAACCTGAAAGCTACTCGAAAAGGATTTAGTTAAAAGTAAGTGGGAAAAGAAGTTTGTAACCCCATATTTTAACCTGTGATTATTTTGTGTCCAAAAATGGAACAACCGTATAAGTAGTAACTAAATATTTTTTCTAGTTGACAAAAAAATTTTACACGTTGGCCGAAGCTGTGGTTAAAAGTTGCCGAATATTGCTATTTTACCTCCTGCTGATTTTGGAGGAATAAGTGATAAAGAGTTTCTGGATGAGGATATCCTGGACGTAAATAATATAAACGAAGAATTTCCGCATGATATTGCAGGTACGATGGAAATAATTTAGGATAAGATAGTTTTAGATGCTGATGCAATTTGGGATGAAGATGTCCCATTGAGCCAAATATTACCCCGTAAAACTATACCCATATACAATAGTAAGTAGACTTTGCCTCAATTCCAAAAAATCGAATTTTTGAAACAACCGAAAAATATTGAATTCGAGAGAACAGAACATTTAAAAAACCTGCTAGCTGAAAAATCGCCAATTGAATTATTTCACGAGTTTTTTGATGAATCCGTATACAACTTGATACTACAACAAAGTAACATATATGCTAGCCAAAAGAATGTTAGCAACTTCAGTTTGACTCTTCCATATTTAAAACGCTTTTTGGGAATCCTATTATTTTCTGGACATCATCCTGTTCCTCAAGAACACCTATATTGGTCGGTATCTTTGGATTATGATTGTAAAATTGTAAGAAATGCAATGCGTCGAAGTATGTTTATTAAAATTAAATCAAACTTGCATTTAGCAGATAATAATAAAATTGATACTTCAGATTAATTTTACAAAGTGAGAACATATATGAGCATGATATCCAGTAACTGTTCAAAATTTAGAATTTTTGCGCATAATTTATCGATAGACGAATCAATGTGGCCATATCACGGGCGTCATAGCTGTAAAATGTGCATTCGTGCTAAACCCATTAGATTTGGTTACAAGATTTGGTGCATGACCTCTGCAAATGGGTTTTTATACAAATTTTTCCCATATGGCAGTAAATCCGAAACTTTCAATCCAGAAAGAGAACTAGGAGAAAATGTAGTACGTAATCTTTTGGAAATTGTCGAAAAGCCGGAGAACCATCGCGTATATTTTGATAATTTTTTCAGCTCGCATAAACTGATGGCGAGTTTGAACAATGACGACTATTTTGCCACGGGCACTGTCCGCGATAACCGAACTAGAAAATGCCCATTGCTGGGTTTGAAAGAATTCAAAAAAAAGGAGGGAGGATTTAACCAAGGAGCTTTTGATGATTATAATCAATGTATTGGACTAATATGGAACGATAATTCTGTTGTAACATTTCTTATAAACTGCGATTCGATCAAACCCGTTGCCCATGCTAAAAGGTTTTCGCAGAAACAAAAACGCTATATTCAAATACCTTGCCCTGAAATTGTTAAAGCTTACAATAAAGGAATGGGTGGAGTCGATTTATTCGACAGATTTATTTCCCAATATCGCATCAAAATTAAAGGGAAGAAATGGTGGTGGCCTTTATTTCTGAATTGTTTAGATGCTGCAGTTTCCAATGCCTGGTGCTTAGATAAGCTGGTGTCTGAAAAACCTATGCTGCTATTGGCATTTTGCCGAGAGGTAGCTTTGGCCTTGCTATCAACTTCAACAGATATCAACTATAATTCTGAATTAATTGGACCTATGACGGGAACGTCATTAGATACAACTCTTAGACTATCGAATCAGCATCATGACATAATAAAGATAGCGAACAGTAAGCAAAAGCGCTGCCGGGTTTGCAAAAAGAACACTACGTTTAAATGTTCCCGATGCTAGAGTCATGGTATTGACATTCCACTGCATTTGAAAAGTTCACCGCAGTTTCACAGCAAAAAATAATAAACTGTATTTACATGAATTCTGAAATTATTTACTAATAAAAAAATAAAAAACATATTAGTGTTTTTACTGTTGTTCCATTTATGGAACATTCCATATCTCCGAAAATAGCAAACAGATTTGGATGAAATCCGGCAATTATGTTAAGTGAATCAAAATACGTTAGAGTTTTAAAAATCGTATAAATTGCTCCACTGATTTTATGGGCGGTATGAAACGGGTTAAAAAAGTCTGCAGCTATATATTTCTGAAATTTCACCAAACTCCGAAGCTTTATTAAGTTCTGATATTCCAGGTTCCATTTCCAAGTTTTATAAACCACTAATTTTCTAAAATTTTGAAATAAAATTTTAATATTTGCTTTAAAAAATTTGGAAATTAAATCAAATTCTAAAGTTTTGTAATATTATCAAATTTTTGTCAAATTCTGAAGGTTTATAAAATTTTTAAATTTTCATGAAATGGATTCGAAATTCAAATTTTGTTTCGTAACATTTTAAATACAATTGAATCCTGCGAATTTAGAAGTTCTATGTAATTCTAAATTTGATCATAACACCGCAGTGTAATAAAATTCTGAATCTTTAATAAATTCTTGAAAAAACGTTTGAAAATTTTTAGAATGCTGAAACTTCTTCACCAACTAGTTACAGAAGTGTTACAATAGTCTAAAAATTTGATATTTTATTATATATATATATGTTTTATTCATTATATACAAAACTAAGAAAACTCAACAAATTCTGCAATTCCTTATTATTTCAAGTTTTTGGCTACATTAAGAAATAAACATTAAATTTAGTTCGAAAAAATTCCCAATTCGATCATATATTTCATAAGATTATAAATTGTATCTTTAACTCTTTAGTATAAGACAATTCTGGAATTTATTCAAACACTACAGCTCTGAAAAATTCTCTCAACATATTTTGCACCTTTGTAGCTGAAAGTGATGGTTTATCAATTCATCCTCATAAAATTCTGAAATTTCCCTAAGTTCTGTAATATCAACTAATTCTTCGGCTTTTTAAATTATGCAATCCCCCCCATTTAGTGGTTTTATAAAATACTGAAATTTCATAAAATTTCTATGGTAGGTATACAATTCTGAAATTCTAGCAAATCTCATCAAAAACCTCATAAATATAATGAAATTTTGAAATTTTATCAAATTATTTTATAATGTTCTGAAATTTCATTAAACTTTATCAAATTTTGAAATTTTGAAATAATTCAGAAGTTCGTATAATTCTAAAATTTACATGAAAATTGGCAGTTAAATTATGTAATTCTATAAAAATCTCAATCTGATCATATGCGACACAATTTTAAAAGATTCTGAAACTTTATCATATTCCGAAGTATTAACCTGTTCTGAAATTCCATAAAATACTGCAGTTCAAAAAAATGATCTCAACAAATTCTGGAGATTTGTATTATGATAAAAAAAAGGTTTAAAATATTCTGAAATTTTATCAAATTCTGTAATTATCAACAAATTCTGCGGTTCTCAAAATTATGCAATCTGACCAGTTTTTGTGGTTTGATAAAATGTTGAAAATCCACTAAAGTTTTATAAAACTCTGAAATTATATCTAAGTATTAGTTTTAAAAATTCAGAAGCTCAATCAAATTCTGAATTGACAAAACCAAATAGAATTTTTGTACAGTATTTCTAAAATTCTATGAAATCTTGAATTTTTATAAATGATTTACAGTTTTCCAAAACTCTAAAATTATATGCAAGCATTTATTATAAAAAAAATCTTAAACTTCATCAAATTCTATAGTTAAATTCGTAAAGTTTATACAATTTTTATATTTACACGAAATTCAATTTTCTTTTTGTAAAATTCTGAAGTTCTGTCTAATCCCAGCTTTATCAAATTGCGAAATATTAAACCATTCTGAAGTTTAACCACGTGCTTTGTTGTTTCGAAATCTTCTCAACAAATTCTACAAGCCCTGTACCTGCAAATAAAGGTTTCTAATGTACATCCTTAAATTGCCTCGACCAAATTCTGAAATTCATATAATGAAATTCTTAAATTTTGTCAAATTCTTAAATATTTTAATATCGCAATTTTCTTAAATTTTGAGATTTTATTAAAAATGCGTTTAACAAAACTAAGAAACTTCATCAAATTCTGAAATTGTACAACATATAAGAATTTCTCCAAATTCTGAAATCGATAAACGATTATCATAAACCTGTTTAATAAAATTTCATTAACAAATTTCGAATCATTCAACAGCTCTGAACTAGCATCAAGTTCTGTGTAATTGTCAACAAATTCTTCTGTTTTAAAAATTTTAAAATCTCATCAGTTTTACAAAATTCCGAAATTTGACCAAATTCCGAAGTTTTTACATCAAAATCTCAATTAAATGGAATTCTTTGACAAAATTCCGACGGTTTGACAAAATTCCGAAATTTCACCAATTTCTGAAGTTTTAATAAGTATCGAAGTCCTAATAAATCATATCAAAATCTCAGTTAAATGGAAATTAAGTCTTATAAACCATTGAAATTTTCTAAAATTCTGAAATTTTATTAAGGTATTTGTTTCAAATTCAGAAATTTTATAAATGTTAAAGTTTTGTAATATTACGAAATTTTGTAAATTTCTGAAGGTTTATACAATTTTTAAATTTACATAAAATTGATTCGAAATTCAAATTTTTTTTTCGTAAAATTTTGAAAAATTATTTAATTTCGCGAATTAAACTTTTCTATTAAATTTTAAAATAGATCGTCATATCGCAGATTATTAAAATTCTGCAAATCTCAAATTTTTAAATTTTATAATCTTTTGAAATTTCATCAAATTTTTTAGAAATAATGATTTAAAATTCTGAAATTTAATCAACTTTTCCAGTTCTACACAATTTTGCAATCTCATTAAATCTTAAAGCTTTACAAAATTTTTAAACTACTTTACATACAGGATGGTTATTGCAAATCTCTAAAATTCTGAGACTTCGTTTAAATATGGATTTTACAAAATTCAGAAGTTTCTTCAAAATATGAAATTTGTATTTCTGAAATTTTGTGATTCTGTGAAATTTTTAAGGTTTTTAAAATTCTTAAAGTTACGACATATTGAATCGAAATGCAAATTTTGTTTCGGAAAATTCTGAAATTTTATTGAATTCAGCAGTTCTATAAAATTCTGAAAATTTATCAAATTTTAAATTTTAAAGCTTTGCAGAGTTCTGGAATTTCTCAACAAGCTGAATATAAGGAAATTGCAATTTTTAAAATTTTGAGGTTTTATTAAATATTTGTTTCACAAAACTAAGAAGCTTTAACATATTGTGAATTTAGATACTGCACATTTTAAAAACCATCTCAACCAATTCTGCAGCTTTCTAGATGTACAAAATTTGCAGTTTTTAAAATTATGCAATCTCACCAGTTTCGAGGTTTTAATAAAATACTGAAATTTCACCAAATTCCAAAGTTAAAAATTCTCAATTCAAAAAATATCGAAGTTTTATGTTATTGTAAAATGCCATCAAATTTTGAAGTTTAATAAACTACCTGAAATTTTCTAAAAATCTAAAAACAAATCCAACATTGGTTTTAAAAAATTTGGAAACATCATAAAATTCTGAAGTTCATAAAATTCTGAAATTTTATAGAATTCAGCAATTCCATCAAACTCTGAATTCTATCATAACACAGCAATTTAATAAAATTCGGAAACTTTATCAACTTCTTTTATGAACTTTTGCAGTTTTATACAATTTTGCAACCTATTAAATTTTGCAGCTTACAAAATTTTAAACCTTTTTTACATGCAGGATAGGTATATAAATCTTTAAAATTCTGTGATTTCATTCAAATATGCGTTTTACAAAATTAAGAAGTTTTAGTAAAATTTTAAAGTTTTGTAATTCTGAAATTAGGTGATTCTTTCTTAAATCCTGTAGAATTACAAAATTCCTTAACTTACATCAAATTGATGCGAAATTAAAATTTTGTTAAATTTTATAAATTCAGCAGTTCTATAAAATTTTGAATTTGTTTATACGACAGCAACTTTATCAAATTCTAAATTTTTATTAATTCATCTTTTAATCTTTCAATTTTTTATTTATCAGATGACGATGAATTTCATAAAATTTTGTAGATTTGTAGAATTCTGAAACTTCTTCATAAGCAGAAGTTAAGGATATTGCAATTCTTTAAAATTCTTCATCAAATTTTGAAATGTTTTAATATTTCAGAATTTCGACAAATTATGAATTTATCATCAAATTTTGCAGAGTCTTTTGCGAAATTTCATCAAAATTTTATATAATGGAATTCAAAAGTGAAAAAATTCTGAAATTTTATAAAATACTACGGTTTTATAAAACTCTGAAATTATATCTTAATATTTGTTTTAAGAAATTCAGGAAAATCAATGCACGCATGTATGATTTGGAGCACCACAGCTATTTAAGGCCAAAAGAGAACAAACTCCAACAGAATCGGAGTTGATAATGTTGCAACCGGGAAAATGTTCAGGAAGAAGCTGTTCATCAGTTTTCTTGTTGTAGTTTAGGCTAGCTGCACATTAGAAGACTAAGTCTGCCAGGTCGATAAAAATAATTGTTATTTAAAATTCTATTAAGTGTTTGCGATACCAGAGAGAGACCAAATAGTTCATCCATGAATATCTATGAGCGTAGTTTAAAGTTTTTTAGAATAACGTATGAGGAATGAAATATGGAGAATGTATCTGTATTTGTATTGTACAACCAAAAATAAAAATTTCTTTGTTTTTAAATAAAGTGATTCCACTATATTTCATAAAATATACATAACAACTGCGTCATTTTATGATTAATTTCAAAAATTTCATTGTTAGAAGTAGATCGTCGTAAATTAATTTATAAATTTTATCAGGAAAATCCGGCCAAAAAAAGAACGAGGTTTTTCACTACTTCAAGGATTTCGGATTCAAAAAATCCTTTATCTACAAAACAATTAAACTATTTGAGAATATTGAACTTATGAAAAGAAAACCCGGCTCTGGTAAAAAATTTCAACTACAAGATAGCAAAGTTCAAATGAAATTGAAAGGTGAAACAGTGGGTCGAACTGCAAAATCGTACAGACAACTGGGTAAAAAATATCAAGTTGACCCAAAAACTCAAGAAATTTTTACAAGGTATGAATATACAACGCAAACCCAAAAAATCGGCACCAGCAACTACATACAAACAATTAGCTACAATCAAATCTAGATTAAAAGTGCTTTTCCACACATATTTCGCCGCTTCTTCAGCTTATAAATGTGTGATGGATGATAAAAGTTATTTCACTGTTGAAGGTAATGAATGGCAGCTAATATACTACTACGAGTCTCCCGATAACAAATCACCAGAAAAGGAGAAGTTTATTCATAAGACCAAGTTTCCAGGTAAAGTTATGTTGTGGTTGGCTATTAGCGAACGAGGTGTCAGAGACCCAGTATTTTTCAAAAGTGGTTTGGCGGTTAATGCGCAAACATACACACACACACAAATGTTAACCTTTGCTTCAGAAATATATAATAAATATCATTAAAATGATTAAACGATTTTTTGGCCTGATTTGGCATCCTCACATTATGCCAACGCAACGTTATCTGATTTATGTCAACGCAGAATCCAATTTATCTCTAAATGCGACCCAGAAATCGAATTTATCCCTAAAATCTGAAGAGAATGGTATACAGCAACGGATATCGTGCCAAAAATGTTGAATGTCTGATTAGAAAGATAAAAAGAGATTTAAAGAAGATCGATACATCAGGAACGCAGGCGGCAATGAAAAGAGTACCAGAAAGGATCATGAAGGCTAATCGATATGGAATACAAATTTTTCTGTACATTTTTTCTAAGAATTATAGTTTTAAATAAATTATGGATCAAACTCGTTTGATTAGTAAATAATTCGTCATTTTTTTTTACTTTTTTTTGTTTGTCCGTATTTTATTCCTCATACGTTATTCTGTTCGTATTTTGGCGTTATTCTTCAGTTTCCCAGCGATCTTTCTTAATTTTTTCAGATCAGACTTAGATACAGAGCACAAACCAAAGTAGGGTTACACCCTTTGTTACGAATTTCTAGTTCAAACATGTCCCATGATCATTTGCATTTCAATTGCATCACAAGAGGAGATGGATACGTCTCTACTCCAAATTGATTATTATAAATTCCTCCGAAGATTAGGTAAACCGAAAATCCGATGCAACGCCAATTTAAAGCAAGAGTTAGATGATTCAACAGAGATGAGCATGCTCGCATGACCAGTTAAGAAACGCTCATGGATTAGAGAAGTATTAGGTCTAGGTTTACCAATAGTACCTGGACAGAAGAGTTTGCCATTAGAAGAATTCAACCCACAAACAACACCTTCAAGCGACTTCCGCAATTCAAATGAAGGTGACTTGTTATGATGAAGTTAATTAATCAAGTCACAATTCAGTGATTCAGTCACGCTGACAGATATCGTCGATGATAACCCAGAGTCACGTAAATTGCGTAAATACGTCTAATCAGGCAAACAACTTAAATTTTTAAGATATGATGAGAATGGAGAAGTTGACCTCAGTGATTAGTCAATGAGATACGCATATTTAAAATTAATATTTAATCTAAATAATCAGATCTACCGTTTTGGTGACATTGGCCAAAATTCATTAATAATAAAAACAAAATCACAAAATTGACCGTGAAATAAAATCATTAAAATTCATTGGCAAAATATCAAGACCAATATCGATTGATAAGCCACTTCAGGGTTATTATTTCAAGGTCATTGGTTAAAATATTTTGTACCATACTATTGACAAAAAAGTATGAATTTTTATCAAACTCATCTTAAATAGGTGAAGACCAAAATTGAGAACGACAGACATTTCAAAATGCGGAGAGGCATATGACACAAAGTAAAATTTCCAAAAATAAAATTATTTATTTATTAAATACATATCGCACAATATACATTATACATTATAAAATAGTTAAATGGTATAATTTTTTTTTTAATCTCAAGACGGGCCACTTATCACAAAGTATTCTTTAGTAAGTTTGCAGCTGAATTATGATGTTTCTAAAACGAAATAAAATCATTATCAGTATGCGAAATTTTAAATGGTATAATGAATGGTCGAATGGTCTAATATTTTGTGCGAATGTATGTTATAAAGTCGACTAAATGAAACGTGTGTAATCGTGTCAAGTCATGATTTTGTTAAACATATTTATGGGAATGAGAGAACATAAATGGTATAAAAATGATGTGAGAAGCATAAATGATTTTTTGTTATAATTAACAAATATTCGCATATTTAAATAATACACAAATGAAGCTACCATATATAATAGAAAAATCAATCTGAGGTTAAATAAACAGCGTAGCACTGGGTTGGGTGCGCCCACCACCTAAAACCTATAATTGATAAAATTTCATCACAAATATTTAATTAAATTGATTTCAATTTATTCAAATACAATTTTTTTGTTCTGTAACCATATTTTGTTATTTTGCAAATACATTTTTCAACAACAATAATAAAATAATTATTAATTTAATTAATTCTAAATTATTAATTACTTTACAAATAAATTATTAATTTGTTTATTCGGTTTAATTTATTTTTATTTAACATTATAGTTGACTGAGTATTTCCACGTTTGTTTTTATATAATAAACAAAATTAAAAAAAAAAAAAATTAATTAATTAATTAAATAATAAACAATATTGTATGTATATAAATAAATGAGGTATAAATGTTGCGTGAAATTTAATGAGTACGGCGTTTATAATTTACCGATAGTGATGTCGTCGTAATAACCAAGAATATTTGCTGAATTTGGTTCGGTTACGTGGACGAGGTGGTATACGAGGACGGTGCCAATATTTAGGTTTTTTGAATTTTTTAATAGTACTTGTGAAATGCCACTCTGGCCGATGATGAATAATTCTTGTGCGTGGTGACTTATTCTCGTAAATATTTACGTTACGTATATTTACATCACCGTCGGATTTATATTTTGACGTCGAATGGATTGGTATTTTTTTGTAAACTGTCACCGGAACGATTTTATATTTTTGGCGACGATGATGGATACGTTTACGAATTGTTTTTCGGGGCCGCCATTTTGGTTCGATAACTTTAATAATTTTAATTTTCTTACGAGGTTTTTCCTCGTAATCTTCTTCGTCATCTTCATCCTCATCATCAATATATTGGCCATCTTCCGAATCATCCTCGTCTCCATCCCATTCGTAATCGTACGAAGAACGATCCGATATCGATCGGTTCTCATGACTTACCTGTTTTGGTTCCATCGGATCAACGATATTTGAAATTGGCATAAGATGATATAAAATGCGTGTTTCATTCGCCGCTATATTTAGTTCATCAAAATCTTCAATCAGAGTACCATTTTCATCAAAAAAATAACCGTTCATATCTTCCAGCTCATCGACCACATCAGACTCTTTCAATTTGTCCCATTCAGGATCGGAGATGGTTAAATTCCCACCCAGATCGATACGTAAATCACCGTAACTTTCATTTTTGAGATCACTGAAATTTATCACCGACTCGTGATTAATATCGCGTTTGAATCGTGGTACTACACCTAGGGTAGTATAGGGGCTTTGAAGATTATTAAAAATGTATTCGTAATTTAATCGATGCTCAGTATCTGGCGAAATTCTTCTATTTGTATCTGGATTTGTGTCGCTTTTATCTAAACTTTCAAAAAATTCGTTATTTTTTTTACGCAGCAGTTCAGTTAATTTTAAAACCTTATGTCGATTACGGTAAAATTCGGTTTCATCGGGAATCGTTTCGTATTCAACCAATGGAGACGATTCATCGTTTTTTGA
This sequence comes from Tipula vernalis, assembly GCA_958295665.1. Taxonomy (NCBI): domain Eukaryota; kingdom Metazoa; phylum Arthropoda; class Insecta; order Diptera; family Tipulidae; genus Tipula; species Tipula vernalis. Next base: position 389,957,155 of record OY282559.1, on the reverse strand, counting down.
ATCGTACACGAAACTTGGACGACGTACTTTAGTAGGTTTAGCAATAGTCCGCTTTGGTATTTTTTTAGTTCGTGGTATTGCATAAAAGTCATACTGAGGATTTTGCGAAAAATAATTTCCGACTTTCGTTGGAGATCCATGCTGCCGTATCGGTTGTATCGGTCTCCGTCTTGGAGCCGACCGCTTTACTACATTATGTATTACAGAGCTATAAAATAGTTTCGCTTTAATACTTACATCGTGATTAGCATCGTGCTCGGAACTATTATCACCATCATGCTGTTGCCGATGATGCTGTTGTGCCTTTTGTTGATTATGATTTTGCAATGAATTTAATGAGATTGCGTTATGCTGTGATATTAATGGTAATGGCGTGGATGTTATTTGATGTTGATGACCATGGAATAATGCGTTTTGTGATTCAGGTCCGGTCTGTACTGGTGCTGGTAATAGTTTCAAGTGGTTTTCTTCTGTTACGACACTAAATGGTGCCGGTGTACTTGATGGTAGTAAGTCTTGGTAACGTATTGTAGTTGGGGCGACTGTCGTCGGAGTTGGTACATGAGGCGCAAATGTTGTCGTCGATGTCAGTATCGGTACAATCTGTTTAGTCGAACCAGCTACTGTGAATTGGTATTGGGGAGATTTAGTTACCGGAATTTGATTTGCTTGTCCTCCAACAATCGGATGAAATACAATCGGAGCTGTTGAATCTTGTGGCCTTAATTGTTGTTGTTCGTATTGCTGTTGTTGAACCAACTGTTGCTGATATAGCTCTTCTTTACTCAATAGCTCTCGCAATCCTTCTAACTGTTGTTTAGGATCTTGTCCAAGTAATGATTGTAAAACTTGGAGACCATCTAATTTTTGAGGCGAAGCATATTGTGTCTTTGCTTGGTCATAATGGAGTTCAACTGGTCCATATGGATTTGCTTGGAAAAACTGCTGTTGCTGCAATTGTTGATTTTCATATTGTGGGAATTGGTTGTATAGATAATTATAGTTCTGGGCATCTAATTGATTGTATTGTTGTTGGTTATATGTTTGGTGAGCTTGAGGAATAGTTGCCAAATCTTGATATGGAATATAAGTGGCCACATACTGTTGTTGTTGTTGCTGATCCAAATAAGCTTGTTGGTTAACTTGGGCCAAATGATTTTGTTGGGTTGGTTGGGCAATCCCATTATTAAGAATAACGGGTGTAGGTGCTGGGACAGGCAAATGATGTACACGATGTTGTAATCTTTTGTATCGATTCAATTCTGATGGATTCCACAACAATTTATCACCAAATTTAGGATGATCAGCTTTTCTAAAATTCACTGGTTGTGCAGCCCGATTGTGGTCACTGTTTAATCCATAACGATGTGTTGGCATGCCACTATATAGTCTAGGTGTAACTTTTGCTCGGTAACCCATACGATTATTTTTTGTGGCTTTCGTTGGATTCTCAACCACTTCGTACGGTGAACGCACATTACGTAATTCTTTTTTGGTTCGCATCACTTGAAGCGTGGCCTCATCTGGATTTTTTGCTTCGCTCATTTCAAATTTTACTGATTCAGGTGCATTCGCCGCCTGCCGTTTTACACGAAACCCAGCTAAATGGGCCCGATTTTCTCGCGCCACATCGATACTCAATTTTTCCTCATTGTTTTGATAGTTTTCGTGTGTCAATTTGTACGCCTGGATGTAAGAATCATCGGTGAACTGGTCAAGTGATAATTCCACACGGGAGGAATCCGCAAATTTTGCCATTTTCTAGAAATGGAAAGTAAAATTTAAAAATTATCTCGATTATCATTCACTAAAGCATTATGTATCAACACTTACCTCATTTCCTTCAGATAATTGATCTAATTTCAAGCCGCCATTGTAAATATTTGGAACGTCAGCATCATATTCTCTTACTCGTCGTGGTTCATTACATTCGAAATATCCACTTTGTAGTCCGATTAGCAGTAAAATCTGTAACAAAAGATGAAATAAATTAGGCACTTTCATTTGATGTACGCTTGTCATATTAATCAAGTGGAATTAACATTTAAATAAAATCAAAATAATAATTTTGTACGGTCGTATTTGTATGCTAATTAATCAAAATAGATAATTAATGGTGATGGCTGTCTTCTTGCAAGAAAGTTGGCAGATAAAAAAACATGTTTTATTTAGTCACATTAGTAAGAATACTATTGTGTGAGTTTGTACGCTGTGAACAATGAGCTTCGTTACACAATGTTGTTTGCGCATTATTTTTTCAATTTGAATTTGAAATGGAAAGTTATTTGTCTACGTTAAAAATATGTTGCCTTTAATTACTTTCTCCAAATCAGGGAAATAATAAAACAAAATCAAGAAAGTCTACGATTTCTGAAATTCTGCTGATCGGATTTGAACTATGGCCGGAAAGTTGTTTAACAAAGATTTTTAAAAATATGCTTTATAAGCAAATTCTCGAAAGTAGAATGAAGTGAGTCAGTAGCATGAGCAAAACAAAAATCGTAAAGCGTAAAACTAATTTTCCAAATCGGTTAATAAATAGCTAGCTTTAATTACTCCGCTTACAATTGTTAGTTATAATATATATTTCGAACTATAAGCAGTTACTTTAATAGGAGCAAACCTATTTTTTGATGAAAAACCATGTTTCTGGAACCTATTCGAACTCAAAACTAATACTGACCTGTACAGCTAATCATTAATTTTTTGTACATCAGGAGTAAGCATCAAATAAGAAAAGCTGTCGTGTGAAAATTTAATGTAATTTACGCATTCGGTTGGAGCACACGGTACAAACGAGCTGAGCATGCGACATACAAGTTTAAATGCAAAATTAGAGAATTTGAAAAACAGCCATTAAAACAACACTTTTAAAGATGCTAAAAGCTTTGTACGCGGATAAGCTTTCATAAATAAATAACTGAAAATGTTTCGCTTTTCCAACTTAAGTAAATTAAAATGATTAAAGTTACAAAAGCTCAAGTAGAATTTTATATATACCCATTCCATAACCATTTCAAATAAATTGGAAGTGGATGAAAAGCTTCTACTACGCTAATTTAGTGAAATTAAATACAAGGTTACAAAACTTTAGAAACATACATCAGATTAAATAAAATGAAATCTACTAAAAGCTCATTTAGAATGTTAAATAATTTTAAGGGTAATCGATTAATAATTGAAAAGCTTTTACGAAAAAGATTTTAAATTATAAATGTTAGTTTAATGAAAGCTTATTCAGAAATGTCCAAAGGACAACGTTTTTTTTATTAGAACAACAGAAAGCTTCACAACCTTCGAAACATAATTATATTAAAACTTTTATTTATTTTTTTGATTTATTTTAAGATTCAAAGAGATCAAAACTTTTAATTTGCTAAAGTGTAATTTCCAGCTTTAAGTACAATATTTTCTATGAATGATGAAGCTTTTTATACAAAAACATCATATACGACGATTTATTAAGTCAGCTAAAAGCTGATTAAGAACTTAAAGGATAAGCTTTTATAAAATGAATTTAAATTGACAAGCTTTGACAAGCTTATTGAAAACATTTAAAATATCAGAAACCATATTTAGAAGAAAGCACATTTAGAAGTTTAAGTGGTTTTTATTCGAGTGACACTGACAAAAAATTTATTTTCTAAATGTGCGTTAGGAAGTTCTACAGGAAAGCTTTTTTTTGTGTTGGTTATTAAGCCTAAACAATAAGCTTTTATTTTTGCATTTAATATTTTTGGTTTAAAACTTTTAATTTATTAAAAGCTTATTAAGAACGTAATTATACAGTTAAATCAGTCGAAAATTTCCGAATTTTTAAAAGCTCATTCAGAAGTTTAAGTAGAATTTTTTTTTGACGTTTTTATTATTCCAGTATAATAAGAGATTTCAGAGTTTTAGACACAAACAATTTCTACGGGGGAAGTTTAAGCTTAAATGTGCCAAGAATAACACTAAGTAGGTTGAAGGGGAAGCTTTTTATACAAAGATATTATATCCAATAATTAATTATGCCAGTTTTAAACTCATTACATACATTGCTTTTAAATAATAAATTCGTTTGTGACATTTAATATTGCAGCATAATATTTTGCAAAACTTTAGAAACCAAATTTAGCTGAAATTATTTAATATACATATACTATAGCTAATTTTACAGCACTTAGTAAAACATTTTCTTAAATATCACTAGGAATTTGTTTTTGTACAATAGTATAAGCTTTAATTCTTCAGTTTGAAAGTTTATAATTATATTTTAAATTTATTTAAAGCTCGCTAAGGACCACACATTTAATTAAAAATTTATATTTAACAAAAGCTCATTCAGAACTTTAAATAGAATCAAAGAGCAAATTTATAATAAATTGCTAAAATATGAGGTGATTTTGTTGTCCTTACTAAGAAAAGCTCATTAAGAACGTTAAATAATTTTAACGAATACGCGAATAATAAATGGCAAGCTTTCACTATCCCCATTTTACCATGGCTTCCAAATTATAGAATCTTATCCAACATTTCTTAAATTAATACTTTAAATTTAATAAAAGCTCATTGAGAAGTTTTACGTATGTCACAAAGGAATAAGTTCTTTATAAATAACGTTGACTTCAGAAACACGGAACATATTTTTAATTAAATTAAAGCTCACTTCGAAAGATTTTTTTAAATTTTTTGCGAGGATATTTTTTACATTAAATTAGAATCTCAACACAATGTAGCAGAATATTATGAACGTTATTAGATTGATATTTTTAGCCTTTCTGTTTTAGAACTAAAAGCTTTTTGAAAGAACTACTATGCTAATGTTTAGTATGCATTTTAGAAAAGTCCGAAGTTCGCAACTTTTAATTTTCTAACGCCTTATATCTTGCTTTCAGAAGCTCACTTCGATTCTTCAATTTTTAATTTACACATTATGTGCTCTGCGGAGTTAATCGCAATAGTTAATCTTTAAGAAATTCTTAATGAGCTTTAAGCATCATCAGACATTTATTCATAAGTTTTAGTACAAATTCATGAAAGTATTTTTATTTTTATGGCTCGGTGTAAATAGTAAAACTTTGTTTACTTTAACTTACAAAAAGCTCATTAATGACTTTAATAAGTACCTATTAATCATATAAAATTCACCTAAGTGAAAAGCTTAGCATGTTTACGGAGTTTTAGAAATACACATAATAAATGAAAGCTTATTCGGAACTTTAAACAAACTCAAGGAACAAATTTGGAAACTTAAGTTGTCAAAATATGAGACGTTTTTATTATCCCAGTATTTACGAAGATTGCAAAATTTTTGACAAGCGCATTAAATTAAAATTTAATCTTAATACTAAAACCTTATTTAGAATGTTAAATGATTTTTGGGGATAACCGATTAATGAATGCAAAGCTTTCCATATCGCTGATTTATCACGGTTGCCAAATTATAAAATCAGTTCTTCAATTAAAACTTACAATTCAATAAAAGCTCTATTAGATGTTTTAAGGATATGAAACATAAAAGGCTTTTTCGGAGGTTGGTCATGACGTTAATGTTAATGATTGTTTCAAATAAGAAATGTCTATAGGGGTTTGAGGGATTGAACAGTTCTAAAAAGGAGAAAAACTGAATTTTGTTTTGTGCATACAGCGGAACAACGGAGGCGGAGGAATTATTGAGACCGTGGGATACATGTGTGGTTGTAGAGTGTTACGCATGTGGAATAGATCAGTTTCTCACGCTCTATTTATCCTAATCTAAGTAACGACTCTGTTCTGATTTTTTTTATAATAAGTTAGATTATTTTATAATATTTAGGATGGTTTGTGGTAGTTTGTCCAGCAATAGGTGTTGATGGTTGGTCAACGTGAGTAGTTCTTTAGGCATATTGTTGGATTATTAACGGAATATTCCATCCCTTTATCTTTACTTTTTGCTTACGACGTAACAGTTTTTGCTTCTCATTTTTCCTTTTATTAAATTGACATGGTGCAGTCAATAGGGGTAAATGGATCAGGTCGTAGGAGTGGATTGTTTGATTATTCGAGGTGTATGATCTAGTTGTGCACTTTTGATTGGTTCTTTATTATCAGACCTTGTAGGCTTGACCAAGTATTTGTTTTGGCTGACCAAATATAAGGTTTCGGTCTTGATCGATACCACCCACTCTTGTGTTTTTTTTGGTTTTGTTATCGAAATTATTATGGGGGAGCCAATTATTATAATTATATAGTCTCGCAAAAAAGTAGGATGGGTGGATTAGAATGTGAAACTGATTTTTGTTGCATGTGCAACGTTAAAGGATTCTGTTATATGGCGTAGTTTTAAGAATGATTGGTGCATCTGGTTTGATTGAGAGATGTGTTGGACTGCCATGGAGTGCTCTATATATAATTTTTGGCCCTGGTGATAGGGTGGGCTATTTACTTGGACGCTGTGTATGAATGGTATCATTCGAGGAATCAGATAGATTAATTGTTTTCTCTGCGTTTGGAGTTTTTCCAGGGTAGTTGTAAAAGATTTTTATTAGAAATTATTCGAGACTTTTGATCTTCAGGATTTTTCCAGATTTATCGAAGTGATCCGGCTTTCGGATGGTGTGATATTTGCCAGAGCTTTCGGGATGTTTCAGTATTCAGAGATTGGTCTGATTGGCATTTTTTAGGATTTCAGGAGTTTCCTTTTGGTGATGATGTTGAGTTGTAGTCCGTTTGTAGATTGTTTGACAAACGATGTTATATCCGAGATGTTGAGACTTCGAAGTAGTTCGAGATTGTTGAACACTAGCGGTATGGGTTGCATGTCGTTTGACATTTTCAAGGTTTTGAGCTTGTCGAGATTTAATTGGCGTTGGCTTGCTTAAATTTAATTTAATGTTTGCCTCGGCTATTGCTCGAGATTCTCAAATTAATTGGGAATGTATACAAAGGTTTACAACATTTACATTGCGTCGAGTTACTGAAACATGGATTTCGAGATTTTGAGAGTTTTTCACTCAAAGTTTACAGGATTTTTGTCTTAGTTATTAATATTTTGGGTTTGTTGAGAAATAGAAGATATTTGAAATATCGCAAGCCTGGAAGTTATTCTTAATTGGCTGCAAGGTGTTGAGTTGCTTGGTGTTTGGTTGTTCTCTGTTTTATATTGCTTGACCTTTTCGAGACAAGATTGTTGACCCTCGGGGTTTTTGAGTTTTGCGATTTTTCGAGGATACTTTGTTCACAAACCAGGGTATAGCAGAACCATAGCTGGTTGGACATTTGTCGTAGATTTTGGTGGTGCCATTTTTATTTTGTTTGACAAGTTAAGTTTCGATGTCTAACGGCAAGAAATAGTAGAGATGCGTTCACAACTCTAGGTTGTTATTTTTTGATGAGTTCACGTGTTATTTGTCACAAACTGACTAAGTGACTTTCATTTTATGAAATTTACTAATCAATGGGATTTTAAGTAAGGTTTTGGCAATGGCATGTAGCTCGGGAAATGGGTGCTTATAAAGTTGATTATATTTGTTTTTTACAAGAACGGTGTAATGGGGAATCAAATATTTGACTGTCCGACTTCGTTCACCTGATGTGATTAAAGTATAAGCTTACACAGTCCATTCGTTGAAAGCTCCCAAATAAGTAATTGTGATGAAAATTGTATTTCATAAATATAATTGAGCCAATTAAGTCTCCCAACATTTTAACGGCAGAGATTTACTGATGGAGGAAACGATATTTAATCACATTGCCTTGCTATTTGTAATGTATCATGAGCGTTCAGAACTAGACAGGCTGCTATGCTCAGCATGTTTGCAACGGTTGACGGAGCTGAATGCACCAAGTAATAACAAGTTCAATTAACTTGATTGACTAACTATCTTCATAAAAACCGGTTACAACGCTTAGAAAATAAAATCGATATTTGGGCTTGGAGGGTGGTTCCAAGGACTTCCCGGGAACTGTTTCTCGGAAATTTTATATGTTTTATCAAACCCGATTCTCGGGATATTCAAATGAAAATTTCTCTACAAAGTGAATATGTATCAATGGCGTTTCGGGATACGTTGTATTGTGTGATGCCTCGCCAGGTGCTTATTCTGATAAGAAGAAGTTTCGCAAAAATATTTAAATCATCCTTAGTTGGAACCTCGTTATTACAGAATGATGTTGGGACTAACCATAGAGAGGAATTAAATTCATTGGTTTAAATTTATTTGATTTTGTTAGGATAGAATTTTGCTTACTTTCACATGATGGGTGATTGTTTTACGAAATGTCAATTTAGCTATAAATGAGGTTGTTCTGCCACAAATTTTGGATAGGTTCGATTAATATTGGTATACGTTGCTGGCAAATTCCAAGTATTTTTATTTCCAAACATTTTTCTATTTATCGTACGCTCATTTCATCTCCGAATTTTTTCAGCAATAGTGTGCGACATATTTCAGGATTTACTAAGAACGTTGTCGCAAGGAATCGGAAAATGAGGACAGCAAAGTAAGGTTGTATTTGCGACAAATCTGTGGGAGGGGATTATAATATATATTTTTTTAAATGGGTGAGTAAATAAAACAAGGTTACTATATTGTTTTCACTTAAACCTTAGAAAAATATGACAAAAAATATTTATTGCATTTTCGATATAACCAAATATGTTAACTAAATTTTACCTGACTCATAATTATTTGGTTGATATCATGATTAGTTATTTAAAAATCAATCAATCAAATAAAAACGCCCGGAGGAAGTAAGGTGGTGGAAAATTTATAATGTGTAAATGATAACTAATTAATATTGACTCCAGGATGCCAAGGATTGAAAGCAGTTTTTAGAAAAAATGTCACCAATAACAATGTTTATAACCAGATCTAGTAATTGTAAAAAAAAAGTGTTCGGTGGGCCCGGCGTCAACCGGGAGATCTTGCTTAATGCTTGATCGTACACAACTTAATTTAAATTTCTCTGAGTAATTGCCGAACTATAGAAACTTAATTGCAATGTTTTTGATTAAATTAAAGCTCTTTCCGAAAGATTCTATAATTTTTTACGATGTTAGATTTTACATAAAACTAGCAGCATAACACTCACAAAAGCCATTTTAGAACTAAAAATTAGATTCTGCGGAAACAAAATAAACTTTTATAAACAAAGCATTTCGTAAACCTCTCGTCAGCTGGCAGAGGATTTTATAGGACAATGATTGAAACTCACCAGATACGATAATCATTTATTATGATAGCTAAGCATAAAATTACACAGAATTTTAGAACCACATTTAGTTTAAATCTTTTCATTTACTAAAAACTCACTAAGCAGTTTAGAGATAAGCTTCTAAATAATTAATTCATATGTGGCAACTTTTCACCATCCTAGCTATACTAGATGGCAGAATTTAAGCTTAATAAAATCTCTACTTTGTTTAGACTGGTTACAACATTTTATTTTCTAAAAAGTCGTAGTGGTAAACAGATAAAATGGTTTAAACAACCCAAGCAACATGTGCAACTTTTATTTTAATAATAGCTCATTAAGGGGTTTAGAAAACGCCTATTGACAAATTTTCACATAAAATAATCCCAGAACTTTAAATGAGCCAAGGAATCTTCCTGTTCCCACTGCAACTTAATTTTATATAACAAGTGAACTTAAAATTGCTGATGTACGCTAAGAATATCAATTTCCGTAATTTTCTCTGAACCTACAATAATGCAAAGGGCTGTTTCTCTGAGTGCTAAAATTCAGGATTGACCACGAAGCGTTTATTATTTCAAAGCATTTGGGGAAGTATACCATCAGTCCTTGATTAAAATTTCGATTGATTTTTCATTAAATTCTGATAATTGTCTTAATCGTTTAGGCAGTTTATACTATGGTGTTCAAAATGTTTCGCCATACGCTAGTAGGAGCTACAAAAAACTTTGAAATCTTCATGAAAATAAAGAAGTGAATCAACCTCCCCAGAATAAGGAACATTTAATTTTTACTCGAAACATTAAGGAAGGGACTAAAATCATTTTTAATCGACTTGGTGAATTCTCGATATTAGTGTGAGAGTCATAAAAACTTTTAGATAATTGTCAGGCCAAAAAATGTCTATTTAATTTTTAAAATAGTTAAACAAACATTTTACTTAGCCCAAATAAAAAGCTTCCTCAAATTGGACCCCAGAACACTGATTTTGATCATGAACTTGTGACGTATCGGAATTCTCCAGTTTTATTTTCCACCAAAATCGTTAAGGTCTCCGACAGTCTTGGCATGTATGCTTACTTTTATATTAATACTATCCGGGTATACCCGGTGTTACCCAGGGTAATATTACTAAATATTTGTGGGAATGTCAAAATATCTACTAAATCGGGTGAAAGTTTTAGAATGAAAGACATTTCTGCAATTTTTCATTTCTAAATTTGCCAGTTTTTCAGAGTTTCCAGTATGTAAAAGCCCAACGTATAATTAACCATGTGGAAAGCACTCCGACCGTAAGTTGACTACCACATATTTTATTGTTTGGCCTTGCGACTTATTTATGGTAATGGCGAAAAATCGTTTTATTGGGAATTATATACGTGAAGGAAGGTAGGTCAGCTCGTATTTCGAATATGCACGATATCACAAGTGAAATGACCGGTTAAGATTGTTGCCTCAATTATATTATCACATCATACTTTAATTTGCAACCATTGACCATTACATAATTTCGATGGGTTGAGATTGCGTACACCCTAATTGAGACTCCCACTTTTAGCTTTAAATAGTGCGGGGGAAACCACGATGGAGTCACGACTAGATCTTACAAGGTGGGTTCTAGTTTCCCTATCTTTGGATATATGACGATCCTTGCATTCTCATTTCGAATTTTTAGGTCTCCAATAAGTAGGAGTTATGAGGAAAATAATGCGCTGCCATTACCAATTTGGACCCTCATATCAATTCCCAGTTTTACCAGGTGTGTAAATATAAAACCGGAATTTTTTAGTAAAAAGTACACGCTCATCGTATTATAATGGTTAATTATACATTTCTCCCAACATTCTGACAATGCCTGGATGCCACGCCAAAAAACTGTTCTTCTTTTGCAAAAGTATTTCCTAATTAAGTACTTCCAACGCAAGCAAAATGACTTTGTGTTGCCTTTTATCATATTCTGGTCGTTTTTCTCGCAAATCTCGTTTCAAATTCATCATTTGTTGTTGGTAGCGTTTAGTATTTACGCAAAGTAAATCACGCTCTTCTGATCCCACCAAATAAAGAGTATTGTCTTCCGTCCGAAGCGATTTAGCCTTGCAGTCGATATCGATGGTTGTCCTTAATCAACTCAAGACTTTTTGCCCTTTGGATTCTCAAAATGGATCCATTTTTCATCGCCAGTCACACATAATTCAATGGAGAAATGACATTTTTTTATATCTGGCGATCAACATTTCGCAAGTGGTTTTTCGATTTTCCTGTGATCTTTCATTCAGCATATGCGGAACCCATTTTCCTTGCTTTTGGATCTTTACCGTGGCTTTTAAACGTATGAAGACAGTTTGTGACACATTCAATGGATCCGCCAATTGTTTTTGCATTCGAGCGTCATGCTCATCCAACAATTCATCTTCTTTGTCAAAATCACAACTTTTGAATTTATTACACCACTCATAGCGCTCTGATTTACCAAGAGCATGCTCACCGTAAGCATGATTCTGCAGCAGTTTGCTCCAAATAACAACAAAAAATCAATGATGTCCGCAAATCGTAATATGTAGGCACAAAACTCGAAATTTTTAACACGTAAAACGACGTTATGAATTGGATGTTGTCGAAAGATGTCAAAAGAAAACAAATGCACTGATAAGGCGGTTTGTCGAAAGGTACATTGACAGGTGGTGCAATTTATTGCTAAATTATGGTTTAATATATATTCACCTGGTAGAGCTGTAACGGTAGTAAATAGTAGAATCGATTTTAGGCAACCTATGATCACATCCGCTTAAGTTCGTTTTACAACCATTGACAACATTTGTCGAAAATCCACCACAAGGACGAAAGTCACTCTACCCATCAATTTCTTGCTATATCTGAGATCATCTAAATGAGACCGATTACTCTTTGTGCATTCGTCACATATTATTAGTGCTGTTCCTTGAAGTAGCCAGCCCAATGCGCAATTTTTTCTTATGGAAAATACAGCAACCTGATTAAGGGAACAATTTGAAAGTTAATTAAATGTCCGTTCTGCTACCAAATTGTGAAGATCGTTATTTGAGTACTTGGGAGATGATAAACTAAAATCTTTAAGTGATTTTCCACTTATGTAAAAACGTTTTGCTCTAACTGAATCAAAATTTCATTCAAAGTGGTTTCAGAAAATGAAAGAGTGTCGCCATGAGTCCGTGTTCTATTTCGGTAAGGAATTTGTAAAAGCTACAAGTTAGCATCCCTCATTGTGTCCTACCATTGACTGTCACTTTGCAAAAGTCCAAGATTTTGGCAAGTGGCTTGAAATGTTGACCAAATTACCATATTTCTAGTTTTCAAATACTGGAAAGAAGTCGGTGCAAGGACAAGACGAAGTAATATCCAAAGATAAACACGCAGCGTTTGATTAGGCTGTACATTATACACTCTGCCCAAATCTTTTTTAATGCTGGGCCAACCGGGCACTGCTTCGCCGCGTTTTCTTGTCGAAAATTTGTTGTTGCTCCAGAAAGCTGGCACATGAATATCGCCATAAATGCTTCAGGGGGACTAATACTGCATCCATTCGGTAAGTTTTATATTTCATCAAATATGTTTTCGAAGGTTATTTTTACCTTTGTTAACATACATACAGGGTGGGCAATCTGTTGGTCCTTTTTTCAATCAATGAATTTTAGTACTTAATGTTACTTGTTCTAAAAAATTCTTTGACATATGAAAAGTCAAAAATATATGAAGTCGCTAGCAACACAACAACGCATTTTGATTGTCCAAATTTATTATGAAAATAATCGTTCAAAAACAACAACATTTTGTAAATTACGTGAGTGTTTTGGTTGATATGGAGTTCCAGCTGAGCGTGCAATTGGCAAAATTATTGATCGTTTTGAAGAAACTGGTTCAGTGGAAGGTGGCAGACCGTATCAACATGTTCATCCAGTTTGTACTCCTGATGCAGTGGCAGCTGTTACTGAAAGTGTTCGTAATGAACCAAGGCAAATTCAACTAACTCAAAAATTGAGGGCACCAGACCGTTTAAATCGTCTTCGTTTTTTCATTTTTCATCAAAAATCATCTTTAGCCATAAAACTCATTTTCATCTTAGTGGGTACGTGAATAAGCAAAATTGTCGAATTTGGGGAGCGGAGAATCCTCATGTTATTCCAACACACACATACACATACCCGTGTGGAGTTGCTGGCTCTCCCATCGGGCGCATCCCCAGGTGGCGGATAGGGGAGTGCCCTCACCGGTTCGCCGGCGGCTAGGTGGGAAATAAAATACCACCCGTGGACCAAAACAGATAGGGGAAGGAACCCCGAATAATAAACCAACCATGGATGGTTTGCAGGGAAGAGAAGTTAGGGTGCAGGGAGTAAGCAAGCGGGCTCCCTGCCGTCGAGATCGAACAACCGCAATGTTCTAGCAGTGGGGTCCTTGGCTGCTGGGACAGATAATTCTACAAGCCCTGCCTGCAGAATTCAAGAGCAGGAGGCGCCAAATAAGGCCACACAGAAGACGGTAAACCCGTTTATGAAGAGTGGCAATGTCATAAGATCACCGAACAAGAAACTGGAAACCGGTGCGGCATCGAATGAGGCAAAAGTGACAACCGGGAAAAACTCTAAGGAGTTCAGGGGAATAACCAACCTATTCCAAAGGAGCAGTAACACGAGAATAGGATTTCGACAGCATTCGAAGTTCCTTTCAGAGTCTGAAGACCACAAAATATCTGGTTCACTATCGGATATTAACGGGCCTAATGCTTTTAATCGGCTTGGAAAGAAAATTGACCTTCTCTGGGAATACATCAAATCAAGGAGTAATGAACACCATGAAATAAAAAAGCTTGCCACATCAATCAGGAATCTGTATGCTAAACACTCACTCGAGGTTGAAAAACTGAATGATTGACCAGACAATGCAGACAATTGCAAACTAGTCTAAGCAGATAACAGTATGCTGTGAGACCCAGACCACGCCAACCATCTCAAACGGAAAAGGTCGAATGAACAAAATTCGCCTATTGAACTCGCCCAAAAAAAGGAAAACAGAAAACTGGCGGAACCCCAGTTCTAGAAGCTAAAGGTTCGAATGAAAACCCAGTCGAACTTAGTGAGCCTAACAATGAAGCGGGCCCCGACTGGCAGTTGGTGAGCAAGAAACAAAGAAAAAAACGTGGGATGATTCCGCGTCCACGTCCTGATGCCATCAAAATAACGAAAAATGGATCCCTCACATATGCTGAGATGCTCAAGAAAATTAAAGGGGATTAAAATTTGATCGACCACTCTCTCTGATAAAGTGACTCGCATACGTAGGACATCAAAAGGGATCTCCTACTTGAGTTGGGGGAAGTTATACACCCAAAGGAACCTTCCAATCTACATTAGAAATTTATCTTGGTGCAGATGCCAAAATCCAAACGCTAATGCAGGTTGATGAGTTTAAGCTCGAAGTTAAAGACATTGACGAGGCCACATCAAAGGCTGACGTACATAAGGCGATTATAACTAAGTTTTCGGTGGCGAAAGACTTAGGTATAGACTGTATCAAGTCATTGAGAGTTGCCTATAGAGGCACTCAAACGGCAGTGATGGCTGTACCAAGTTCGATAGCCAAAACGTTGACTGCTGAACGCAAGGTACGTGTTGGGTGGGTGATCTGCCGAATCCGCGAAAAAATTGCCCTTAAAGTGATTCAAGTGCTGGTAGTACGGACACGTGACATGGATCGCGCTGGCCTCTGCTACAAATGCGGAGAAAATGGTCATGTATGTAAAGAATGCAGGGAAGAAGCAAGATGTATGCTTTGCAAAAACAGGACGAACCATAACCATATAGCAGGAAGTGCTCGGTGCATTGTATATATGAAGGCATTGAAAAAAGCACGCCGGCTATGAAGTTCATCCAGCTCAACCTAAACCATTGTGAGGTTGCACAGGACGTGCTAGTCCAAACAGTACATGAAGCCAAAGTTGATGTCGCCATCTTGTGCGAACAGTACAATAATGAGAATGGGTATAATTGGGCAACCGATCCAACCGGCAAAGCCTCCATATGGTCCTGTAGCAGACGGACCATACAGGAGAGGGCTAATATCCCTGACGCAGGATTTGTGCGAGTGAAAGTTGACGGTTTGCATATCTACAGTTGTTATGCACCACCTAGTATCACAATTGAAGAGTTTGAGTATTTCCTGGATCACTTGATTGCTGATGCACAACTGCGAAACCCTGTTATCATTGCTGATCACTTCAACGCGCACTACTCGAAGCGTCGGGATCGTGACCCATGAGAAAGACCCTACAAAATCGTCATGAACAGGCTCGGAAATTCCACTGCATCGCCTCCCACCTGCCCAGTGACACTAAACAGAATGGTTACCGCTTTATTCACGCAGCAAACTGATGTGATCCCTGCCATCGGTGTAGTACCTGGCCCAGAGGGTGTTCTCTCAGTATCCAAAGAAGAGCTCGCCAGTGCGTGCCAACAATTTGGGAATCAAAAAGATCCTGGACCTGACGAGTTCAGAGAAGTCAACAACTCATGTCTGAGGGAGGGGGTATTCCCGGAACACTGGAAGAGACAGCGTGTAGTATTGCTGACAACGGGAAAGAACCCCTCAGGAGAGCCATCCTCCTACGGACCACTGTGCATGCTGGATATGGCTGGCAAAGTACTTGAGCGAATAATCTACAATCGATTGGAGAAAGCTGTGGAAAAAGCCGGAGATCTCGTCGAGCGGCAGTATGGTTTTCGAAAGGCTCGCAACCGACGCCATTCGACACGTCGATGAAATCGCCAAGGAAGCTACAGACGGCAGAAGATGGAAGGGTGGCTCTAAAAAAATACTGCGCCGTTATCACCCTGGACGTCAAGAATGCATTCAACTCGGCCAAATGGATATTCTGAATATACAACGTTACGGGTGGAGTACCTCAAGGATCAGTACTGGGTCCCTCGCTTTGGAACATTATGTACGATGGCGTTCTGAAGCTCAGCGTACCTGATGAGGCAGAAATTGTGGGTTACGCGGACGACGTTGCTGTTGACGTGGTTGCAAAGACTATAGAGGAAATAATTGAGATATGCAGGTTGACCATTATAATTATCAAAAGGTGGTTGATATCATTCGGACTCCAACTAGCTGAGCATAAAACCGAAAAGTCTTAATTACCAGTAGGAAGGTAAGAGAAATTGTAAATATTGATGTTGGCGGAATCTTAATACCCTCGCAGCCTTCATTACGATATCTGGGTGTCGAAATTGTTGCGAGCTTCAAGGCGGGTAAAGACAGTGTTGTAAGATGCTGCTGGCAGATGTTGTAACCTACATCATCCTCTATGGATCACCTGTTTGGAGTGATGCGATGGATTTTGGGACATATAGACAAAAGTTAGTATCGGTGTACCGCCTTGGTGCCTTAAGGGTAATAGCTATGTGGTTTCCGCACAGTATCTGATGACGCGACATTTGTTATTGCGGGGATGATCCCAATTAATCTACTTGCAAAGGAGAGGAAGAAATGGTACCTAAATCATAAACAACCAGGGAGCAGAGCATCAGAACGCATTACAACTCTGACAGAATGGCAAAGACGGTGGGATAGATCGAAAAAGGGTCGGTGGACTTACCGTCTCATACCATCCATCGAAAAGTGTATAAATAGGCGGCATGGCGAACTTAACTACTACCTGACGCAGTTGTTAAGTGTGCATGGTTGTTTTGGGGCATACCTTTACTGATTTCAGCATCACAAGAGGATTTTGAACACGTTTTTTTTTTCAATGTTTGCGGTTTGATGCAACCCGTGAACTGTCGGATATCCTTGGACAGCGCCTAACACTTGAAAAAATATCCGAACTAATGCTTGTTTCTGAAGAAACATGGAATGCTGTAAGCCACACTTCGGCGGTGGTACTGAAGGAGCTGAGACGCCTAGAACGTGCAAGAGCAGAACAACGAACAACAAATCGTGATTAGATAACGGTGGCAATCTCAATCTATGGTTGAGACGCTGTGGAGAATAGAGTCGAATGATTAGTCACCTCCATGCGAAGTAATGTCTAACGATAGTTCCGCATGGAGGATGGATAAACGAGTATGAGGTTTTTAGATGGTATAAATCCATTACTGTTGCTGAGATGTTTGCCACCATCAAAGCTTCGTCTTGTTGAAGATTTTTCTAATTTTACCCTTCCTTGACTGCTTTGAAAGATGATGTCTTATAGCCTTTTACCTTCGTCCGCCAAGAGAACTACTACCTCGTTCACGTGTTCATTATTAGAGTAATCGTGTTCATCATTATTCATTTAGAAAAGTCGTCTGATACCGCAGTAAAACAATTTTAGTAAAATTTAGTAAAGCCGGCAGCTCTTCTCATTTCTCGATAGTTATTTCAACAATGTCGTTAGTTCAAAAGATTTGGAAGAAGTAAATTTTTTCAAACTTTAAATTTAATGATAAAAATCGGTAGAACACTGTAAGCAATTAGCCCAATGCCAACCTAAAAACTGGCTTTAATCGAATTCACCTAAGTCATCATCCTACATTATAAGGCGCTTTAAACATACATAATACATAATTGTGTCACAGCACACAAAATCTATTCTACTTGAAAACAACAATAAAATATTTTTGTCTTCTTTTACACATAAATATCATCTTCTTAAATAATCCTAATCCATCTTTATGACATACATACATATGACAAACAACAAGAACAACAGTAAACAATATAAAGAACAAAAAGCATAACCGAAACACATCTAGAGTATATACTATGGTATTATAGTAATATATAAGGATGATATATAAAATATCAAATCACCCAGCATCACAAACATATAAATATTGATCTCTTTACATAATACAATAACAACAGCAATAATAAGAACAATGCCAAAAAGGATTATTTATGTGTATATTGACATTACTCATATCTTCTCGTCTTATCATTTTATTTTTACATGTACCATAATAATATATATTTATTCATCTTATCTACAAGAATAACAATAAAAACAAAAAAGAATAAATTTTTCATATTTTTTACCTCCCTCCTCTCCGCCCTATTCGTCGGGAAAAATAAAGATTAAAATTAAGAAAAACAACCGAATCGAGATTGTACCGGAAGTTATTTCTTAATATTTTGTTGTTTTTAATTTAATTATATCAACGAAATTATAAAGGCATTAAAACTTAATCGGGCGATTGTGTGGGAAAGTTTTTTTTGTTTTTGTAGTGACGTTTACCTCTAAAACTCTAAACAAACATTTTATTACATTTTAATGCGGTGGTATAAATGATTTCAATAATTACCGAGTGGGGGGCAAATAATTTATTTGATTTTAATTTGCGTGTACAAACGACTTTTTCCAAGTAAACTAACAAATTCTGGTGTTTTCTTCGCGCATGAAATAAATTTTATGCAAATGACTCCCAGTTTAAAAATTTTTTTTTTTTTTGTTGTTCTTGGTTGCTCGATTGGGTCTGATGGGTATCATCGTTGTAAAAATCTATTAAAATTATTTTTGTAATTATAAGTTTTTTGAAATTAGCAGAAAAAAAAACAAAAAACTTTTGTGATAATTAAGACGAAGGGAATTTTTCCGTATCATCTCAACAAATAAGAATTAAAACTTTTTTGTGTACTTTTTGTGTGGATTGTGCTGCGAGTGAAATATTTATAAATATGGAATTCGTTTTTAATTCCGTTAATACATATATACGTCTTTATAGCTATCCGTTTCTTATTATAGCGAGATACCACAAAAACAGGGGTAGTGAATTTCTCGGTTCGTTAGGTGCGGATGGGGGCCAATAACCACAACCGAAAACAATTCAAAATAAACATTTACCATTTTCCTCGATTTAACTGTGTTTTCCTTTTTTTTTTTTTTTTAAACAAACCATAACAACAATTATAGTAATTAGTGTAATTCGCATACCGCGCACCGATATTATTTTAATTCCGCACCACACTAATTAACTTAAAATAAAAACCACAACAACAATACAACAAAACTACTCGGTTTAGTTGTGTAATTTCAAACCTCATCATATCTCCCATGCTGAAGTTTTTTTTTTTTTGGTAATTTCTTTGCAATCTCCTCCATCTTGACTATTATTTAGTGTATGGCGGCGGCTATATACAAAATAATTAAGAAAAAAAAAAAAAATCTTAACAAAAATTCAAATAATTTCCCATTAAGTTCTAGAGTGTATACAGAAGCAGAAGAAAAATGAAAATCATTTTAAATGCAAATTAAAGAAATAAAAATAGCGTCAGAGTGGTGGAATGGTTCGGCCTGGCATAAAAACAGAATACACAAAAAATTATAATTGTAGTAACTTAAAGTCAATGAATTGCTTTCTTTTATAGAAAATAATTTCTATATATAAAGAGACGCAGCATCTTTGTCTTCGCTGTTTAATTATGGTCATTTCGTGTCGTTTTTTTTTTATGACTTTTTGGTTGGTTTGTGTGCGAGGAACTTTACATTGATAATTATGTGATTGTATGCTTGGGAAACTTAAAAAAAAAAAAAAAATTAAAGGATATTAAATGGTGATTACTAATTACAAATTATGTTTTAAATGGAAGAAAACAGGGACGATTTTATTTTATAATGGTATAAAAAAGAATTTGTTGAAAATTAAAAATAATAAATTTGAAAATGAATATTGTTGCTGGCAAAATGATATTAGAACGGAATGTATTCGGTTTGTGGAGAAATAACTTGCCAAATAAAAATGTTGAAGACCCTGGTAATTACTCTCCGATGTGACATAACTTTCTACGAACTATCTTAAAAATATTCGTATATCCATCAAATACCTTAAGTCCTGCTCATATTTGAAGAAAAGCGCGTACAATACCGCGTGTAAATTCTCGTTTTATAACAATTTTCTTGCTGTTAAAATAATAAAAACACTTTTCAATGCTAATATTCCAGTTTAGTATCGCTTCTCGGCCTAAAGGCTAAGATCAAAATCGTCTCTGGGTGGATGTTCAGCCAGAGGCGTATTCCATAATAGGCATAAGGTTTCTATTGCATCGAGTGTTTATATCCCTATGATACAATATTCGGTAGGATACGAAGCAGCAGGAGGTTTGACGATGACAGATAACCAAAGGGCAGTTGAGGGTAGGCGTGGCAGAACATACGTATGGGCTGTAATACAATCAAGGGAGGACTCTGCTTTTAATCAATCTAACCACAGGCCGGTTGAGGGTAGGATAACAGATGGCAAGATCTCTTGCGGCGCTTGTAATCATGAGGCCGTATCAGAACTACCGTTTAATATAACACGTTAGCAGCGCAGAGCACTTGGTCGAGGTAGAACTAGCACATTCACAATATCAGATTTAGAAATAGTACCAGATATACAAATTTCCGAAACGAACACCAATTATTCTGCTACTGTAAGAAGCCCAAGCCCAGCACCTATACGTGCCGCTTGTCCCGTCAATCCAGCAGTGTCAAATGAGGTAGCAGCTGCTTGATGCGAATGTTGACTAAATGGGAGGTCAGCGAACATTACACGCATAGCGACCACCAAGCCATAATTTTTTAAACCGGTGGGTTGGAGGGCCAGTACGTTTGAAGAAGACTTATTATTAACGCTATTCCTGGACGATCCGAACCTCTTGAGGACTGCTAACGCGAAAGCGGTGCAGATAATGAATATGATTACCTACACCTGTAATGCAACCATGGTAAAACGATTTATAGATGGTCGTCGTCCACCAGCATACTGGTGAACTGAAGCAAATACCAACGTGCCTGGAGTACGCAGTCCTATTTTAGCCTACACGAAACATACTTTGATGCTCGAAAGCAATTTAAACAGGGAATTAAGGCGAGTAAGCGTCAATGCTGGAAAGAGCTATGCAGTGAAGTGGATCGTGACCCTTGGGAAAGATCCTACAAAATCGTCATGAACAGGCTCGGAAATTCCACTGCATCGCCTCCCACCAGCCCAGTGACACTAAACAGAATTGTTACCGCTTTATTCCCGTAGCAAACTGATGTGATCCCTGCCATCAGTGTAGTACCTGGCCCAGAGGAAGTTCCCTCGGTATTACTGAGAAGAGCTCGACAGTGTGTGCCAACGATTTGGGAATCAAAAAGCTCCTGGGGGTATTCCCGGAACACTGGAAGAGACAGCGTCTAGTATTGTTGCCAAAGGGAAAGAACCCTCCAGGATAGCTATCCTCCTACCGACCACTGTGCATGCTGGATACAGCTGGCAAAATACTCGAGCGCATTATCTACAATCGATTGGAGAGAGCTGTGGAAAGGGCCGGAGATCTCGCATCGACAACCGACACCATTCGACACGTCGTTGAAATCGCCAAGAAAGCTACAGACGGCAGAAGATGGAAGGGCGGCTCTAAAAAATACTGCGCCGTGGTCACCCTGGACGTCAAGAATGCATTGAACTCGGCCAAATGGAGCCATATTCTGAATGCTCTACATGTATTCCAAGTACCAGTGTACATAAGGAGGATCATTACGGACTATTTCCGCAATAGAGTGCTGATATATGATACAGATGATACAGTCATGGAATATTAGGAGAAGTTACGGATCACTTCAGTAGAGTGCTGGTGAAAGATCAGGGATATAGGCCGAGTACAATGGAACAAATACTACCATTGGAGGAACCTTTATGTCGCTGCTTCATCTGAGGTGAAATAAAAACGAAACTGGAGAAATGCAAAAATTCCGCACCAAGTCCTGACAGGATAAAGTACAGCAGGATAAGGCAGTTTGACTCTAAATGCATTGTTCTAGAATGCCTTTTCAAATAAAATTAAGAGGACCAGGTAGATTCCGGACCAATGGAATGAATCGACGACAATTCTTATTCATAAAAAAATGACCCGATGAATACGCTCCAGAAATTGTATGCGGCCTTCTTGTCTTCACGCTTGACGAAGTGGGCGATCGCTGGAGGCATTATTTCGCCAGTCCAAAAAAGGCTTTATGCCATAGAAAGTTATATGGAGCACAATTTTTTGGTGCAATCTATTATTGAAGACTACAGAAGACGTCGTAGGACATGCTATATGGCCTAGCTTGACCTCACAAACGCCTTCGGGTCAATTCCTCATGCCCACATCATCCAAGCGTTACTACATATGCACCTTCCGGATACTTCAACAGTTGAGCACCTTGGTACAATAGCAAGTAGAAGGGTATACTATCCATAGCCAGACATTTAAAAAGCTCTCTCCCACACAGGAGGGTATACTATCCATAGCCAGGCATATAAAACAAAGTCAAAAAGCTACTGAGGCAGGCCTACACTTCATTCCCCCAAAAGTGTGCTCCTTTGGAAACAGATGGAGCTACACGCCCAACTGTTCCCTGTGAATATACCATTGGTATACCATCGGACTTCCGTACTATCCACTTTCGTCATACGGAAAACCTAATGAGGGGTGTTGGAAAACTCGACCAATCATTGCTCGCTCCTTGGCAAAAGATTGAGGCAGTCAATGTGTTCGTCATTCAACAGCTTAACTTTATTCTTAAGTGTGGAAACGTCAGGAAAAAACGATTGACTGAACTGGACAAGGAGATCAAGAGGACAGTGAAAATATGGATGAATCTCCAACAGAGAGCCAGTGCCGAATTAATAGCTATCACGCCAACTGGTCCACTACATGAGATCGGCAGCATTGTTCATGCGGTAAAACTACTTAATTATCGCGACAAGGGCTGCTGTGAAGTCAAAGATTAAACGAGTTTTATCCCAACAGGACATAATCCAATACTAAAATGGATCACTTTAATGGGATTTCAAAAAAGATGACGATTACTCCAACGTATGGTCTCGTGCCCGCAATGCTGTACGGAGACTGTCGTCTGTTTTGTCCATAGCTAATTAAAATCAACAATAAGGTAACTGGTACAGAACTTATCGAAAGATATCTTCGATCTGCGTATCGTGACCATATGCTTGCTAAGCTCTCAAGCAAACCGAACCAGGGCAAAGTGTTTAATTTATCGGCAAAATCAAGTGCACCAAACCATTTTCTTCGAGCTGGTAACTTTACGCACTTCGTAGAATATCGGTTCGTTCACCGAGGTCGCCTTGATGTTGTGCCACTTAATGGAAACCGCCGATTTAGGGAAGGTGATAAAAGATGAAGGGTTTGTGGATACGATAATGAAACGTTGCCACACATTTTATGCCACTGTCCCCCACATAATAATGTTCAGAACCACCTAATAGCTGCAATAGCGTCAAAAAACAATATAACAATTGCTAATAATCGCACCGTTCCAGGGACACCATCAATTTTAAAGCCTGATATTGTTATCACAGATGAAGACAATAAAACGACCATAATTATTGACATGTTCTGTGCATTCGAAAATGGGTCGGATGCTTTTCTTACAGCACGCGAGGAAAAAAAGCAGAAATACGAAGCGATCGCAAGGCAACTTGGGCAGAAGGAAAACCGTGTATATATGGATAGATTCCTCGTTGGTGCACTCGGTTCTTGGGACCCTAAAAATGAATGTCGCTATGCAAACCTAATGCGAAAACTGATTGTATCCGAGGTCCGGAGCGCTTCCGGAGTCGTCATCAGTCAACTATAAATATTTACCAACTATATTAATATGAATCTACCCATGGAAACATGTCGCTTATTTTGGAAACTTTACAGCCATGAAATCATCTATAAACAACCACCTAATTGTTATAAAAAAACAGAAAAAATCGTAATATTGTTACGTTTTTGCCTTGTCACTCAAGGTTCGTATCACTGGATTGTGAATAAAACAAAATCAATTCAATTTATCCCCAACGAATTTATTTATGTTACACAATAATTATAACAACACTATTTATTAACGATAATTCACAAAATCACTTTAAATAATTTTCACACAATTTTACAGTTCACTTATAATTTTTATTTTGCACTACAACACTTTTTAAATCATTTTTTAATTACTTTTTATTCTTCACACTGTCGGGTTCCAAATACTACTAATAATCTTACATGTTTACTCTATCGCGTTCCAAATACTAATAATCCAATTCGATGTTGTTCGCCTTTTTATATACATGAACCAAGATTCTCGAAAGTCCAGTACTAATAGTCGAGAAACATTTAGAACTGTTTTATCATGGAAAATTCCATTTAGTACAGTAAAACATTGAGCTATTAATTTAACTTATTCTATTACATACTAGGTGTTACAGCCACAATATTGTAACGGCGACACCTAGTGTGTAATAGCATAAGATAAATGAATAGTTCAATGTTTAACTGTACTAAAATGGAATTTTCCATGATAAAATTGTTCTAAATGTTTCTACGCTATTCTAACTCTAAAAGTCATGATTTTTCTAGAAGTTTGGTTTGTGTATATAAAAAGGCGAACGAAGTCGAATTGGAGTATTTGTATTTGGTAAGCGATAGTGTGAAGATTTAAAAGGAATTAAAAAAAGATTTAAAAAGTGTTTTAGTGGAAATAAAAATTATAAGTGTACAGTAAAATTTGAGAATAATTTATATAAAATGATTTAGTGAATTTTTATTAATAAACTGTGTTGTAATAATTATTGTGTTAACTAAATAAATTCGTTGGTGATAAATTGAATAATTTTGTTTTATTCAAAAATCCAGATGCGAACCTTAATTGACAAGGCAAAAACGTAACAATATTTTAATGCCTCCTAAATGTTGAACCAAGTCATTTGAAACATTAAGCACAGACACAAAATTCGCCTGAATGTAAGCTATAAAATAATTCGACGAACAACCTTTTGAAAATCATTTCTTTCTAAGGGGATAAATACGTACTTTTAAAAGTGCTGACAGACATTCAAGGCATACAATTTTAAAACAAAAATTTCACCCATCTCGAAAGTGATATACCGGGTAATTTTTTTAACTTGATACACTCAAATATCTCGAAAAATAAGCACTCTACGAAAAAAATGGTTAAGATCAAAATTTAATTATTCCGTTTGGGAAATACATTAGTGTTAAAATTAGAACCCCCCTCCTCCTTGTTGGTGGATGGGGGTAACTTTAAAACTAAAATATGAACCCCTATTTTTTATTGTAGATTCGGATTCTACGGCTAAAACTACGTAGGATTTGACTGAAACATTTGTTTCGATTCATGATAGATGGCGCTGTAATTGACGATATTCAATTTTTTTCGATTTCTTCTACTGAGAACCTACACAAACGATTCTGCAATACGTCTGCAATAAAAATACCATGGTTTTATTGTAAATACTCGAAATTAGTCATCAAAAAATTTATTTATATTGCAAATTTTGAATAACTGGAAAAAGGGTGCTGGATTTACATGAGGCCCCTCGCCTCATCATCTTTTAATTAAATTAAGTGCTCAAAATGATAGCCTTCGACTTCAGTGCACTTATTAATCCGCATTTCAAATAACTGTACCCAATTTAGAAGTATGTCTGCTTGAATTTCAGCACAACCATTTCTGATTCGCTCAATCATATTCTCACGTGTTGTTGGTTTTTGTTAGTAAACTTGGTCTTTGAGATAGCCTCACAAAAAGAAATCTGGCGAAATATGATCTGGTAATCTCGCAGGCCAATTTACCGGACCTTCTCCCGATCCAGCGACCATTGAAATCACGATCAATTACTGCACGTGCTACCAACGAATAGTGTGCGGAACAACCATCATGTTGAAACCACATGTTTCATCGCACTTCTAAGCTCAAGTCTTCAAATAATGTTGACAGTTCATTTTCCAAAATATCTCGGTAAATTTGACCAATCAAGTTGCCTTCAATAATGTGGGGGCCCGATGAGTTTGTTGCCAATTATTCCACACCACACATTAACAGTTCAATCACGCTAATGTTGAACTTGACGAAGAAAGTGCGGATTTTCAACACTCCAGTAATGCATGTGGTGGCGATTAACCGTTCCATGGTTTGTAAAAGAAGACTCGTCGGAGAACAATACATAACGAAAAAAATTTGGGTTTTGCCGTATTTTTTCACGTGCCCACAGAAAAAAGTTACCCGATTTTGGAAATCAACGCCATGAAGATCTTGGTGTAAAGACACATGATACGGATGATACTTATGACGTTTTAAAATTTTCCAAACACTGGTCTGGGATAATCCGGAATTGCTAGCTATTTCTCGTGTACTAATATGATAATTATGAGCTACTGCAGCCAATACATCAATCATTATTTTCACCAGTGACTGTTGCTGGACGATTCCTTTTTATCGGTTGAACACTTCTATCAGTAATAAATTGCTTGACAGTATGCTGAAATAACGCACGTGATCGAATCCTATCCGGAAAACGCAAAACGTAGAAAGTGATAGCATTATCAAGACTCCGGCCAGCTTCTTTTAAATTGAAAATTTAAGAAATACAAATTGTTTAAGGCTAACTTCGGGTATTTACAATGAAACCATGGTATCTTTATTGCAGATGTATAGCAGAATCGTTTGCGTAGTTTCTCAGTAGGTGAAATCGAAAAAAATTGAATATCGTATTTTTAGCCGTAGAATCCGTATCTGCAATAAAAATAGGGGTTCATATTTTAGTTTCAAAGACACCCCTACCCCACCTAAAAGGAGGAGGCGCGGGTACTAATTTTAAAACTAATGTATTCCCCTCACGGAATTATTAAATTTTGATCTTTACCATTTTTTTCGTAGAGTGCTTAATTTTCGATTTGAGTGTATCAAGCTAAAAAAATCACCCGGTGTAAAATTTATAATTGTTGAACAATTTTTCAGTTGAACCAAGAGGAAAACCGTCTTTACCTCAAACATTTAAAGTTTAACGCATTGAAGTAGGACGTCAATTCATAGAAATAGATCTCGTATGTCTCATGTCGATGCTTTAAGTCGTGCTCCGGGAATTATGAACATAACTGAATGCACGTTGTCACAAACACTCTCTTATCATCAATTATCTGATCCCATAATTGCCGGTATAAAGGAGTCAGTTAAGTCCACAAATGGGGATAGTAAACATTTTATAATTAGAGACAATCTTTTATATATGTCGTTTTTTAACTTCTTCGTACACCAGATCAAATCGGATCGAAGCATTATTAAAAAAAAATCCGTATTTACTTCTTCCGGGAATTGTCTTTTTATTTTATCGATCAACTCACCACGACTCTTGTTTAAACGATTAATTTTGACCAAAGTGTCCTGAATGGCTTGAAACTTCCTTTCGTCAATTTTGAGTTTATTCGTTAATCGTCTGTTGCCAGGATAAATATCAAATTTTTCGAAACTATAAGGGAGGATGACAATTCTAAATTCATTTCTCTTTTGTAAATAACAAAGCCTGACAACAAAAAAAAAAACTTTGGTCTCGAGGCCAGACCATGTTTACTGTATGTTTTTAGAGTCGCTGAGGCCGAATCGATAGTCCGTTTAATGCCATGACGAAGGTTTTTTGCCATAAGCCCGAAAACCCCGACTTCAGAAGACTACAAAATCAGTTCTTTACAAACTCACCTGTGCCTGCATACAGGACACCGCCAGACAGTGACAGCGGGTTTCAATGACGCCAATTTTAGTTAAAAAAAAACTGTAAAACTGATTTTGGCCATGATAACAGAAGCAGCAAAAAAATCAGCAGTTCAATTACTGGTTTCGCAATCGTAATTGAATCATCTTGTTCGAAATTTAGGCTTATCGGAAGATGGTTCAGAGTACTTAACATAATTCCTTAAAGAAAAAAATGTTCTAGAGCCCAAAAGCGAAATTTATTTTTATCGTAAATTTGGTAAATTTGGTTCCAATTTTATGGTATGCTGAATTCTCCTCAGGTTTTGGCTGAGGCGGATTCCTCAGGTTGTAGTCGTTCTTATGTGGTTGTCTGTTCTTGACTTTGTATGTAAACACAGCAGTTCCTAATATGGCCATTCTGATTAGGATAAACATCATCGTGTAGTAGTGTACATCTTAATTTGAGATTGGTAAGCTTTTATCTTTCAGCTCAGCTATCCTTTTATGTAGAATGCTAAAGTCAGTTTTATTTGGGGGAGCTTGTAGTTGAATTGAGCGATTTTGTAATCAGTTCATCGATGGATGGCTTCTGATTGTTTTGTGACTACTTAAAGTGACCAAGTCAGTCCTTAGTGTACATTCTCCCTTGAGAGAAATTTTTCCAGTCATTGGTATACGTTGGCGGAGATATATTTTCTTCATAATCTATGCAATTGTTATTTTTAGTTTAATCCTGCGATATTTTGGCTTTAATATTTATTTTACTACCTGGAAATCGTTAAGCTTGGTTGATCTTAACAATCAGAGCTCGCAAATTGTATTATTATCAAAAACAATAATAATAAATTCGTACCTTGCTGCCATCATATAGCATTGGTCGCAATGTAATGTTGTCGCCAAGTAATCCATTACAGGATGCATAAAGGCTTGCTCTGTTGTTGGGAACGCTAATGGTTGAAACAAATTTTACTTTTATTTTGTTAAAAACTGTAGCTTTAGCTCGAATATAATATGTTGCTCACTAATCCTCCCTTTATGGGACATGAGTTGTTACTAATACGGTATGATACGGTAATACGTCTGGAAGCACGTGGAGTGTTGTTTTGTCGATTCCATGTGCAGTTGACTCGTTCTTTGGGTATTTGTAATATGTTTAGTTCTTTTTACGCTGCAGTAAGTACCCTTGAGTCATTTTACTTGCTCCTATTTCTTGTTTGTAATGTTCTGCATCACGACTCTCGAGAATTCTTGATATTTTTTGTCTGTTGTTCTTCTCGTTATGGTGTAGTATCTCATTCCTTGATTCGATGTCGGAATTGCCGAGCAAACGTTGTAACTAATATTATATTCAGCTCTCTATAGTACATTGTCAGATAAAAGTTCCATACATTTCTAATGTGCTCGAAATAGATTCCCGGTTCACGAGAAAAATTTGTTAAATTTTAAGGAACAGCATTCATTGCCATTAGAGATTCTTGGGTTTGTTACTAAGCATAACATAAAGAGTGGCAGCAATTTGACACTGTAGGTTGTACATGTATACCCGCTTCGATTTTCCTTCTGTGACTTATCTTCTACAATTCCTGTGCCAGTAATAGGAAGAGGGCTTATCATTGTAATTGTTCGGTTGAATTCGGTGCTGCTTCTGTTTCTGATCGTTACTACTCTAGTTAAATTATCATTAACGGGATGTAATTCAATAATACGTCCAAGACGCCACCTTGTAGGCGGCATGTTGTTGTCTTTGATCAAGATGACGTCAGTTATATTGGGCTCAGATTGTTTGGAGTTCCACTTTCGGCATCGGTTGGCCATCGCCTCCAGAAGTCTTGAACAATCTATTGAACCAACTTCCAACAGTAGGCTGGAGTTCAGCCTTTAACGAGTGTCTTATTAAAAAGTGTGTATTTGTGTGAACGGAAGAGACGGGACAACCCCTTCTTTTCGTAAATCTGCCATCACGTGTAGCCTGGTAGTAGCCTTGAAACGATGACATTTCACAAATTTATTGATTCCGAGCGCAGTTTTTCCGTCTTTCTGTCGTGTGATCGTCGACACTACTTTGTTTACATCAGAGATCCTATCTATTAACTGCCCAAAAGGGGTTTATGTTTGCAGAGCTTATGACTGATAATACCTGCTTCAATTCAAGATCTATATTTTCAATAAACTTAGTCTGAGGGAGGAAGGACCTGACCACCAACAACTGTATTTCTTCAATTCGGTTGGATGAACTCCTCTAGAAGCACAATCAGCAGAATTTTCTTTAGAGCTTTTGTGTTGCCACTGTGCTGTACTTCATTTCCCTTAGATTTGTGAAATTCTATTAGCGACGAAGGTTTCAGAAGTTCACCTCTAATTTTAATATTTGCAATGCTTCACTGAATTTTCCTATCAATTTTACGAGTGACAAAGCCCCAACATAGTTCCAGCTGTACTATTGACAAGATAGTTTTAATTGGTGCTAACTTAGTTTTAGACGAAAATAGTCTCACCTGAATTTTTCTATCTAAAATGGCTTCTCACAGCCATCGCAAAATCCATGTAGACTGATTGATGATATTTTATTATAGTAGACCCACCTGGGTATAATATTATTGCTTCTAAAGGGGGTAGATCATTTTTGAAATTATCCCACTGAATTGGTAAAGGCGGAGGTGGTGATTGATCCCAGGAGAGTTCGGGTATCCAGAGTTCTTGCACAATTAGTTAAGATACTATAGTAACTGGTGATAGCACCATCCTAGGGCGTCGAAAAATTTTCCACTCTCCGAAAGTAGGCTCCGTTTAGTAGAGTCCTTGTTTTTTGAAATCGGAGATGAAATGCGAAATACGAAGCTGTCTGGCACTAGATTCCAATGTTGACCAAGAATTTTGACTGTTGCTTCAAGTTTGAGTTGAAGAATCTTATTATTTCTCAGTTCTATTGGTACGGCTTGTATCAGGGCAAGATGGTTTGCAGCCCATTTATTTAAGTTGAATCCACCAGTTTTGAGTAATGCTATGAGCTGTCCTTCAGTAAATACGGCTTCCTCTAGGGTGTTGTTTCCAGAAATGAAGTCATCTACATAGAAATCATTCAATGCAGTTTCTGATGCGCCTGGACAGATGGAAGCTTTTGCTAATTGTTGCACTGTTCGCACGGCTAAGCTAGTTGGTGATGCTGTGCTGTAAGTCACGGTGTTATGTTTGTTCTCCTTTATTTGTTGTTCGGGTGATTTTCTCCACAAGATGCTTTGATATTCTTGGCCATATTTATGTACTGCGATTTGGCGAAACATTTTTTCTATGTCGGTTGTATACACGAATTTATTTGCTTAGAAGGTCTTGTTGGAACGGGAAACCATTCAGCAGTACATTATTGAGCCAAGTACCTGTCTTGGCGGATGCATCAAAAACGACTTTTATACCCTAGACAGACTGCGATTTAATAAAACCGATTTATTGAATTATTCGGGATTAGTCGCAAGATGTGTCAACCTGGATTTTGGCTAATCCCTTTGTTTTTGCATAGAATATCTAAACTAGTTTAGCTAAATCGGATTTATTAAACCACGGTCTGTCTAGGGTATAAGTTCCGTCGTTGAACTTGCTTAAATATAATGTTCAGCTTCGCCACTTATTGTCCCCGTTTCTTCCATGAGACCTAAGAGTTCATATTCATCCACAAACCGTTGGTATTGTAACACCAGGGCCCTATTGCACCAACTACTATCACTTATTACTTATCAACTTATCATAAGTTAGTTTTTTTGATAATGATAAGTGATAAGTTTTTCACCAAAAATAACAAAATCTCACTCACTTATCAATTTAAAAACTTATCAGATTTTGATAATGATAAGTGATAAGCGTTGCACATCAGATTGTTTATAACTTATCCATTGACGAATTATCAAATTTTTATGATAAGTTGTAATCTATACAAAAATACTATAAATGTGATAGTGTTTGCAAAATAATATGCTGTCTGCACATTTTATATGTTAAACAATGGTTTTGTACCTATATAGCAAAACCATTAAAAAAATTGTTGTTGTACTGTAATTTAATAATAACAACCATTTTGCATGTATATAATAATACATGAAGACAAACCTTTCTCAAATGAGAGTTTTTATTTCAGTGTTTAGAATCAATTGTAAAACTTTTCTTTTGTTGCTTTTAAAATAAATTCTTTTTTCTAACTGTAAATAATTTTTCAGCAGTACTTCAACGTAAACAATTTGTTTTCATAACAAATGATTTAAGAGAATTCCTATTACCAAATAAATTGAATTGAACTACATTATACAAAAATTGTAATCGTCATATACAAACCAAAATGATTTTCCATTATTCGTCTCGTCCACTTATGAGCACGATTAAATCTTTACTCTATTGCATCATCCGGATTTCTTCGCATTGGTGGGATAAGCCAATCTTTAAGGGGAAGCACAATCACACAAAATCACAGCACCTAGGAACCGGCGAAAACAAGACTCAAAATTGCTAAATAACCTTGTATATGGCAATACTCTGGAGTCATGGACACTACCTGGCCAGTTTGAATTTACTGCATAAAAGCTGCGGTCTAGGCCACATACCATCATTGCGTTCAGTGAATGTTTTCCATGTCGATTCGCAAAGTGTTGTGGACAAATTGACCGTGGGTGCATCTACATACATTAATCATTGTTCCATCGAAGCAACCAGCTACCTGAGGTAACCACCCGTCTCAAGAAACTTCTACCCTGGATATTCCTAACCAATGCAGTGTTGTTAGTAGCTGCTAGAGTAGACTCAATGCGCAGTTTCGGTCGCTTCCATGGTGCAAATTTGCTCCGATTTTTAATAATATTTGCTCAATTTGTTTATGTGACAAACGAAAATGTTTTATCGCTCGCGAGTCCATTGAATATTTGGTTCTTCAAAAAAACGTTTTTAACAGACTTTCGTCATACCACTACAATTTGTAGCTCTTATCAATTTTTTTGAGTTGTGAAATTTTTCTTATTGATATTTTGGATAAGTTATCATTAAAGTAGTCGCTTATTGATAAGTTAAAACTTTTGGTGCAACAGAACTACGAAAAAATTATCAAAAACCTCAAACTTATCGCTTATCAAAATATTACTTATCATTTATCATTTCGCAAATTAGTGCAACTTAATTTTGATAAGTGAGTGCTTATCACTTATTATAACTCAAATAAATACTTATCAAATTTCAATTTGGTACAACAGAAAATTATTAAAAATTATGATAAGTTGATAAGTAATAAGTGATAAGTAGTTGGTGCAATAGGGCCCAGTTATGTATTTTTTGCAAGACATTATTGCTCGATGTTGAATGGAGTACTTACTTTGTACATCCATTGGTTTGGAGTGAATGCCCTTCCTTTGTTTTAGATTTCCTCACATTTAGTTTCTTTTTTGTGAATGCCATTTATTATCCACTTCTTCAAGTGGATGTGATGTAAGTGGCTTGGAAGCCTGGATCAATCATAATCCGAACTAAACTTCCTCCAATGTTAGTATTTAGATACGGATTGAAAAAGAGTTGCTATGAAGGTACAGTTTTACTCCACAATACACCTGTTTCACTCAAATGAGATGCAGGAAATTGAAATCGAAATGAACAGCATCCAAGTTCAGTTTTAAAGCAGTGGTACTGAACTTTTGGAGTATACGAAAAGTTCACAATACACAGAAATCGTTGCCAAGATAATTAAAGACTTTTAAAAGCTGCGATGTTTGGTGAATTTGAAATTACATTTTTTGCACTCACAACTTGATAAATTTCCTGATAATCTTGGAAATTTTACCGAAGAGCAGGGTGAACTTTTTCCCCAAAATAGACAGGTATGGTAAAGACATGACCCCAAAAATATGTAGTAAACATGGTTACACCCCCAGACAGACTAGAAAAAAGTAAAAACTTTTTGTGGGGGCTATGTAATTGAAGATATATTGTAATATGTCAATATGTATGGCTTTTTATCTAAACAAAACTGTCAAACAAGATTTTGGGTTTTTCATGTTAAATTTTGTGCCCCTTTTATTCGTTTACTAGGAATGTTTTCACCTGAACGGAAAATTAAATTTCGGAGCGTTTTCCTGAACTAATCGTTAATTTTTTTTTTTTTTTTTGAAAGGTTAATTGTGCGAAACACAACTGTGGTACGATTTAATATACGAGATGGCCTATATCATGAAAACAGGAATTTTAAAAGAAAAACTAGAATTTGGTAATCGACTGTGTCCCAATGAGTTTAGTATATTTCAAAACAGAAGATGGGAATGAACTCTTTCCTGAGCTCTGTTGAATTGCAGACAAACAATTTTTTTTTTTTCGCCTGTTGCAAAATAAATCCAGCCTAACTTTCAATAATGAATTAACGTTTGTTCGTATTATTATACCGCATCCCTCAATAAAATCGATTTCAATAATATTTATCTTGAAAAATTTGTTCCAAATTAAAGCACCAACATCACACAGAGTTGATGTTAATTAATGGCTTTATTACACCGCACGCATATAGTTAATAATTGAATACCAAAAAAATTTGGTGAAATTTAATAAAATCGCTTTTAATTTAAATTTAATTGTTTTGTTTTTCGTTGTTGTAATTTGAGAATCAATATAATTGCATTGAAGTTTTTTTTTTACTTTTTTTTTTTGAAATATAAATCGATAGCGTGACCCAGATTATCACCGGAAAAAGCAATAAATTCATGCTTTAATAACAAAATATTTTATGGGTTAGGTGTGTAGGATATAAAATACAGTAATTTCGAAATGCACACGCAAGCAATCATTGCTATAGGTACAGTAGATTCTCATCGCCGTAAAAATTTCACAACAAATCAATAAACTAATTACTGGCTACATGTTCGTATATAAACAATAACATGGTAAAAAAGAAAAGTTGTTATTCTCGCGATATTTTATGCCTATACGTACGTACGTGCGTGTACGTATATAGTGTACGCATATAGGGAAAATAAATTTCCACGAAAACCAAAAATACTTGTTATCGCCCAACCCCAAAAGTATACATACATAAATATATCGTTAACAAGTTTTTCGCTTCGATACATCGCCTTAATATCAAAAGTTAATTTCACTTCTTCTCAAATAATGTCGGCGGTATCGTATAATAAATAATTGAGTACATAGTTTAGTTTATTACATGCGATGATGGGAACTACATACTAACAATATACAAGAAGTATTTATTAAGCAAAGTTTCCAAATAAATATTTAATTTTATTATTTAATACAAAAACAAAAACAACAACAATAAAATTCTAATTAAATTAATCGTTTTTACAGTTAAACGCGTGATTTTATTACTCGTAAACGTTTATAATTCGACATCGTAAATTAATGCAGGCGTTAGTTAGATTATAAATTTGAATTTTATGCGAGCGATTAAAACATTTTGTTTGGTTTTGGTTAGCGATTTCGATTTGAGATTAGTCGAGCTTAAAAACGCTATTATTTTTTATTGTTTATGTGCGTAGAATAATATTTAATTATTTAACTAAGTCACAAAAATTTAACGATAATTCATTGGGTTGCCCCGGAATCGGATCAATTTGTTCATTAGATTTGAACGCATAATATTGGGACAATATTATAGCTTTAATCAATTAGGAAATTGATCGTTAACATTTTATATTGCATTGTTTTAAGGTCAGTTAAAGGTGTTTTAATCATATTTATATGGTAACAATCAATTTGAAAATTACCACAAACCTATTCAAAATATGGTTGAAAATCGAACAAAATGAAAAAAGTAACTTAATACCTCGATTCGATCCTTGAAGCTTTAATCGTTAGGCTTCTAGAACTCGAAGTTACCAAAAGTGGCTTAACATCTAAGGTTGTGATTTATATTCTGATGCAGATTATTTAAAAAGTACAGTCAGCTTAAAATACCTCATGAGCTTAAAATACCTCATGGACTGAAAAGATTCCTGTAAACATCACATTTTTGAAACTAAATTTTTGATGCAATGTAACACAAATAATTTTAAAAATTTTATAAATATTTAGCTTTTTAAAAACATTAATTATAATTCAATAAATTTAATTACCCTGCTTTACATTTTAATCAAGATTTTTTTTAAAGCCTAGTTTTATGAGAAATTACGGTTAATTGAGATTTTAAAAAATCAATTAAATTTGGTTCATTTTTGTAATATCTTCCACTTTAACTTAAACCTCTGCAAGTTTAAATCAAAAGCCTGCCCTGGCCGAGACAAATAATTATTTTCATGACTCTCCTTATCAATAAGATTCTTTCGGCTTTTCGGCTTTTTATAGACATAATATATTTAAATAAATGGCATTCACAACAATTTCGACTTATTAATCAGAAAAAATGAAGAGGCCAATCATTTATAAATATATCTACCAGAAAAAGTAGAAATATCAAAATCCCACCCGTACTTTAACCCGAGGTCAATACAAAGTGTATCGATTCCAAAAAATGAAAACTTTCCTTGAGCTTTCTCTGTGGTAGTTTGGTTTCGTACTGATAAGTTCGTACAAACAAAAAGTTCGTTGTACTCATCAGGTAGCTACAACCAAACAACAAAAATAAAATTCTAACTTCATACGTTACGTATGAGGCAAGAACGAATTGACTTAGCGAATTATAAAATTCACCAAATCAAAAAATCAAGGAAAACTCTCATTTCTGTGTGTTTTGTTGCCCACACAAATAATAGAAAGAGAAAGTTTGTCTATATTAAATCAATAAGAATCTTTCGGCTTTTCGGCTTTTTATAGACAAAATATATTAAAAATAATGGCATTCACAACAAGTTAGAATTTTATTTTTGTAGTTTGGTCGTAGCTACCCGATGAGTAGACCGAATTTTTTGTTTCAAGCTCAAGAAAAGTTTTCATTTTTTAGAGTCGATACACTTTGTATTGACCTCGGGTTAAAGTACGGGTGGGATTTTGATATTTCTACTTTTTCTGGTAGATATATTTATAAATGATTGGCCTCTTCATTTTTTCTGATTAACAAGTCGAAATTGTTTTGAATGCATGTGATTTAATACAGACAAACTTTCTTTTTCAGACTCTTCTTCTTTATGGACGCATTATTGTGTTGATAGACAAAATTTAGGACCGACTAGTTTGTCATCAACCTGGATTATTACCTCATGCAATAAAGCGAAATTTAATATTGTCATTGAATAGTTCAGTTTGAACAGCCATGTAACCTTTTATTTGTTGCCCAAGGAAAGCGTATCTAATTAAGAAAAAAACTTACTAATTTGGGCATAAAACAGTTATCTTTAGTTCAATGGGTTTACCTTATGATGCCGTTCACGTTTTGTTTCCTGACGGTAGATCATGTTTCGTTTGTGTGTATGCCCTATAAACTATATCTGTTCAAGGCCATAGTTCAATTTCGGTTTACTGTATAACTTCTTACCAGATACAACTTAGTTTTGTTAATAAGGAAGAAAAAATTCGCGCAACAAAATAATTTCCAATTTGTCTGGTTCAATAATAACTGCAAAATTAGCAAGTTTGAGGCATCGCGTGTTCACACAATTAAATCATTTACGGATTTGGATAAACCTAATAGTAAGAGCGGTGTAGCTGATGATTAGGGTTTGCAAACCGGTTAGAACCGGTTTTAAATCCCCGGTTTGTTTAATAAAATTCGAAAACCGAAAACGCGGTTTTTCTGGAAAATAACCGGGTAATTTTTGCTTGTTGTTATGAGTGCCCCAAATCCGAAAATTTTGTGATGAAACTGATTTTAAATTTTGCATTAAAAATTGAAAATGAATTAAAAATTCTATAAATTATCATAAACTTTTGATGAGTGTACATGCTGCCAGAAGGGCCAGAAGACACCTGAATTATTATAAATTTGAACTAATTGACCAACAACTTGACAAATTTGGAATACTTTTGAAAAATCATATTGTATCCACATGTGACGGAACTTCAGTAAATATTAAATTTGGCAATGAATCGGAAGATGAAATTGTTCTATGAACCAAGGGATACTCTTGGCATTACAGACATTTTTTATAAAAAAAATCATCCCGATTAGTGGAAGCAACAATAGAAACGAATGAAGTCGATGAATCTGACTGTGATATTCTATAAGATGATGAATTCGGAAAGAAGAATATTATGAAGTTCAATATTCTGACGTTTCATTTTATTCCTTGCATTAATTTAGTTCGCAATATTGTACAAATTTTCAAGCGTTCCCCCGTACGAAATACAATTTTACAGCAACATGTTAAGCAAAAGTTCAATGTTGAAATTGGACTAATTTTAGAATCTAAATCTCGTTTTAATACAGTACTACTTATGATCTAACAATTTTTAAAGCTCATTGCATAATGATTTACAAAAATGAAATATGTTCGAAGATATTTATGATGCTTTATCATCCGTACAATTAGCAGTGGAAGCTTTGGGATGAAAATACGCTACAATAATAACGGCCGAAACCATAGTCACGTTTATGTTGAAAATATTTACCAGCTTAATATGGAAGTCAGCTAAAGTTTATTCATTTCATTGAAAAAAAGGGTGTCGGAACGTAGAAATTTTAATTTAATATCCTTGGCGAAATATTTGAAAGATCCAAAAACCAAATCATTCACTCAACCGGGAATTTCGAATTCCATTCACTCAACCGGGAAAAGAATCAGAACATTTGCTGGATAGTAAGGCTAGTGAGATTAACGCTTAATGATGAACTTGGGGAAAAAGAGTCTTTACAAAAACACAAGAAGTCGGTTATGTTAACACTTTTAGAAAAGATTTCATTTTTTCGAAGCAACTGGGAAAAGAACAAACAACTTATAATTGCTTTTCAATGCCTTATTTACAGTTAAACCAACTACCATAGACTCAGAAGTAGTGGGTCCTTCCCGAGAATATTGATTAAAATCCCGGGATATAGCAAAAACCCTTTTTTGCACAATATTAAGACTTTTAAAGAATTGAAAACCATCGCTGGATATTTGTTAATGAATATCTTATATATTTCCTAATAATACTTGTCAAAATAGACTTCTAATAAATATTTTCTCAAAATTTCGGAAACCTTGGCAAAATCAGGTAAAGCTTTGAGAAAAAGAGGCGCTGCACTACTTGTTTAAGAGGGAATCATTCAATTTCTCTTCTAGATTTACTTTATGGAATATTTGGTCTTAGGCAATTTTAAACCTTGCAAACATCTGCAAGGACATCGGCGAATTTTCGAAACAGCTGTGACAACTTTGTAGTTTTTCGAAAGAAATCTGTAGTACGACGTTTTACATTTGAATAGGGGTATTTGTGTAAAACGAAAGCGGTTTGGAAGAGCAAATCATATGGGTTTCAGATAAAGGCGTAGTCTTCCTCATCATTGATTGAATTTGTACTTGATTAGAGTTGTAGCGTTCCCAAAGTCGTTTTTTTTTTAGTTTTGTTTGTTAATCGAGGGTTTTGATGTAGTCTGGACTAGTTTGGTGGTTTGTGTTTCATACATTAATGTTTGAATTAGTCTTTATTGAGGTCACTTCTGCATTGAAAAATGATTTTTTCTAAAAATTGCTTTATACGTCCTATACAAGTGGCATTGCCATTGGAATGGTCTTATTAAACAACATTTGACTATTTCCTT
Organism: Tipula vernalis; assembly: GCA_958295665.1. Lineage (NCBI taxonomy): Eukaryota > Metazoa > Arthropoda > Insecta > Diptera > Tipulidae > Tipula > Tipula vernalis. Next base: position 389,917,847 of record OY282559.1, on the reverse strand, counting down.
AAAGGTATGTTATGTGAAACTTTTTGGAAAACAAATAGTTGTTTAAACTTCTTTAAAGAAACAATCAAATTTGGAGTATTGCACGACGTTTGGTGCAGGCCACGAAGCTGATCTAGATAGCATGAAAATTCTCGATAAACAAGATAATTTTGGAGGGGGACCAATTTAGGCTACATACTGGATTAATCAGTGGACAGGTTCAATCAGTGTTGTTGAAGATTGTGCTTTGGCTTTCAACTCATATGATGTTTTCATCCAAATTGGTTTTGTCTCAAATATCGAATTTTTGTCCAAATATACAAACTTTTTTACGTGAGGTTTGGTGTGGAAAGTCGGTTATGTTGAGGAATCAATTTTTGGGGGATTCTCTTTGCTTTTTTGAAGATGAACCCGAGTAAGGTTCAAAAGCTGACGCTTTGATTGGAGCAATTTAGGGATGAACCAATAAAAAATGTTGTATTAATACCATATGTCTATCAAAGGAAACTAGGTCACGTGAAAAATGCAATTTCATTTGCAACTGTTATATAGGTCTAACTGGCAGGAATAAGGGAGTAATAAATATAAATAAAAAAGTTGCCTGTAGCAGAACACTTGCTTTATTGATTAAAATTAACCTCGACAATAAAATGTATGGACTTGTATTTCTGACATCCGTTCGAAAACAAGGGCAGTAGAAAATTTGGAATTATTAGCCAAGCTGCTCCCTGAAAAACATCGAGATCAACTGTGTACTTCTCTGCTCGACGAAAAATGCAGTTCTTCAGCGGGCGATTCCAAAAAGCCTGTGATTCTGAGTGCAAGAGGTATAGCAGAAAAAGACTGTTTCTGAAAGAGGTGGAGGAGCCAAAGATTTTTCCAGCTCAAGCACTACATAGCCATAAAGTCGGGTCTGGAGTGTTCGGACGGGAAATGTTGAAATTAAGCCGTCTTATGAGAAAAAATTGTGGCAATAAAGCAGTACCAGCGTTCTTTCAGAAAGAAGTGTCAGAAAGAGCTAATTTATTGAAAGATCTATACAGGCACGATATCTTGGATTTTAAAAAAAGTTCTTTAAGGGAAACAGGTCTGTTGTCTGGATATACGCAGAAGAACTTTTACAAAATGTAGTGGATATACGTGGTTTGATTGATAACTTCTCAGTCAAAGTTATGGCTTATGGCGGACAAGGGTTTTTCCAGAATGTTTCTGAAAATCCACATGAAGAAGGTTCATCTAGGAAGAAGAGCAAAATGTATTGAACCGCGCATCAAAGAAACCTACGAAAATTTGAAAATATTATTTGATCTCACAAAAATTAATAATATTTCCATAAAACTCGTGTCTGACTTCAAGCCGTTACTTCTCGTTAATGGGCAACAAACAGCCACAGCAAGTTTTATGTGTCCTTATTGCTTCATAAAATTGCAAGATTTGCGAGATCGTAAAGAAATAGAGAATATCGCAGATGATACCTCGATAGCGAATGATGACTACGAAATAGATATGACAGTTGATTCCTTGGCCGCCAAAAGTTATGGCGATTTTGTGTCACGATTATAAACAATTCATATAACTCGGAGGAAAGAAAAAGAATTCCGTTCAGAGTAGAAGTACCATCAACCCACCTTTATTCGATGCATCTGATGACGTCAGAGTGATTCAAAAATATGAAGTGCCAAAGCTTCATCTGCCGCAAGGGTTCGTAAACCATATATTCTGGAAATGGCTTGTGCCGCACTTGGCCAAAGAGAAAGCCCTTCTATGGCCCCAAAATCTGGGTCTGGTCTCGAAAAATTATCATTGAGAGGCATTTGAGGGGGACGCTTGCAGAAAATTACTCAAGGAGTCAGCGAAATTTTTGAATTCTGTAGGGTCGTGGGCGGAGAATTATCACTGCTTCCATTCGTAGTAGCATTTAGAGCCATGGACGAAATGGTACCGTCGACCTTCTCAGTAACGAGAATCTAGTCAGATTTACATAAACACATAATAAGTCTCTCAATTTTGAGTCATCTTCAAGAATCGCTTGGATGTTCTTTTGGTCTCAACAAGCTGGCGAAAGTTTTCACCACGAATTCTTGAAATTTTGGAGAAGACGAAAAATAAATAACATGCAGGCTCCGAATTATGACATAAGATTAAAAGCCGCTGTGGTTGACTTTTCTTCCAAGCATATCTAATACTTATTTATGAGATTCAAGTTCAAAAAATTGGTTTAATTATTTGATTATTATCTTACAAATATATCTCATATGGATATATATATATATATATATATATATATATATATATATATATATATATATATATATATATATATATATATATATATATATATATATATATACATATATATTCGTAACCTTCAATTTAGTGAATAGCTTAGGGCAAAAGAACTTGAACTTAAGAACAAAGAAATTGAATTGTTGATGCAGGAAAACGAATTGATGAAGACTAATATGCCGAATAGTCAGTCAGGTTCTTCTCAGAATTTAGGGTTTACTTTTCAGGACGTGGAAAAATCAATCACTAAATTTACCGGAGATAACAATTTAAGAATTGAAATGTAGATAAACGAGTTCGAAGAGACGGCACAAACATTAGGATGGAATAACTTGCAAAAATAAGTATATGCAAAACGGTCGCTAGTAGGCACTGCAAAGCAAAGTAGAAGGGCATGCAAAGACCTAGGCTCGTGGGAAAATCCTAAGAATTTCCTGATTGACGAATTTACAATTTCAATTAACACAGCACAAGTACATCGAATGCTTTCTGGCAGAATCTATGAAGGAATTTAAAAACCAATTGAAAATTTACGATAGCATAGAAATCAAAGTAATGAAGAAAACTGAAGCTGTACCGAATTCAAATAATAAAGGAGAAACTAAGGGTCGCAGGGGACCACGATGTTACGCATGCGCAGACAGCGGACATAAAGGGTGTAATTGTGTCAATAAAGAGAAAGGTGTCAAATGTTACAAGTGCAATAATTTTGGGAACATCGCACCAAACTGTCCCGATAAAATAAAAGATAAGATATATGTACAGTAACGGAAACCGCCGGTAGTAATTTCAAGAAAATAACTATTAATAATGTTGATGTGCTGGCTATGGTTGATAGTGGAAGAGATGTGAATTTGATGACACGTAGAAAATATTCAATGATAGGCAGTCCCATTTTAAGTGATGACGTTAGAAGGTTAGGCTGTGCATGGTCTCAGGATTTAATCACTGATGGATGTTTCAATGCGGTGGTTAAGTTTGATGGCGACACATATAATTCCTACTTTCACGTATAGTAGCGGATGAATTGCTCCCGGTCAGTATAATAATTGAAAAGGATTTACTGAACCAAGCTATTACTTTTCTTACTCCACACGAGGTTATTTTAAAGAAAATATTACCTGATAAATTAATTTTAACTTTACACGAAGATAATGAATTCCCTATCGATACTAGTCACATAAATGCCAAATCCACAATTGATCGTCTAAAACAGTTGGTTGTTAATTATACTCCCACTGGTAACCCCACTAGCAAATATTAAATTAAAGATTTTAATAATCGACGAAAAACCAGTATACAAGCGGCCCAGACGTCTTCCACCGCTGGAAACAGAAATCGCAAGGGAACAAATTGACCAATGGCTTAATGAGGGTATAGTTAGAAACAGTAACTCGGACTTCGCAAGCCCCATTGTTTGGTAAACAAAAAAGATGGAACCAAAAGGCTCTGTGTAGATACCCATTGCCGCTAATCGAAGATAAAATAGATCAACTTCAAGCAGCAAATTTATTTTCAACTTTAGATCTTAAGGAAGGATTTTTCCATGCTCCTGTTGATGACGAGTCGATAAAATATACTGCGTTCATAACAAGTTTTGGGCATTATGAATTCCTACGCACACCCTTTGGCTTATGTAATTCACCTTCGGTATTCCAAAGATACATCAATGAAATATTCAATCCATTAGTTCAAGCAAATAAACTATGTGTCTACATGGATGACTTGATAATACCGAGCAAAGATGAATTAGAAGGAGTAGAGAGTTTGGAGGAAGTGTTAAGGCTGGCTGAGACGAATAGTTTAAATATCAAATGGAGCAAGAGTGAATTTTTAAAAGACAAAATTGTTTATTTGGGTTATGAAATAGAGAAGAGATCCATTCGACCATCTACTGGGAAACTGAAATCCATTAAGCAGATTCCTGAACCAACTACTCCAAAGTGTTTGCAACGGTTCTTAGGCCTTACGGGATACTTTAGATAGTTTGTGGAAGGGTACGCATTGCTAGCCAAACCACTTTCGGATATATTACGGAAAGATGAGAAATTCTGTTTCGGGTAGAACACTACACAGAAATTGTTTCGAAAAACTTAAAGAAGTACTAGCAAATAGACCAGTGCTAAAAATTTATTAAATAACAGCAGATACCGAGTTACATTGGGGTGCAAGCAAAGAAGGAATCGCCTCCATTTTACTGCAGCGAGATGGCGTTCAAGAACAATTTCATCCAGTTTTTTACTACAGTAGAAAGACGTCACCAGCAGAAGGAAGATACTCCAGCTATGAGTTAGAAGCTTTGACCATAGTTAAATCGTTAAAAAAGTTTAGAGTTTATTTGTTGGGGCTGAAATTTAAAATCGTAACGGACTGCATGGCATTTAATTCAACTATCCAGAAAAAAGATTTGTCATCGAGAATTGCAGGTTGGTTTCTGCAGATGCAAGAGTCCGATTTCACCATGGAACATCGCAGTACAAATCGAATGCGTCATGTGGACGCATTAAGCCGAGCCTCCCCAAATCCTTTAATCGAAGATAGTATAATCCAAAAAATAAAGTCAATTCAACCTAAAGATGAAAATCTGAAGCCGATATTTGAAATATTAAAGTCAGGTACGTATGACAATTATGTTGTTACTAATGGTATTCTTTATAAATCAGAAAATGGTACGAGGCTGTTGGTTGTATCAAACGTCATGTAAATGACTGTAATACAGAGATGTCACGAGCAAGGCCATTTTGGAGAGACAAAAACTGAAGAGCTGATCAAAAGAGAATTCTACATACAAAACATGGCAAAAAAGGTGAAGAACTGTATCCAGAATTGTGTGGCGTGTATCCTGGCTGAGATAAAACGAGGAAAATTAAATGGCTATCTTGCACCAATTCCGAAAGGTGACAAACCTTTATATACTTAACATATCGATCATTTGAGCTATTTGGAGTTAACAAGGAAGTCATACAAATATATCCTGTCCGTCATTGATAGCTACTCAAAATTCGTGTGAATTTATCCGTGCAAGACGCCAGAAGACGCCAACCAGAAGGCTATATTCGGAAATCTATTGCAATTGGTTGCAGACAGGTCAGCGACGTTCACATCGAAAGAATTTAAGAGATATTGCGAGGACGAGAATGTTGAACTGCATATATGTAATTACGACCGGGATTCCGAGAGGAAATGGTCAAGTTGAACGGTTAAATCAAATAATAATACCAGCATTGACAAAACTTGCTGGTAATAAACCCGAGGATTGGTTTAAGTATACAAATAGTTTGCAAAGGTACCTAAACAATAGTTTTCAAAGAAGCATTGGTATGACACCTTTTGAAACTATGTTCGGAATTAGGATGCGTTGTTCGGAAGAACTAAAGATTTCAGAAGCTATAGATGAAGCTGCGATTGCTGCCTTTAATGACAAACGAAATGAGATGAGAGAGAGAGAGCAAAGCAAAGCATCCTTAAACTACAACACGAGAATACATCACAATTTAATAAAAAACGAAGGAAGGCTACAAGGTACCAATTAAATGATCTGGTGGTTATTAAACGTACACAATTCGAAAGGAAGGTTAGAGATCACGACAGATACGCCGTGCAGAAAATAGGTGAAGGTGAAGGTCCTAGAGTAACATCAACTGGAGCTGAACACATGAAGCCATACTACGTTTATGACAGTGATGAGTTTAGCGAGGCTAGTGGCTATGAAGATGGAATAGAGCAGTTTTCTAATGCATTCGGGTCCAATGGCAGTGCAGGAGAGCCGTGTGGGACCCCAACAAAATAATGAAATAAAAAAATACTTACCATTTAAAATAATTCGCTCAGAATTTTAAGATTCACCCTGCAATTACTTTAATTCTATTTGTATTAAATTATGTAGAGAAAAATCAAATCCATTATAGTAGAATTATATAAATTGACAAAATATTGTATCATGGTGAACCAGTAGACCAATAGCGAGCATAAGCAAATTTAATAAAATAAATAAATAAAATATATGAATATAAAGAAATAATACTTTCAAAATAACGGACCAAAAATAATGAATATTTCGAGCACATGAACCGTTACGATTTCGGGGCAAAATTTTCCTATTTCGTTCTGCCATTTCAGTTTATTTCGTTAACGTATGGAAACCTAAACCACCTTCCAGAGCACTGTGCCAACACTTCATCCAAAAATCATTTTAGAATCCCGTTTCAACTTCATCCAAAATGCATTCTAGAATCCAATATCCAACACACATGTCAAATCTCGTAATAATCGGTTGAGAAATAGGCAGTTTGACCATAGAAACAGATTGGCGAAAAAAAATTCTAAATTGGACAAGCCGTTCTCGAGCAGGTATAGACATCCAAATATAAAGGCATCTAGACATCCAGACGACAGCCAGATGTCCAGACAGACGGATGGTCATTTTATTTTGCTTTTTTAATGTGGTTTTGGATCAACCAAATTTTTGGTCATTTTTGACAGGATTTCAATGCTTTAGTCTATTTAGACCGAAGTATTTTCCATAGAGATCCATTATATTGGTGTTCGGATTTTTTTTTTTGAATTTTGTTATTTTGGATACAAACTGGAAACAAATGATAAGTGTTGGTGCTTGGAGAATACTTAAAATTTAAATAAATTAACCCGTAATAGAAAAAGATGCTTTTAAGAACATTTATATTATACTTATACGAATTTCTTGCGGTGGGTTCCTTAGATCACCGCGATAGGAATACAGTTTTAAGCATCTGAAATTTTCCCAGTTTTTGACGTGAACTTAACAATTCTTGGAGTTAATACAAAATTTGCCTGAGGTGCTTTTAATTAGCGTACATTTTTCAATGGTTTACCACGGTTTTATAAATTATAAGTTGGTTTGCTAAAATAATTTCTAACAATTTTAAACATTTCGACTTATATTTTCTAGACGTTTTTCTACATTGAATTCAATTGGAAGTAAATCAACCAAAAATGGATTATATCTTGAAAAAACCTTTTAAAGCAGGATTTGTAAAACGTTTCTAGTCGCGACGCAACAGTCTATCCTAATTATGGCCAACAAGGCCCAGGGTGCTTCTCATTACTAAGGATTGTGATTCGATTAATTCATCCAAAATAAAAATGTATAACCCGACGTTTGAAATGAGAGCAAAGATAAAATTTCTGCTAATTTTTATCTAATTGGGCTGTTTAATTTTCCATTGGAATTCCTACATCTAAAATCCATCAATATTATTAGGAATTTATAATTTTCAGGATGATGAATTTTGGTTTAATATAGTGAAATACTGAAACTGGTTTTGGAAATTCAAATTTTTATACTACAAATTCCTTTTTACCCACCTTCCGATTTGAAAGGAATTTTTACCCATTCAAATTCAATAATATTAAAAACGGTCCTCGAATTGTTCCGCCAAAGCCGAAAGTGCGATGTTTAAAATCTTATATTAGAATTAGAGAACAATTAAAATACTTTTGCATGAAGTTTATAGCCTAAACACAAAATACAGTTATTAGTTTAAATAAATTTGTGGAAAAATTTGCCCCAGCTGTGCACGTCTCCAATTTTTTGACGTAGGAACGCCCTATTCTCGGATTCCACATCAATTTTCCATGGCATGTACATTTTTCTATATGGGGAATTTCTTTCGTCTGCTTAGACCTATTCGAAAATATTTCCTAAGTACCAAAAAAATTCAATTTTTATGAATTTTGACAGATGTCCATATGTGGAAAAACGATGTGGAATTCGAGAATAGGGCCCCAGATTTTTAAAATAAAACAAATCAATAAACTTCAGAAATGCATTAAATAATAAATACAACCCTACAACTATTTAAATACGACATTATTAGATCCATAAACACTTGAATACCCAAAAATTTATAAAGTTTACAAATGTTCACGTTTTCTTTTAAAATATGTACTTTCCCCTTACCTTGCAGCTGTATGTTTTGAAATGAAGTTGGTCGACCTCATCGAGCTCCGTCGACAGACACCATAAACATCTGTATCGGTTAAGATTCATGAAGGTAGACAGAAAAACTATCGACATGGTTACTAAAAGAGTTACAACGTGTTTGTCAAGAAAGTTAAAGACATTATGCTAAATGATGATGTATAGCTATATTGTCATTTGAACCGCTTTGTTTATTTATTTAGATCTATTCTACAGTTAATAACTTAATGAATAGCAAAAAAAGAATACTAACGATACGGAACATTACCTGAAAAAACGAAAGCTTTTAAAACGTAAAATGGGATTAAAAATTGCAATTACTAATCGCCTTCCGAAAATACACTCTGAATCTCTCAAAATGAAATAAATGGTAAAATTCATTAAAAATTCTAGCCATTGACTTGGTAGGTTCATTCGAACCATAATTCGTTCTATGAAAGTCAACAAACAAAAATTGCCTTGGACGCAAGCTTCTGGTAGGTACATAAATGCTCCAAGCAGAAAATGAGTTCAAGACACTTAATGCGGCCACTAAGAGGATCACTAACAAACAAGGCAGAGGCAATTTTTCGGCGTTTAACCAACGTATCAATGTGAAGGCACTCACATAGGTAGATGACGATCAGATAAATGACCAAGCTTCCTGGCCATATAGATAGTAAAACGTTTCTGAATAGATTCCAATCTTGCAATATGCACATCATGATGAGGATACCAAACCATTACAGCATATTCAAGGTGAGATCTTACTAAAGAAGTATATAGACTAACACACGAAAATGCATCCATAAAATCCTTTGTCATTCTAAAAATAAAACCTAACATAGAATTGGCCTTTAATATTATTTTATCTATGTGTAACGCAAAAGTTAATTTCTGATCAAACAGAACTCCTAAATCATCAGTTGAAGTTACTCTACAAAGTAGATCTCCATCAAAATAATAATTGACAATATTTGGATTGAGTGTTCTGAAAAACGACATCACCTTACACTTCTGTACATTGATGAACAATTTATTCTTAGAGCACCAACTAGACAATAAATTAATTTCAGATTGCAAAACCTCAGCATCGCTTACAGATTGAGCATGCATGAAAATCTTCAAATCATCAGCAAATAATAAACATTTACAGAATTTAAAAATATTAGGAATATCATTCACGAATAAAAGAAATATAATTGGGCCTAAATGGGACCCCTGAGGGACTCCTGAACGACAATAGATAAGAAGAAATCCATTTAAGAAAATTTGGATGAAGACCAATAACCGAAAGTTTTTCAATAATAATTTTATGGTCGATTGAATCAAAAGCTTTAGCAAAATCAAAGTAAATTGAATCAACTTGGGCGCCTTTAGATTCAAGTGACTCAATAGTGAATTTAGTAAATTGCAACAGATTGGTAGTCGTAGATTTTCCACTGGTGAAACCACGCTGGAAACAAGAAATTATTTCTTTAGTACGGAATAACAAATGTTTCGACACAATTAATTCGAAAAGTTTTGGTATAGACGAAAGAATTGAAATACCACGATAATTTGATATATCCGAACGGTTACCCTTTTTGTAAATTGGAACAATGTGAGAAATTTTCCAAGCTGAAGGAAATTGTCCACAAATTAATGATTGGTTAAAAAGATAACATAATGGAGCTACAAAATATGAGCTCACACATTTGAGTATTGACGAAGGTATCCCATCAGGCCCACATCCATCATTAAAATCTGACAGATATTCATAAATGTCATCTTCAATTATTGTTAGGTACGGAATGTTAAATTGGCAATTACTAACCATAGGGTCGCTATCAAAGGATCCGTAATTAACTTTATACACCGATTGAAAGAAACTAGCAAAACCCACGCAGATTTCAGGAACCGTGCTCAGTTTACCTCCATTAAAAATCATTACCGATGGAAAGCCAGTTGTATTACGTTTTTCGTTAACAAACTTCCAAAATGTTTTACGGTTTTGTTTGATATTAGTTTCAATCACACTTATTTACTGACAATATTAAGAATGAAATACAGATTTAAATTGTTCACGTAGATCAACAAATTTGGATTTATTCAGTTGACAATTATTGGATCTGAATCTATAGTAAGCTCTATTTTTACGGTTACGTAAGTTGATCAAATCAGAATCAAACCATGGTGGGTAATTATAGTTACGTTTTTTCCTCAAAGGTACGAATTTATCAAAAGCAACAAATAGTAAGTCATTAAAATTTTTTACATTTTCATTAACATCATTGGCTCGAAAAAAATCATCCCAACAAACGCCACAGAGATATTCAGAGAGACCAGGTGTGTCGCATTCTTTAAAATCATAAAACGACGAATCATCAAAAGAAAAAACCCGACATTTATCATCTCGATTACCAACATGAAATATAATCTCGAGGGAATTATGATGAATATCATTTTCCTTGAAAGATGTCAAAGACTCATCAAATTATATTAACCAATTCACATATACAATCTACATGACTCAAATAAACATCAGTAGGTGAGCTAGGTGGTATGTACAAAACTATAAAATAAAATAAATTATTACAAATTAAAACTTTGACACATAAAAATTCAATAGAGCCACATCCAGGTACTACAACCAGCTCACTTTGTATAGAAGAATGGGCTGCAAACAGCACACCACCTCCACTTTTTTTAGTGCTGTTAAAAATAAATCTATCACATCTATAAACGGCAAAGTCATCAGAAAAGAACTCATTATTAAAGATCCGCTCATGAAATCCAGTTTCCACAAGAGCAAAAAATTGAAAATCCGTTGAATAAAAGAAATTCAAAAATTCAGCTGACTTAGACGACATACGCCCAACATTACGATAAAATAATCTCGGAGACGTCAAATTATAATGATTAGTTTGTTTATCAAAACGACTGGCATCAGTTAAAGAGTTGGTTAGTTTCGTTGAAGCAGCAGGCCAAGAAGTAGGTTGTAATAAATTTTCAAAATCAGTAACGTCCACATATAATTTAAATGACGAAAAATTATGGTCTGTATCGTTAATCCGTCGAGATATAATACGCTTGGCTTTGTACCAAATGTGCCAGTAGACATCGCATTTCAGTGTATGGTCGATCTTGTCAAACAACAGAATATTGCGGACAACATAGCAAATCTATATCAGCAGGTAGCTGAACCTATATGGGACAAAGTTTCTTTTGAGAGGGAAGTTCTATAAGGAGATATTCGGCACTTGCATGGGTAATAAATTAGCGCCATATCTTGCATGGATTGTAAATTAGCGCAACATATTTAAAACTCCCCACTATTACCTCGTATATCGATATGATAAGTGGATGATATTTTTTCAATAATTAAAAAAACGGAATTGGAACGATTTTTGGAGATGTGGAACTCATAATACCTCACAATCAAGTTCACCTTTGAGTTAGAAGTAGATGGTGTGCTCAGAACCAATTTAAGTTCGGGATCTATCGAAAACCGACGAACACCATGAGATTCATCACTGCCGACTCTCGCCATAATGGATCGCATAAGAAGGCAGCGTTTCACTCTTTAACCCATAGGCTTTACAACATTCCTAAGTCCACGTCTGAGATTGATAAAGAAGTCAAATATATAAAATATGCTGCAAGGATGAATGGCTACAATGAGAATTTCATTAACTTGACTTTGGGTAAACACATCCGCAAGCACCAAATTCAGTCACTTACTAGTTTGTCGACGAAAACGATAATGGCTCCCGTTCTATCCGGCAATCACAAACAAATTGGGAAATTTACTCAAAAAAACATGCCGTAGGTACAAAAAGTACCAATTTAGGATCGATGATTTATAAATACAAAGATGTTTCACCACTATCATCCAAATTAGGGATTTACACTGTCAGATGCGCTAAAATGTGAAAAAACAATATGTTGGGCAAACAGTAAGGTCATCTGATAAGAGACTTCATAAACACTCTGTCGCTGTAAGAAATATAGGGATGTACACAGATCTAGTATTGTAGAACACATGAATAATAATCGAGTACAACAAATCGACTAGGCCACTTCAAGAATAATAAAAACAACTAACGACAATTGGAAATTGGTCGTTGTTGATGGGCAAATTTAAGGATGAACTGATGAACACAGAGGCCAGCCCAATTATTGCAATTTATTCACTGCTGTAAACGCTCTTAGACATCAACACAATTAATGTGGCAGAATGTATGAAAAATAATCACACACATAAACAAGCATACGTTAATTCCAGTCAGTTTAGGATGTATATATATATATATATATATATATATATATATATATATATATATATATATATATATATATATATATATATATATATATATATATATATATATATATATATATATATATATATATATATATACTCGTATATATATTTTATTTTATTTATTTATTTAGCATCAACGGAATAAAAATCCTTTTTTGATTACAATTTAATTTTTCAATTTTAAAATTTAGTTTTTATTAATTTTTTAAAAGAACATTTAGAAATATTAAAATCAAACACATCAAAATTACAGTTAAATTGTCGACAAATCGCCGGGACCAAAGCATTATGTGCGTAATTAGATTTAAATGTCGACAAATATATAAAATTCCTAATACGAGTAGGTTTACAGGGCACATGAATATCAATCTTTGGAAGTAGTTTAGGGAAGTCAATCGAACTGTTAAGCAGATCAGTGATGAATGTTGAAGCAGCACATCTACGTCTTACAAGCAATGAATCCAAATCAGTAATTCTACAGCGGTCACCGTAGAATGGCAAATTCTTTTTATTCAGCCACATTGGAAGGTTCGGATCAAATGGCCAATTCAATTTATGAAGATAGTAAATAATAAACTGCTTCTGTATTCGTTCAATTCTATCGATAAAAATATTGTAAGCAAGATCCCAAATAATCGACGCGTATTCCAAATTAAACCGAACAATGGAACAATACAAAGTTTTAATTGATTGTGGATTGCGAAAATCTTTTGTGATACGACGAATAAAGCCATGTAGAGAATTAGACTTAGCTACTATTAAATTAATATGGTCTCGGAAATTCAATTGATGGTCCAGGACAACACCCAAATCTTTAAATGTTATAACTCGTTCTAGCTGGTGATTACCAATAAGATATTGATGAAGAATAACTGCTTTTTTCCTGGAGAAGCTCATAATCTTGCACTTTTTCAAATTTAAGCCCAATTTATTCATAACTGACTATTTATACAGCAAATCAAGATCACTCTGCATTTTATTACATTGTTGCGGGCTACATACACTTCTTGATATGGGAGCCCTGAGGCACTCCAGAATGAACTTCAATCATCTTAGATGTAGACCCGTTAATTTGAACTACGTGCTTCCGATCACGCAGATACGATTCAATCCAATCCAAAAACAATTTACTCACTCCAAATCTGTCCAGTTTGGCAAGAAGTAACTCAAACTGAGGTGAGTCAAATGCTTTCGCAAATTCAGTAAAAACCACATCAAGCTGACATTACGAGTCAAAGGCACTGAATACTTTAGATGTTAAACTTAAAAAAATTGTAGTGGTAGAACGATGCCTGACCAGTGATGGGAATTTGAACGTTGGTAATTATTTTCTACTAATTACCAACTTTTTAAAATTTTATATGGAGTAGGTAAGTCAAAAATGTCGGTAGATGTTGGTAATGTTGGTAAGTGTTGGTACACCGATTTTGCTTTGTTTAATATGTTGGTAAATAAAAAAATAAAAAAAAAACAATACGATCTGTCAGTTACAGTTTTCAAGTTATTTAACGTCTAAAAATCAAAGCAAGTGGATGTGTTTTTTGGTTTTATACGCTTTATACGATACCTGTTAACGTTGTGCAATTTTCATTAAGTTCTATTTTTATTGTGTATTTTGGTTATTATTTTGTTGGATATTTTATGGAAATCTAGCTAAACGATTGAGACGACGAAATGAGTGTAAAAAATAAAATTAGAGGTAAACCATTTCATGATTATTGGGAAGAAGGTGAATACGAAAAAATAACGGTAGTTTACAGTGGACGGACAAGAGTAGCTGCACTTTGCAAATATTGTGCGTGTGTTTTAAAAAATACTACCAAATCGAGGCTAGAATCACACCGGTAAGTTCATATAAATATTACTTTTTACCGTTTAGAGTGCATATGACCTAGATATGTTTATGTTTAAATTTTATTCCAATTTAATAGAAAATGTTGCAACAAATCGGCAAAAAAAACAAATGTTGTTAATTTAGATAACGATATCACTTCAGATTCAACCAGTAATTCGATATCAAATGAAAACATAGATTCTGATTCAACCAATTGTTCAATTTCAATCGAAGAATCTACATCAACTGAACCGGCAACGCAAATTGAAACTGTGCAAAATCAAAATATTGCTGAAAATATTATAACAACGGCTGAGATAATTTTTGTGGAAGATGATCAGTTTTCTACACAAGAATTATTTGACGCATATATGAATAGAAACGTAAAATGATTTCTATGAAATTTGCTATTCCTAAAATTAATACATTTATGTTTAAATAGGTCGAAGAAATCAGAGAATCACCATCTCTATATGTACAACCATCTTCATCTCACACGGTAGTCCAACTAACATCTACATTATCGGAGTCAACGCTTTCAACGCCATCACCTTCAGATAATCCCTGACCATCACCAGAATTAGTTGTTTCAAAGGGGGAGAAAAATAAAAATCACTTCCTAAGTCCAAAGGTTGTTAAAAAGCGAATGAAACAAAACCAGAACGCTGGAAACAAAATTGACAAGTACATGGATAGTGTAAGTGCCACCGAAAAAGAAGAGATTGATGATCTTGTGGTTTGATTTTTTTTCGGATGTAATATTCCTTTCTCAACGGTAGAGTCGGATAATTTCAAAAATTTAGTGAAGAAATTGCGCCCAGCATATAAGCCACCTTGTCGAAAAACGTTAGCTTTATCTTTGCTGGATAATGTTCATAGAATGATTTCAATGACCGATACCCAAAATTTAGGTAAAGAATCCGTACTTCTCATTGACGGATGGAAGAATTCCGCCGCAAATTCAAAAAATGTTCACCAGTGATAATAAACGTGCATTTTTAGAGGCCTTTGATTTTACCAGCGTATCTTAAAGTGGGGTGGAGTTAGCTAAGGTTGTAGAACAATGTATTACAATAGCAAGAAATAAATTTAAAACTGAAATGTATTGTGTCGTTTCGGACAATGACAGAAATATGGTGAAAATGGGCACATTGATTAATATTTGGTTCTCTAATTGCAATAGTCATACTGGCAATTTGTTAGCTAAAGACGTTGATAATAAAAGTGAGAATCTTTTATCTCAAATAACACCTATTCTAAAGGATTTCAAGCAGCCAAAACTGGAAAAATATCTTATTGATCTTGGTGGCTCCAAGGTTTTATTACCAGCCGAAACGCGATGGTGCAGTAGTCGAGATTGTTTCCAATAATTTATAGAAAATTTAAGTTTCATGAAACAATTAGCCGCAGTTGAAGAAAACCCGCAAACTAAATTAAAATCTGCTAAAACAAAATTAAGCTGTTCGACGATAACCTAATCGCTAACGTAAAAAAGCAAATTAAAATACTAGATCCTATTTGTGCACTGATCAATACCTGTCAAAAAAGTGATTGTTCTCTTGGTGAAGCAGCAGAAGAATGGCTTAAATTGGAACAACCTAACCGATATGACGAACTTCTAGAAAAAAGGAAAAAGATGGCATTAACAACTTTGGGTCTGGCTGCCAATAGAATTCATCCTTTATATCGTGGAAACCGCTTATCTAAGGATCAGCTAGCAGAAGTTGAAATAGTTTTCCTCGATAATTTAGATGTAACCGGCTTAGAAGGCTACCAACTATTAAGAGTGAAGGCATTTTTGATGTGTTGAATAAAAAAATAGGATTGCCAGGAATCACTTACTGGGAATTTGCAGCGCGTCATTTTCAAGATATTTCCTCTTTGGCTCTAAAATTATTAAGAATACCGTCTTCGTCCGCGCAACTGGAGCGACTATTTTCAAATTGGTCTTACATCCACTCTAACGTAAGAAATCGTCTGGGATTCGAGCGATCAAAAAAATTAACGAATGTATATTATTCTTTAAAAGTAGCTGATACTAATAAAACAGATGAATACTGACTGAATTAAATTTAAAATTTTGCATTTTTAATTTTTGTACCTGTAGCCGCTTATCATGGTAGATTAACAAAAAAATGAATATTAATCCACTAATTAGTAACCAAATAATTCCAACTGCATTGAGGTGAAAATAACCAACAAATGTATTAACCAACATGTTTGTAATATGTTGGTAAATACAAGAAAAAAAATAAATAACCAACAATGTTGGCCAACGGAAACCAACGTTGGTTGGTAATTTTGTTGGTATATGATTGCCATCACTGTGCCTGACGAATCCATGTTGTTGAAGTGATAAAAAAGGTTTAACATTAAAATACAAATAATCAGAAATAATAAGCTCAAATAATTTTGGAATTGATGATAATATAGATATGCCACGATAATTTTTAATGTTGCTCCGTTTTCCGGATTTAAAAATGGGAATTATAATTGACTTTTTCCATACCAACGGAAATACACCACTCTTCAGGGACGCATTAAATATCAGAGATAGTGGTAATGATAGCGAGCTGTTAAGATCTTTAAGTATTTTTGCAGTATGTTATCAAAACCACATCCCGATTTCATCTTGGATGTACCACGGCTGAAATCTGAAGGTATTCCAATTAAATTTTGATGATGTGAACTACGAGGTCCTAATGAAATATCAATAGCATTATCATAGTATTTTTGATAGACTGATTGGAAAATTGAGCAAATAATTCACATATGTCCTCAGCAACAAAGGCAGTTACATCATTTAACGGCATCATTGGTGGATAACCAGAACATTTTCTTTTGACATCAACAAAAGGCCAAACTAGTTTTGGGTTTAAAATTAAGTTATTTTCCAGCCGTGAAATATAGTTCCTATAGGCTCGGCGTTGTTCCTTATCAAATGCCCGGCGTAGTTGTAGAAAAGTATTTAGACAATCCAAGTTATCACCAAATTATTTGGCAAATGTGTGTGCCTTATTCTTCTTATTTCTTAAATTGACCAAATTGTTGTCAAACCATGGAGGATGGTTATTCTTACGTTCATAGCATTTAGGTACATGTTTGTCGAAAGCATCAAATAAACCAAATAAAATGAGTCGACTAGAGCATTAACATCACTCTATTTAGAATTGAAAGTTACTTCCCAATCCACCAATTCAAAAATCTCCTGCAGACCGGCAATATCAGCCTTATTAAAATTGTAATTTAACCTTAGATGTGCGTTGTTGATGAATTTACAAAACAGCTCCTGGCAGTCAAAGTTAATTTCCAATCCATTGTGGTGAAATCTATCCGAAACAAAAGGTTCCAACGACTTAGTAACCAATCCACAATTAGGATCATTCAATAAAACTAGATCCAGGATTTTACCATTCAAGTTAGCAACTTTACAAATTTGATGTAAAATTAAAGACAACATGGCATCAATAAAAATCTGTTCCATATCACTCGAAACATTGGATGGAAAAACAGAAGCAGTTTCATCATCATCAGTATACCAACATAAACCCGGAAGATTTAAGTCAACCAATACACATATGGTGTCTAATGCACATGACTGTGATACAACATAATAAAAATTTGCACAGGGTAAGCTATAAACCTCAGCAGAGCTTAGAGGTGGGTCGTATGCAGCATATAAATATAATGATTTTACTATCCAAGATAATTTCACCGCAACATATTCCACAGTAATATTCGGACATACTACATCACAGTTTATAATTGAATTATGTACAGCTACAAGAACTTGACCACCATCAGATTTATCACTTGTTAGTCTGGGACGGGAATAGTTAATAATATAAATGAAATAGAGTCTGAGAAGGAAAATTTTATACAGACTAATATGGATATTCTTAACGGTTTTGGTTGTTTTCCGGATTTTTACAATATAAAATTGAAAGATAATTTAGTACCGATATCTGATCAGCCTTATAGAATTCCGCTAAAATTAGAAGAGAAAGTAAAAGAAAAATTAGGTCAAATTGAATCTTTAGAGATTATATCCAAAGAAGAAAATCCAAATGAATGGGTCAGTAGAATGGTTATTGTCGTAAAACCAGACAAATCTTTAAGATTTTGCCTCGATCCCAAGCATCTGAATGCAAACATGGGTGTGGGTTGGGTGGTGGTGTTTAGTGTCTTAGATTTAAAAGACAGTTTTTAGCAGATACAGTTGGATGAGAAATCATCCAAAATTTGCACAATCAGTACGCCCTACGGCTGCTATAGGTTCAATAGGCTTCCGTTTGGTATAAATATAGCATCAGAAGTATTTCAAAAATTTAACGTTAAAAGTTTCGGTGACATAAAAGGAGTATTTATATATAAACGACCTGCTCATTTCGGCTAATTCTCATGAAGAACTTGATCAAATTTTGAGCCAAGTAGTGAATCGAGCAAGACAACTAAACATAAAATTTAATATAAATAAATTCCAATACAAACTAAATACGGTTAAGTATTTTGGTTATCTGTTTTCTGCAGATTTGATCGCTCCAGATCCAGTCCGTATCAGTAGTATTATCAAATACGACATGCCAACAGATAAAAAAGGCTAACAACGTTATTTGGGTACGATACATTTTTTGAGAAACTTTATACCTAATTTCGCTAAACTGTCAACCCCGTTAAGAGAGCTTTTAAACAAAAACTCCGAATGGTATTGGCTACCAATTTATACAAAGGTAGTGGATGACTTCAAAAGAATCATTACCAATACCAACGGGTATTAGCCAATTTTGATCAAAGCAAGGAGATTACAATCCAGACCGATGCATCAAAAAATTGCATAGGCTGTTGCCTATTACAAGATAAAAAGCCCATTTGCTATGCATCACGAAGTCTAACTCCTGTGGAAATCAATTACGCGCAAATAGAGAAAGAGTTTTTGGCAATACTTTTCTCCTGTAGAAAATTTCATAACTATAACTATGGACGAAAAATAAAGATAAATACAGATCATAATCCATTAGTTAATATAATGAGTAAAACAGTGAGTGAAATAAACTCGAATCGTCTTCGAAGAATTAAAATAAAACTATTGATCTATGAATTAGAAGTGGTGTGTCTACCAGGCAATTATATGCACTTTGCCGACGCTTTATCTAGAGCATGCAAACAAGTAGTTGACGAAAATCTTGCAGATCAAGACTTAGCTGACATAGTTCACACCATTAACATGTCAGACGAACCCAAAACTGAATTCCAGACTGAAACTTTGAAAAATTCAATTTTATTGGATTTAATAAACAATTATCATACGGGTTGGAGCCATTCTAAGAAGAATGTACCCAATTCTCTTCGAATTTATTGGAACAAACAAAATGAAATTTGTCACTCCGTTTAAAAATGATCAAACCCGTTCACCAATCACATTTTGGAATATGTAAATCAATAGCTCGTGCCAAGACCATATTTTACTGACTAAATATGGAGGCAGACATTGAAAATGAAGTAAAAAGTTGTCAAATATGTGAAAATACCAAAATTCCAATATTAAAGAAAAAATGATAGCTCATGAAGTGCCAAATCTACCATTCCAAAGGTAGGAGCGGACATATTAGAATTAAGCAACAGAAGCTATTTAGTTTTGGTTGACTATTTTTCTAAATACATAGAGTTAAAACCGAATGAAAATAAAACCGCTCTCGAGATAGTTAAAAAATTAAAAGACATAGTCTCTACTCACAGAATCCAACAGACATTTATTAGTGACAATGTCCCATTTAATAGTTACGAATTTAAAAAATGTTCCTATGATTGGAAATTCAATATTGTAACCTCAAGTCCACAGTACCCTCAAATAAACGGCCAATCAGATAAAGCAGGAGGTATCTGCAAAACCATGCTGAAGAAATCAATAGAAACCGAAACCGATGTTGAATTATTTCTCTTAGAATATCGTAACACGCCGGTAATAGGTTTAAAAGCATCACCAAATGAGATGTTAATGAGTCGTTTAACATGTTCTCGTATTCCAATCTCAGATAATGTTTTAATGCCAAAGATGATACCAAAGATCCAAATGTACAAAATAGCTTAAGAGCTCGGAAGGTCGAAATCGGGAAATACTATGACAGGTCTGCTAGAAACCGATTAGATTTAAAAGAAGGGGATAATATAGTATTCCAAAACGGTAAGGTGTGGGAACCGGGAGTTGTCATACAAAAACACGAAACACCACGTTCTTTTATCATTAAAGATGAAAACGGTCGTATTAAACGAAGAAACACCATTTAGGGACACGCATTGCGACTTTGGAAATTCACACAATGGTAATGAAAATTCGAATATAGTTTCTTAAACAAGTAAAATAAATAAATATTTTAATTTAAAAATAAAAGATAATAATATAGCAATATAAACGGTAGCTAACTGCATAAGAAGCCTCGTACTGCGTTAGTCCTTACCGGTGACAATAGGTTTCACTACTAAATTAATTGATCATCAAAAAAATTTCAACCCATAACTCATCCAAAATAAATCATTTCTTCTAATTAAACAACATTGAAATAGTTTCACTTTTCACTTCAACAGTTTAAAGCAAAATACTCGATCGCGATCTACCAATTAAACAAAACACCCAATCTGGCATAAATTCAATTATTACGGAAAATTGATATTTAATTTTACCAATATTTTTCGAAATTTATTTTGTTGCCGATTTTACTTTTCACCTTTATGCAGATCACTTTAAAAATTTAGGTTAGTTTAAAATAAATTTTCACCAAATTAAATTTCGTTATGTACCTTTTGTCTCTTGAACCAATGCAGTGCAGCATAAAATTTAAAATTTCAATGTCATTAAATGAAACGCTGACAATGATCTTGTATCATACAAATACAACAAAAATATGAGCAATAATTGCTTTCCAAATAAACGAGTAAACAACAACGAGAAACACAAAAAAAAAAAAAAACTCAAACTTGGAATGAAATGAAAAGTGAAATAACGCACCATAATCATTATTGTATTATAAAAAATAAAAAAAATTATATATGATGATCTTCACATAACGATCATGCTATTCAAGATCGCATATATAGAACCGTAAAACTTTCACTACACAAAAGCCGGTTATTTATTAAATTGTAAAATCGAAATTTACTTATAAAATACAAAATATGCATAATTATTTGTATGCAGCAAGAATATGTAAAATAAGAAGATCGTAAACGCGCGATCATTATCGCAGAATTAAGAAAAAAACAAAAATTTAACTTACGATCATAAATTTTTGAAACTTCATTTTAAAATATTTAATTTAATGAACACTAATCACTTAAAAAAAACAAGACGATCGTATTTTAATTAATTTTTAATTATTCATAATTTTTTGACGATCACACATACATATATATTCTCACTTGTTTAAAACAAATCACAATATAACACTATGTCACACTACTTAGGGCAATAATCCAAAAAACGATCGATCGATATTAAACAAAAATTTCACTTTATTCAAAAATATAAATTTTGATCAAGAGATTTGGGTACACAGTGTTAACTTTAGCAGCCTTAAAATATAACTGTTTTAAAATTCAATTTTGTATCTTGCTTAAGTCAATTTCGATCTTCATTCGATGGATGATATTTTATTATTAACTTTATATTTTTTGTTTTGTGCTGCTTTAACGCCAACAACTATCACACGTTGATTACAATTATTAAGCGACGACGATAAAACAAGAAGTTAAAAAGAAAATTTCACTGACCAAAATTAAAAAAACATAAACATTAAAACTGTGTAATCACATTGCGATCTTGTTGCTCTCAGTATTTACAATTTAATATATTACAAGAGAAATGTTACAATAAAATTGGTGTTGAGGTTAAATTCGATGTATTTTTGGTGTGGTGTTAACGATGTGCCTCATCATGGCATTAAATTTAGTATTGCGCTCTTGCATTAAGGTCAGCAAAAAAAAAAATGTTGAAGATTTACTTTTTGGTGTTTTTTTTTTGCTTAAGCACAGCGAATTATATTTGAGGCTGCGCGTGTTAATTAAATTTCTATTGTCAACGTGTGAAGGTCTAGGGTTTGATTTTATTAAATCAATGAATTTATTTATGAGGATTAATCAAATTTGTTGTGTCATTAATTGTTTTGATTGAATTGTTGTAATACTATGTTGTTGCATAATTATGAAGGTAATTGATGTATTTGGTTGCACACACTTATGAGGCCAGGGTAAAATATTGTAGGTGTGCTTACATGTCATGTGTAAGCAATGAGTGGGTAATGAAGTTTCACATTCTGGAATGTGCTTGAAATATATATGTGCTACCCTTTAATGTGCAATACGCGTAAATTTACAAGATCACGTATATTAGGTTCACATTTTCTCTAAATTATGATTGAGCATCTTCAGAAGAAAAATTTTCCAGGTAGTGAAGGTTTGATATTGAACGTACCTTGACGGTCTTAGGGCTTAGAGAGAGAAAGAGCTTAAGAAGTCTATACGAACTGTCATACCCGGACACTTTTTAATAAGTTTTACTAGTTTTTTGAACTTCTTTATTGGGTTTCACGATAACAATTATTGGGAATAAGCATTGAACGCATTCGAATCATTTCATATGTTTCACTGTATTTAACTATTGTAGCTAACTTCACTTGAGTCAAGAATATCTTCTTCCAGTGACACAACCTAAAAGAAGCAAAATAAACCCTGTTGAAGTTAGCCGAAAGTTTCCAGCCGAAAGTGAAAAGTCGATAATGCAGATTACGTTATTCACATTCCAGCCGAAAATAAATCAGCCTCTAGGATGTTATGTCTGAAGATGGATTGCATTGATGTGATTACTCAATAGCTATCGCAGGAAAGAAATTCAGTTCAAGTTTCCCGTGGAAAATCTCGGAAAATTCAAAAAAGTTTCCCGCCGAAAGAAAGAAATGGATGAATAAAATTAGCCTCTAGAGTGTTATGTCTGGAGATTGATTGCATTGATGTGACTTGTCAATAGCTATCGCAGGTAAAAAATTCAGTTCAAGTTTCCCGTGGGAAATTTCAGAAAATTCGATTTTCCAAAAATCATTAGA
Organism: Tipula vernalis; assembly: GCA_958295665.1. Taxonomy (NCBI): domain Eukaryota; kingdom Metazoa; phylum Arthropoda; class Insecta; order Diptera; family Tipulidae; genus Tipula; species Tipula vernalis. The sequence continues at coordinate 389,894,412 of OY282559.1, read as the reverse complement.
AAATTTGTATAAAATCAGCCTCTAGAGTGTTATGTCTGGAGATAAATTGCATTGATGTAATTACTCAATAGCTATCGCAGGAAAAAAATTCAGTTCAAGTTTCCCGTGGGAAATCTCGGAAAATTCAAAAAAGTTTCCAGGCGAAAGTCGAATTTTCTGAGATTTCCCACGGTTAACTTGAACTGAGTTTGTTTTCTACGATAGGTATTGACAAATCAAATCAACGCAATACATCTCCAGACATAACACTCTAGAGACTGATTTTATACAAATTTTCTAATAATTTTTGGAAATTTTCCGAGATTTCCCACGGGAAACTTGAACTAAATTTTTTTCCTGCGATAGCTATTGACAAGTCACATCAATCCAATCCATCGCTAGACATAACACTCTAGAGGCTGATTTTATACAAATTTTCTAATAATTCTGATTTTCCGATATTTTCTACGAAGCAAAGTTTTAGACGCAAATTTATTGGCAACTTTCAGCTAACTTTAACAGTATTCAAAATAAAAGTTTTTTAAAATCAAAATTAATCTGGAATCATCCGTAATTTATTTTCAAGTTTCCAGCTCTGCTTAGTTAAATTCCATTAGGTTATTGGCTCAGTGGATGAAGAATACGGATATTTCGAAAAATAAGGGCAGATTAATTGGATAAAGTGAAATTGATTTTTCGGTGTTGTGAAATTCACATACCGAAAAGGATGGCGTCAGCTGAATCAAGATACAGCATTTCAAAGCTAAACGGAACAAATTATTTTGTATGGAAATACAAAATGGAAATGCTTCTTAAGAAAAAATGTTTATGGGCAGTTATCAATGAGGTACAGCCATCACCAGTTACAGCAGCGTGGACAACAAAAGATGAAAAGGCACATTCAACAATTGCATTGAATGTAGAAGACGATCAAATTCATTACATTATCGGTGCAGATTCAGCAAAAAATACATTGAGAATTCTTAAGAAGGAAACGTACGAATCAAACACATCAAGCAATCGTGTGCATGCAACAGCGGCTTGATGAAGGCGGAGATGCGGAAAAACACATGAATTCCATGAACGAGCTGTTTCGAAAAATATTGGCGCTTGGTGCTGATTTTGGTCCGGAATGTTTTATGAGTGCTACATTGTTGGCTTCTTTGCCATCAAGCTACGATGGTTTTGTAACAGCGCCCGAAGGTAAAGAAGCGAGTGAATTGATACTCACGTTGGTTAAATCAAAGGTTCTCGCGGAACTCAAAAGAAGAATGGATCGAGGCGGAACAACGGATGACACTGCATTAAAAGTTGACACATCAAGAGAAGGTCAAAAAGTTGAAAAAAAAAAGTTTGAGTGCTATTTTTGCAAAAGAAGCGGTCACATCAAAAAGGATTGTCGAAAATACAAAGCCTGGCTCAACAAAAATGGCGAATCTATGATGGCTGGATTATCGATTCAGGTGCCACATGTCACATTGCCAGTTCTAAGGATATTTTCGTCAATATCGACATGAATTGTAGTGATAAAGTAAGCGTTGCAAGTGGTCAACAATTAACAGCTGCGGGTAAAGGCACAATTAAAGTTAATTATCTGAATGAGGAAAATCAAAGTGTTCCAGTAAGAATCACAGACGTGTTGCTAATGACAGATATCAAGGAAAATTTACTTTCAGTGAAAAAGCTAACGGAAAAAGGTTTTCAAGTAAATTTCAAGGGCAACAAGTGTGAAATAAGGGAAAACAGTCGGCAAGTTGCAGTTGGCGAAATCAGCGGTAAACTTTACAGACTAAAGGAACCTCACAAAGTTTACTCGGTCGAAAAGGAATCCAATGGCTTCATACATTATTGGCATAAGGTTTTAGGCCATAGAGACATCAAAGTTGTGAAATCATTGGCGAAACGAAATTTGGTTAAAGTCATCAACTTTAGCGAGTGTACAGCGGATTGCGAAATCAACTCCAAGTGCAGAGTGTGTCTCGAAAGAAAAATTACTCCATTCAAGTTTCCGGTCAAGTCGAGTAATAAAGCAGTTGCAGTCATGGATCTGATTCATTCGGATGTTTGTGGTACAATGCAAACGACCACACCATCAGGAAATCGTTATACATTGTAACATTCATAGATGATTACTCAAAATTTACAGTCAGCTACCTAATCGCAAATAAATCATCAGTTTACAGCAAATTCAAGGAATATATTGCGATGGTAAAGGTTCAATTCGGAAAGAAAACTAAATGCATCCGTACAGATCGAGGAGGAGAGTACATCAGTAATGAATTCGTGAATTATTTAAAGTTGAGCGGAATTCAAATCCAGAGAACTACTGCGTACACACTTCAACAAAACGGAACAGCGGAACGCAAAAACAGAATGTTGGTAGAAATGGCTCACATGCTAATTGACGCAGGTCTAGAGAAAAATTTTGGGGCGAAGCTGTAACGATGGTTAACTATGTCCAGAATCGTTTGCCAACAAATGGTACAGAAACAACGCCATATGAAGGCTGGTTCCAGAAAAGTCCGAATATGCAATACTTCAGAAAATTCGGATCAGAATGATATATGCATGTACCATGTGTGAAAACAGTGCTGGTCGGTTATGATTACGAATCAAAGGCATAATATTGTTACAGTCCGGAAACCGATCGAGTTACAGTTAGTCGAGATGTTCAGTTCATCGAAAGGGGCCATTTGTTACCTATCAAGTCCAGCAAAGATTATCAACAGGAACAAATTATCGACAATTCAGAGTTGAATAATTTTGAAGATGCAGAAAACGATCAGGTGCAAAAGGAATTCGTCGATGAGGAAGTTCAGGAAGAGAATCCAATACAAGATTACGTTCAGAATGAAGATGAAGAGCAAACTGTTGTGTGACGATCACAACGTGCTAACAAAGGAATTCCACGAAAGAAACTTATTGCAGAAATGAACGTGTTGAGTTCAGTCATTCAAGAACCAAAGTGCTACGTAGAAGTTATCAAGGGTGATCAAAAGAGGCTGTGGATTTAAGCAATGACAGATGAGATGAAATCATTGATGGAGAATCAAACATGGGAGCTTGTGAAAATTCCAGAAGGTGCAAATCTAGTTGGCTGGAAGTGGATTTTCAAGTTAAAGTGCAATTCAGATGGAAAAAGTAGTCAGACACAAGGCCAGGCTTGTTGCTCAAGGTTTTTCGCAAAAATACGGTACTGACTATTATCAGGTGTTTGCTCCAGTTGTTCGTCAAACTACGTTTCGAACATTGCTTACAGTGGCAGCAAACAAGGACATGAAGGTTTATCATCTAGATGCGAAAACGGCTTTTCTCAACAGTGAATTGTCTGAAACAATTTACATGAAACAACCTCCAGGATTCAAAGTTGAAGGTGGCGAAGATTTAGTGTGTCAATCAGCGCGCAATTGGAACCAAACAATTCATCAAATTCTCATCGATTTCGGTTTTGTTCAAAGCAAGAATGATCCGTGCTTGTACACCTACAAACATGATGGAAAAATATGCTACGTATTAATCTACGTCGACGATGACGTCATTGCTGGTGAAAATAACGAAACAATCTCCAAGTGCGAAACGTTTTTAAGTTCGAAATTCAAGATTAGGAACTTGGGAGAGATTAAGGATTTCTTGAGTCTTCAAGTCAAGAAGGAAGCAGATGGCTATTACACGTTGAATCAGACTGCTTACATTGGAAAATTACTAAAGGATTTCCAAATGTCTGATGCAAAGGAGTCCTCAAAAGATGTCCAGTCCAAACCAGGAGGGTTGGAACGAATTGAAACGAGTATTAAAGTATCTCAAGGGTATACTGCCGGTTTACAATTGTCACTTGGCAAGAGTGATGGTACGGATCAGTTAATCGGATATGCAGATGCAAGTTGGGCTGATGATCGTGCAAGCAGAAAGTCACAATCTGGTTACATATTCAAGTATTGTAACGGTATTCTCAGTTGGTGCAGTCGAAGACAGGATTGCATTGTGTTATCATCAACGGATGCAGAATTTATGGCGTTGTCTGAAGCATGTCAAGAGGTGAATTGGATTCGTCGTTTACTCAATGATTTCGATCAACGCATTGAAAAACCGACAACAATTTTCGAAGGCAATCAAAGTTGTTTGAATTTCGTTAAGGAGCAGAAATTGTCGTCACGTACCAAACATATTGATGTTCGAGAGGCATTTGTCAAGGATAACATCGACAAATGTATTGTTACATGCCAATATTGCCCTACGGAAACTATGGTGGCAGATTTGTTGACAAAACCATTGGCGGGACCTCGTTTCATTGTTCTTCGGGATGCATGTGGAGTTAACTGATGATTCAAATGAGGAGGAGTATTGGAAATAAGCATTTAACGCATTCGAATTATTTCATATGTTTGTATTTAACTATTTTAGCTAACTTCACTTGAGTTAAGAATATCTTCATCAAGTGACACAACCTAAAAGAAGCAAAATAAATGTTTTTTACAAAAAATTTAATCTGGAATCATCCGTGTTTTATTTTCAAGTTTCCAGCTTTGCTTAGTTAAATTCCATTAACATTAACACTATCGTCAAGTAGAAAACTAACGTACCGGAACGGCTCTAATAGCACGAATTTCTTGAAATCATCCAGCACAATCAACGCCCCATCTCAGGCCGGGTTATAGAATTAACCGCCTTACTCTATATCGTCGAAAGCCATTGTATTTCAAGCCCACTCAGATACATCGCTTTACTTGTAATATGAACCAAAATTTGATCCTCGAATTCTGCATTGTTAAAGGCCGGAGAATCTAATTTTCTGTGAAGTGGCCCCCCATTTGTTATATTATCTTTGATTTTAGATTCCTCAAAAGCTTCAAGCCGAGCATCGGGAGAAGAATTAAGGGCTGGCAAATTAAGGATAAAGCATGTGATACCACATTGACCGGTCCTTTCCTGCACCCTTTTTCAAAACCGAATGCCTGTGAGTTTAGACTACAACGGCCAAGTCGTCATGACAAATCCTTCTGAGACATGAGTCCTCTATATAAACGAGAAACATTTGTACGCTAGGAACTACTAATTCTGCCACTGAATAATTCCTTTAAGCGTTCTTCAGCATTTGTAACATGAATGAGCTGGGGAACTAGCGTCACACTGTGTAAGGAAGGGTTTTTTGTAGTCAGGATTTATCTGACGAGTTACCTGCAAAATATTTAACGATTGAAGTTTTCGGCATTCAAAGAAGATATGTTCAGTGAAATACCAAACAGTCTCCAGGCTGCTACAAATACTTCCATGCATTTTTTATGGTCGTTAAAAACCACTAAGAGCATTTATATACCCGAACGCATGTTGTGATGTCTACTAGCTGTGTTTAAGTATCGTTATTCGGATATTTATCCGGTCCAGTTCCCATCTCACTGGTAATAGCACCCCTATCGAAAACATCATTATAACTCACCTGCGCGTACTATAGGGTTCCTCAAAACGGGATCCTGCTGAGATCCTGTTATTGTCTCAAACATGTGACCGGGATTTCCCGGTTTTCGATTTTTTTTTATGTACTCATCTAACTATATAACGGCATAGTAATAATATATAACAGCAGAACCTCGGTTTCAGGGATTGGCCTCTCTTTAATTCTGGATTATAATTTAAGCCCGAATGTAGAACGTTTAAATATCCATACGTTTATCCATTAATAGCATTTTCAAGTCAAACTCAGGCAGATTAGGAAGTAACTTGGTGATTTATTAACCGATTATGATGAAATTCAGGATGCAAAATGGAAATGTGATTCTAAAATGAGTGTTAGAGAAAGTTCGGGAATGTGGCCAAGTAGGAAGGAACTTGGTGATTTCGTTACCGATTATGATAACATTCACGATGCATGATGGAAATGGGATTCTAAAATGAGTTTTACATGAAGTTCTGATATAAGGCCATTTAGGAAAAACTTAGCTGTTTCTTTACCGATTTCATGTCGTATTTAGCGAATTTTACCATAATCGGTTTATAAATAACCGAGTTTCATCATATTTGGCCATATTCCAGAACTTTTTCTAAATGTGGGTTTCGTAATCGGTTAACAAATAGCAAATTTTCCTCCTAAATAACAATTCAGAACCCCATTTTGAATTAAATCCGTTAAGAAACCGTCAGGTTCCTTCCTAATTTCCTTAGAATCCCAATTCCATCGTTCTAATCGAATTTCTTTTTAATCGGTTAATAAATAACCAAGTTATAATCAGCCTGAATTTGACTTGAAAATGCTATTGATGCGGATACAGCTTCTATAAGGGATATTTAAACTTTCCACATTCAGATCTAAGGGCAATCGAAAATAAGAGACAAATATATCACCAATTAGGCTCTTAAACCTAGATTTTACTGTAAAATATTATTCCTATGCCGTTATATAGTTAACACCGGGAAACCCTGGGATTTCCCGGTTACATATCTGATGCAGAAAACGAGATCTTAGAATTCCGTTGGAGAATCCCCAAACTACCTATGTGGATTTTAGATAAAAGACTACTAACACTAAATAAATTGAAAATCGGGAGATCCTGGGATTTCCCGCTCATACTTTTGATAAATTAAGGAGGATATAATATTGGATCTTTTGTATAATTTTCAACTCCACAAAGCATGACTCCTTATACGGTGGTTAAGATAGTAGTGACGTTTAGTAATTAATTGGTTAGGGAGTTACGAGGACTGAGAACTTTTTCGACACTTCTTATGGATATAACTATCCAAATTTCGGGGGAACCTGAGGATGGGAGGTAAAGTGATTACCGATGTCATCGTGGTTGTAACAAATGACATAATCGTGATTTAAGGTAGGTTGCGTTCTGTTTAATATCGGCTCTTCCAAATGTTGGGGTCTTTTTGATGGTATAGTGGCCTTTGGATGGCAGCAAACTGAGAAGACAAATTCTGTACACGAAATGAAGTTGTATGTAACTCTGAATTCATGACTAAACCAAAATTGCGGATATCAAATTCGAACTATTGGGGATAGCCGCGGCTGTGGTAACATAAGCGAGGCAAAAAATGAAATAAGGAAAAATTGAGATTACACCTGTTACACGGTTATAATGCACAAAAGTTTATTTTCAATTCAAACCACGTTTTTTCCTAGCTGACTGATACAAGTACCAATTAAGTCGCCGCTGTTGTCAAACTGCATATCTGTGTAAACTAGTATAGTAAACCCGCTCACATGTTTTTTCGTAGTACTGACAATGATATACTCAGTTGAACCGTTAGACTCCAAACTTGCTGATAGCAGTCAAGAAAGGATTCGTTCGGTAACTCGGGACGAAATCGGAACGCCAATTTTTAAATCGTTCTACCAAATGATGACGAAATTTGACCCAATTTGCTGTTGGATTTTGTTGGAAACTAACTTCAGTCAGAAGTTATTCGTTTGTTAAATTCATCGAATGTGCCTACGGTTAATCGGTATATTTAATCAGTAACAAATTAATCGGTATGCCTATTGAGAGGCACCAAAGGACAAACCAGTTCTGGAATTTAACGTATCGACTATTGCAATATATACCACACAAGGAATTCTGTTAACCGTTGATATGCAGACATGTGCAGGAAGTGTGACGTTGATGTATTTCATAATGGGTAACGAAAAGTTAGATTTTGCGGAACCTCTTGAAGTTCTTTATTAGTTAAGATTTGCGTTATAATTAAGATTTGCTTTAGTATGATAAAACGTTTGTTTGCCTGAAAATGGTGGTGCCTCTGGAAGTCAACTTGTTTTGCTTAGGGTTTCATTTCAATGTAACCGCTGTGGCCACTTTATGGCCATCCTTGTGTTCTAAATTCTGTTTAATATATTAAAGTTCATCATTATTGGATTAGGTTGGCAACGTAGCCCGACATATGGCCAAGTTTATGCGAAAATATGGGCAAGACCCTGTAAAAATCTCTAGGATCGGCGATACAACATTTTATAATTCATCAAAATTTATGAAAATTATATATTAGGCGAAATGTGGTAAAATTCATCACAATTGGATCATGTTGGTCAAAAAGACTGGTACTTAACCAATCTATCCGAAAATGTGGGCCAGACCTTGTGGACATCTCTGTGACAGGGTTTTAAATCATTTAAAATTATTAAAAATTCCAAATACTGTGAAATATGATAACGTTCATCACAATTTGGAGCTTGGTTACATATCTGCTCTACAAAGCGTCCGAGACCTTCGGCACATCTCCAGGATCGGCACTAAGATATTATTTAAATTATCAAAAATCTGTCAACTTTTAAATTCTCCGAAATGTACTAAAATTCAACACATTTGGATGCCCTTGGTCAATGAGATAAACAGATAGTCCAGCTATATCTGAAAATAATGAAAAGCTGCTGTTTCCTTTATGCAACATTTCATATAATCTAAATTCCAATTGGAGAAATACCAAATTTAACAGTGTAATATTTTGTTATTTTTTTAGCATAAACCTCAAACAGTGTCAGAAATACTTATTGATGTTGAACTATACTTTTTCGATACTTGTCGACTCAGTACACTATATCACTATATCTTTTGGAGAGTTCGAAACGTCGTCGTAATTATCAAAACTAATTTAAATGTCATAGCAAAAATTATTTTTACACATAATCGATGAGATTCGTCAAATTCGGTTTAAATTGATTTCATACATTTACAATCTCCAAGTGACTATAAGTTTGAGTTTAATTTGTCAACAACATACGATGAGGTATAACATACAATTACTGTTTCTTTGCATTTTCTGTATTTTTCATACGGTTCCAATAAAGGCTGGTGATACGTTTACTGTTTTCCATCCGCTTCTTGACCGTAAAGCAATTATTAGAATGTCAGATGTGCAAATGACTGAAACGATATATAAAAAGGTGAGTTAAATTTGCGCATTACACATCAACATTAATAAATTTGAAATTCCAATCTCATTCATTCGCAGCTTTTCGAGAAGTGTTCTAAAAATTGTAAAGGTGGATCAGATTTGTCATGTTTCGATTTGTGTGTGAAACAAAATTTGTTGTAATCATTGAAACTGGACAAGCAACGAAAGGGGGTGATGACTCGTTTGCATTGTAATTTGTCAAAATTTTTTATTTGTTGCAAATAAAATATATTAAATTTTTGTTCTTGTACCAGACTGAGTGCACAACGTATTTTATATTATTTTAAATTAAATTTACGAACTGAGGGCAGCAAGATTAATAATCGATTTTCTGATGCAGAACCAGATTTCTTACGCCAAAAATTTGTTAAAGGTTCAAATGGCAAAGGTTAGGGTCTGTTGGATCTGTTACTATAAGCAACTATAGGTATATTAAGGCGGTAGTTGTTCACAAATGTCAGGTTTCTTATTTGGAAATGATATTAGTGGTAATTGATAGACGGTGAAGTAGAAGCATATTTAAACATTTAAATTAAAAATTCGAGATAATTCTAAAACCCAAAAATTTAATTTAAATGAAACGTTGCAATTAATAAAGAGCTATTCCATGATAAATTGGGTATGTCTAAAGGGTCAGAAATTTTACTAAAAATTAAAAATAGTCAACCAATATTGTAAAAACAATGGTCCTTGCCATTCTCTTATAAGGAAAAGCTAGCGGTAGAACTTTGTCCAATGGGAGATCTAGGTGTAATAATTAAAACCGATCATTCCAATTGGGGAACTCCGTTGGTCGTGGTTCTAAAATTTCGGAAGAAGCAAAAGAAATTCTAACTCGGGCAACAAGTTTATTTTAGAAACTTTGTAAACATTAAATTAAAACCGGTTCAGTAAACAATGTGCTCGGAAGAGTCTAGAGTTAAAAATTAAAAGTTAAAAGTTAAAAGTTAAAAGTTAAAAGTTAAAAGTTAAAAGTTAAAAGTTAAAAGTTAAAAGTTAAAAGTTAAAAGTTAAAAGTTAAAAGTTAAAAGTTAAAAGTTAAAAGTTAAAAGTTAAAAGTTAAAAGTTAAAAGTTAAAAGTTAAAAGTTAAAAGTTAAAAGTTAAAAGTTAAAAGTTAAAAGTTAAAAGTTAAAAGTTAAAAGTTAAAAGTTAAAAGTTAAAAGTTAAAAGTTAAAAGTTAAAAGTTAAAAGTTAAAAGTTAAAAGTTAAAAGTTAAAAGTTAAAAGTTAAAAGTTAAAAGTTAAAAGTTAAAAGTTAAAAGTTAAAAGTTAAAAGTTAAAAGTTAAAAGTTAAAAGTTAAAAGTTAAAAGTTAAAAGTTAAAAGTTAAAAGTTAAAAGTTAAAAGTTAAAAGTTAAAAGTTAAAAGTTAAAAGTTAAAAGTTAAAAGTTAAAAGTTAAAAGTTAAAAGTTAAAAGTTAAAAGTTAAAAGTTAAAAGTTAAAAGTTAAAAGTTAAAAGTTAAAAGTTAAAAGTTAAAAGTTAAAAGTTAAAAGTTAAAAGTTAAAAGTTAAAAGTTAAAAGTTAAAAGTTAAAAGTTAAAAGTTAAAAGTTAAAAGTTAAAAGTTAAAAGTTAAAAGTTAAAAGTTAAAAGTTAAAAGTTAAAAGTTAAAAGTTAAAAGTTAAAAGTTAAAAGTTAAAAGTTAAAAGTTAAAAGTTAAAAGTTAAAAGTTAAAAGTTAAAAGTTAAAAGTTAAAAGTTAAAAGTTAAAAGTTAAAAGTTAAAAGTTAAAAGTTAAAAGTTAAAAGTTAAAAGTTAAAAGTTAAAAGTTAAAAGTTAAAAGTTAAAAGTTAAAAGTTAAAAGTTAAAAGTTAAAAGTTAAAAGTTAAAAGTTAAAAGTTAAAAGTTAAAAGTTAAAAGTTAAAAGTTAAAAGTTAAAAGTTAAAAGTTAAAAGTTAAAAGTTAAAAGTTAAAAGTTAAAAGTTAAAAGTTAAAAGTTAAAAGTTAAAAGTTAAAAGTTAAAAGTTAAAAGTTAAAAGTTAAAAGTTAAAAGTTAAAAGTTAAAAGTTAAAAGTTAAAAGTTAAAAGTTAAAAGTTAAAAGTTAAAAGTTAAAAGTTAAAAGTTAAAAGTTAAAAGTTAAAAGTTAAAAGTTAAAAGTTAAAAGTTAAAAGTTAAAAGTTAAAAGTTAAAAGTTAAAAGTTAAAAGTTAAAAGTTAAAAGTTAAAAGTTAAAAGTTAAAAGTTAAAAGTTAAAAGTTAAAAGTTAAAAGTTAAAAGTTAAAAGTTAAAAGTTAAAAGTTAAAAGTTAAAAGTTAAAAGTTAAAAGTTAAAAGTTAAAAGTTAAAAGTTAAAAGTTAAAAGTTAAAAGTTAAAAGTTAAAAGTTAAAAGTTAAAAGTTAAAAGTTAAAAGTTAAAAGTTAAAAGTTAAAAGTTAAAAGTTAAAAGTTAAAAGTTAAAAGTTAAAAGTTAAAAGTTAAAAGTTAAAAGTTAAAAGTTAAAAGTTAAAAGTTAAAAGTTAAAAGTTAAAAGTTAAAAGTTAAAAGTTAAAAGTTAAAAGTTAAAAGTTAAAAGTTAAAAGTTAAAAGTTAAAAGTTAAAAGTTAAAAGTTAAAAGTTAAAAGTTAAAAGTTAAAAGTTAAAAGTTAAAAGTTAAAAGTTAAAAGTTAAAAGTTAAAAGTTAAAAGTTAAAAGTTAAAAGTTAAAAGTTAAAAGTTAAAAGTTAAAAGTTAAAAGTTAAAAGTTAAAAGTTAAAAGTTAAAAGTTAAAAGTTAAAAGTTAAAAGTTAAAAGTTAAAAGTTAAAAGTTAAAAGTTAAAAGTTAAAAGTTAAAAGTTAAAAGTTAAAAGTTAAAAGTTAAAAGTTAAAAGTTAAAAGTTAAAAGTTAAAAGTTAAAAGTTAAAAGTTAAAAGTTAAAAGTTAAAAGTTAAAAGTTAAAAGTTAAAAGTTAAAAGTTAAAAGTTAAAAGTTAAAAGTTAAAAGTTAAAAGTTAAAAGTTAAAAGTTAAAAGTTAAAAGTTAAAAGTTAAAAGTTAAAAGTTAAAAGTTAAAAGTTAAAAGTTAAAAGTTAAAAGTTAAAAGTTAAAAGTTAAAAGTTAAAAGTTAAAAGTTAAAAGTTAAAAGTTAAAAGTTAAAAGTTAAAAGTTAAAAGTTAAAAGTTAAAAGTTAAAAGTTAAAAGTTAAAAGTTAAAAGTTAAAAGTTAAAAGTTAAAAGTTAAAAGTTAAAAGTTAAAAGTTAAAAGTTAAAAGTTAAAAGTTAAAAGTTAAAAGTTAAAAGTTAAAAGTTAAAAGTTAAAAGTTAAAAGTTAAAAGTTAAAAGTTAAAAGTTAAAAGTTAAAAGTTAAAAGTTAAAAGTTAAAAGTTAAAAGTTAAAAGTTAAAAGTTAAAAGTTAAAAGTTAAAAGTTAAAAGTTAAAAGTTAAAAGTTAAAAGTTAAAAGTTAAAAGTTAAAAGTTAAAAGTTAAAAGTTAAAAGTTAAAAGTTAAAAGTTAAAAGTTAAAAGTTAAAAGTTAAAAGTTAAAAGTTAAAAGTTAAAAGTTAAAAGTTAAAAGTTAAAAGTTAAAAGTTAAAAGTTAAAAGTTAAAAGTTAAAAGTTAAAAGTTAAAAGTTAAAAGTTAAAAGTTAAAAGTTAAAAGTTAAAAGTTAAAAGTTAAAAGTTAAAAGTTAAAAGTTAAAAGTTAAAAGTTAAAAGTTAAAAGTTAAAAGTTAAAAGTTAAAAGTTAAAAGTTAAAAGTTAAAAGTTAAAAGTTAAAAGTTAAAAGTTAAAAGTTAAAAGTTAAAAGTTAAAAGTTAAAAGTTAAAAGTTAAAAGTTAAAAGTTAAAAGTTAAAAGTTAAAAGTTAAAAGTTAAAAGTTAAAAGTTAAAAGTTAAAAGTTAAAAGTTAAAAGTTAAAAGTTAAAAGTTAAAAGTTAAAAGTTAAAAGTTAAAAGTTAAAAGTTAAAAGTTAAAAGTTAAAAGTTAAAAGTTAAAAGTTAAAAGTTAAAAGTTAAAAGTTAAAAGTTAAAAGTTAAAAGTTAAAAGTTAAAAGTTAAAAGTTAAAAGTTAAAAGTTAAAAGTTAAAAGTTAAAAGTTAAAAGTTAAAAGTTAAAAGTTAAAACGCGACTGGAGTCGGGTTGGGACGTTCAGTTTGGGGTCAAGTTGAGAGTTATGTTGGTAGTTAAGTTACGGTTGTATTGAGGTTTAGTGAGTTAGGGGTATAGTTGTAGATTTATTTGGATAGAGTTATGGATTGAGTTGGAAGCTAGTTTGAGTTAAGATCACATACTTATGAAATATATTAGGGCCATGTTGACTTGGGCTGGTTAGGGCTGGATTTGTGGCCGAGTTGAGATTGATTAGGGTTTGGTTGGATTGGAGTTGGGGTCCGATCAGCCGTTCAGTTAGGTATTTATTTGGGGACTCAGTTGAGATATGAGTTGGAAGTTAGCTTGACTTGTGTACCTGTAGTTTTTCGAATCGTGTTTTGTTTAAGGATTGAGTTATTTGTACTTATATAATGGTACTCGTAGGCTCGAGGGTTAAAGGGGAGATTAGAATAAGTTAAGTTTGGGATTAAGTTGAGAGTGGAGTTTTGATTGAGTTGCAGCTAAGTTAGAGGTGATTCATGGTTGAATTTAGGCTTAGATGGGGGGTTGATTTGACATCGAGTTTGAGTTGAATATAGTTTGAGAATAATTTGATTTGAAATTAAGCAAGGGTTCAGGGAAGTAATTTGAGTTGAGTTCATACACGGCCGTTATTTGTGGATTAATTAAAGGATTGAGATTTGATTCGAACTAAGTAAAGTGGACGTTAACTTGGAGAATTTGAGTTGAAGAGGTTGGAGAATTTTTAGTGGTTGACCTCGTGATGTTTCACCCCTTTAAATTTTTGGGCATTCCAGTTATGGACCGCTACGCTCTTAAGTGGTCAATACAAAATCCTGCAATTCTAACACAAACAGCAGACTCCTGTTTCGTAAAATTCATGAAGTCGCCATTCGATTAAATATTCCAACACTTTAGCGGTAACAAAAGTTTTTCTTTAATCATAACATGCCTAAGATCAAAATTCTGGAGAATGAAAGTTTAAAAAGCAACTAGAGAAGTTGAACTCTTCTTAATTGTACTGCTATACAGCGAAGCTTGCTATTTATTTTCACCATGATGTCAGCGATTTATACACTCCTAAAAGTGAATTACCGTAATTTTAAAGCCAAGCAAGCGTAATCCAAAAGAAAGCTTCTTGTTTTGTTTCAGTGTAATTTGAAACATCATTTTAAAAATATTTGTGTGAAATATCCAAACAGTAAATCCATAAAATGGAGGAATTTAAAACTAAAATAAATTCATTCTTTCAATTGGGAAATGAACTAGCCAAATATGATAAAGTGGTTGAGGTTCGTAGTGAATGGTTACGCCCATGCAAATATCTTTTATTTGTTAGTGTTTCTTATTTTTTAGGATTTTCTCAAAGGCTTAGAGCAGCAAAGTTTTATTTCTGAATGCGTAGTAGACAAAACACGAAGACAATCGAAGAAGAAACGTAACATTCTATCCACTATACCAGACAATGATAATGAGAATAATAATGAGAGTTTAGCAAAAATAATGAATGACGAATTATTACTCCCCAAAAAATCATTGAACTCAAACAAAATTAATTCTGGGTCGATATTGGGTCCGCACGAAGAACAACTAGAGAAAAATCGAGATAAACCGGACTCCAGGATTGGAGTCGGAACTTTAAAAAACTCGGAACGGCGTAGTACCAGAAATGGTCGTTTATGTAATGACAAGGTAACGGTTAAATCAATAGCTCAAGTATCATTACCAGAAATAGTACCAACGGCTGACATAAACACTGAGCTTTTGCCTGACGAAAATAAAGAAAAAATGTCACAGCCGGCGCAACTAGCAAAACAATTATCCAACACATTTACATTTGATAAAATGATTCTGAGTTGCGAAATTAAACAAGAAAAGTTGGAAACTTGTACCGGCAGACAATCGAACAACGGAAGTGCTAGACCCAAAACTAGTACGTCGAGAGGTAAAATAAAACAAAACGTGATTGTTGAAAATTATAATACCTCGATTAATAATCTCGAAATTGAAAAACCCGCAACTAATGAAGATCCAATATCTGATATTGTAATAAAATTAGAACCTACGAATTCTGAAGTTGCCGATGTTCTGCAACCTGTCGATCCAGGAGAAACTATTAAAACATATAAAACACAAAACCGTTCAATATTTAAGGAAACAAAATCAAATGCAAAAGCATTGCAGAGTCCCGCACACGTTCGAATTACACGCATGAATTCACGTGCTCAAGTTAAAAAAGAGAATCGATACGCAAATCCTGCATTGCCACAAATTCCTATACCTGCTTCAAATCGAAAAATACTTGGGCATGTTCTTATGCCCAAAAAAAATAGCAGTGCACAGACAATGACAATCGTAAATGTACATTTGAAAAAGAAATACGATGCAATGCCATCAAAATTATTTGCAGAGTGCAATGCGGAAGATATAAAACGGATCGCAGTAGAAGACAAAAAGCGTATACACGCAGAAAAACTAAAACATGCTCAAGAAATTCGAGAGGCTAAGGAGCGTGAGAGACGCACAGTTGCTGAGCGGATAGCTCGAGAAAAACAAGGGAAATGCAAAAAAATAGTACACGAGAGGGAAGAGAAAGGGCGGCAAGAATGTGACGAAAAAAAAACGTTACGAGAACATTTACAAAAAGACAAGCAGAAGAATTTGGAGGAAATACAAAAGAATTTACAAATCACTAAATCCATGGAAGTGAAACGTGACGAGGAAATGCGTAAAATGTAGTTTGAATTTTAGTGCGTCTAGAAATGGATTAGGTTCCATATTTTGATTGATTTTTTTTTTTTGATTATAGGAAATTAGCTAATATGAGGGAACACGATTTATTGGATGGCAGTAGTACTGAACCAGCCGAAAAACAGACAGGTTACACATTTGATTTACTATTGACTGATGATTCTTCAGAGGAAGAAGATAAACTGACAACGAAAAAGCCCCAACCGCCAACATGGAGCTTGGGTTATTATAATAGCAGTTTTTGGGTATATGTATTGTCTTAGCAATTTAATTGTCAATTTACTTACAGCAACCGTACGACAATCAGTCATACAAGAGCAAAACTATGTGGAATGGAAAATTATTGATAAACTGTTCTCGATTCAGCCAATGACTGTAGATCTCCGAGAGATTTTCCCAAACATTGATTCCCGATGTCTGGCACGAAATTCGAGCGGTATTTGGCTAACACCAAAACGTTATTCGGTCCTTCCAAAGTACTAATAGTTTTTTTGAGTGAATTGTAAAATAAATAAGAAATTTGAAAAAAATAAATTTGCGTTACATTAATTAAGGCATATATGTGAAAAATCATATTTGATCAAGTCGAGACACAGAAGTTAGGAACTTTCTGGTCAATAATAAGGGAGGCATTGGTCATTATCAAATTAGCGACACAATACTACAAAGTTTCAACGATGTTTAACTCTAAGATACAGCATTATCGGATAAACGGAGATTACAATTACAACCCTCTCAACCAAAAACAAATTTGGAAAGAAGAACCATTAAATACTGCCCATTTCCTACTGTAAACAAAGAAGCAAAAAAGTGTTCCTTCAAAAGTGTTTTGGTTAAAAATCACCGCCACGCCGGCAACTAAACAACAGAGCTTAAGCATTGGAGGTAACTATTTCAGGATGCAATGTTCCCTGATATGGGGAAAATCTACTTGACTCTCAAGGTCATTGCATTAGACCTACTGGGGGAGGTGAGAGGGAGGAAATAGATAACAAAATCTCCTCCAATATGGTCTATATAATATTTCGTTTGCACTCGCCCCAATTATTCCCGATACCTTTACAATAAGCTTCATAAGCGGTACAGGGTTTCGTTAATTATTGAAAGGACTGATTATTCTGGGTAAGTCTAGGGAAGCAGCAACAACAACATCAGAGGTGGGCAACTTCTTAAATTTTATACAATAAATAACTTAGCAGTTAATAGAACGATGTGACCTTTGTGGACGCTGTTAGGAAGTAGTTGCTTAATGTTACCATGTCTGATATGGGTACATTTAGCGCCATTTTGAATTGAAATGTATCAAAGAAAGCATCGTTCTCATTTTGTGCACATGCGATTTAAAATAAAAACTTCCTTAGAACAAGAGTTGGTTGTAAGAATACCAATTGTAAGAATACCAACACGAAACATGTGGCCAGTCTGTAAGGAAATACCATTAGAATATTACAGGCCTACATAGTACTATCAACTCTATTAAGGATTTTGCTAATGTTGCTGTTACCGGAGCCATAATCAATGCCTGCTATTCAAGCTCCCTCTTTTTGTGAATTAAAACTGCAAGGGAAGTTCCATGGTGGAATAACACTCTGGAAATCAAAAGAAAATATGTCCGTTATTGCTGTAACTTAGCTAAGTGGACGAACGATTCGGCAACCTATCATAATTTTGTTACTCAATACTATGTAGCTCTAAAAAAGATGAAATGTTGGAGGGTTTTCTGCGAAAAGATTGAAAAACTACCTAGAGCTTCCGAATGGAGATACAAGCAGTTCAAGGAAGGAGGCACTCGAATTCTTAGTGGAAGGTCCCTTTCTTTAAGTGCCTAGTCCCTGAAAATCAGGAGGACATCGATGTAACCAGTATGTATTTATGTACACCGTGTTTCCAGGGAGGCATATGAGCGTTTTTGGAATATCCAGGAGCAATCCTGGAGAAACAAAGTGCACTGCAAATTGCACTGCAGTCTCCGGAAGGTGACCACATTTGTTTTTACAGGAAAGCCTGTAAATCCTACTGCCTTGTCTGATTAAACTGCACAGAGCCAGCTTTGACTTGGAATACGTTTCAAGGAGCTGGAGTGATGTTCCAGTTATGTTTAATCCTAAAATTAAAATAGCAACAATCGAGGACATTCGTTTGTTAGCCTCACTTTATGTAAAACCTTGGAGGAAACACTCTTCAGATACCAGGAAACATGATCATCAGACTGAAAATCAACAGAAACTAACCTGGTCTTGACGGTCAAACAAAAGTTCGAGAGTACAATATCGGAGGGTGTACACGATGCCTTTAAATTGGCATTGAAGAAAATAATTTTTGCCTTGCTAACACTGAATGTGGAAATTGAAGGGTTTCAATATTGTACTAACCGAAGTTAATTATCTGGGAGTTATACTTAATCGAAAACTGACATGGAAGGCCTTTTTTACAAACAGGTTACAAACAAAGCAAACAAAGCGTACTTTACTTGTCAAGGGTTATTCAACGGGACAAAAAGGAGTCTGACCACAAAGGGCAAACTAGTGATTGCTTTATATTGGATCAAATTCAAAGGCGCAATGAGGACTTGCTCCATTACTGCATTAGACAACTTTTTGGGGCTGTTACCCCTGCACCTACTATTAAATGGATAACTGACTCAAAAGTCACAAGCCTTAAAACAAGAAACTTAATCAAAACTTTCACATTAGGACGCAAATTAAATCTGGCGGATGGAATCGTGGAACTTCAAGATTAAGGTATCAGAAAGGAATCTAGAGGAAAATTTCATATCATTGCTACTCCGTCATGCATTCATATGATACACTGAAGGGCCTAAAACGAATGAGCGTCAAATTGAATGTGAAATGTGTACGAATATGAGAAAAAGAAAATACATACCAGGTCCTGTTTCATACATTTGGGCCAATTCTATAAAAGATTTTCCTCACTGGACTTCTTGTAATAAAAAAAAGCAAATACAACTAACTTTTCTTGCGATGATTACGAAAAGTCTAAAACTTGGATATTTGTCAAACCGATATTGTAAAGGCTGTGCTGTCATCTGTGTCAGTTTTAAAATCAGTTTACCAATTTAAATTTCCGCTACATAAAAAAACACAACTTGTCCTCCGTTGGAGAAATGGAACTTAAATCTTCACACTAGAAAGATTTTTTACCCACGCGTGTTTTGTAAGAGTTTCAGAAATGAGAAATAATTTCAATATGATCACCAACCTGTCACTTGGTTGATTAATATTATAGGGGCTTATAAATTTATGTTAAAGTTAAGGCATTGAACCTGTTCCCCGCCGTTTTGTTGATCGACAAGAACGTTGGTACCCAGCACTATTTCTCCATAATCCTAGCCACGTTAAAGTATTTGAAATGGTACGAGTATGTAGGCCATCAACTGCGCTTTTGTTCATTTTCTAAATAGTTGAATGAAGGAGTGAAGATATTAAAAATTTGTCTCTGTAATGCATAAAACGCTTGAGAGCGACCTAGAAAAAGAGGCCGAAAGGAAAGAGAACAACGTGACTGCGAGAGATAAATAGAGAGATAGATAGATAGAGAGAGAGAAAGAGAGAGAGAGAGAAAGAGGGAGAGAGAGAGAGGAAGAAAGAAAGAAAAGAAAGAGAGAAATAGAGACATAGAGAGAAACAATGTGGGAGAGGGAGAAAAAGAGAGAGAAAGAGGGAGAGAAGAAGAGAGCTTCCCAAAAGTTCAATATCGTATTAAACGAAGGAAGCAGACGTGCACTCTTACTGATGAATTCACTGAAGTATTTATATGTAAAATGTTGTACATGGTTTGAAAATTAAATGGTTGAGTGAAGATAATCAAAACATAAAATACTTGAGTATGACAGAAAGGGAGAGAAACAGGAGAAATACAGAGATAGATAGAGACAGAAATAGATATAGAGAGCGAGAGAGAGAAAGAGAGCGAGTGAGTGGGGCAGGGATAGGTACCCAAAAGATTGAGATCGAATGTAAATGTTTCATACTCCGTTGTGAAATTTTACAGAAAAACTAAAGCTAATGCCATCTAGAAATTAACTAATTTTATCCCTGTGGCGTAATTAGGTACCCACAGCATTCGCAGCTACGGGGGTCTACAGCAATTCATCGTACACGATAACTTATGAGGCGAATTTTAAAACTCAATAAAAAAATATTTTGACTGACCAAACGGTATATCGTCGGTGAGTAATGCAAATTGTGTAAGTTTTAAAGCAATTATTTTCAGGAGGTTATGAAAACTATCTCCTTCTTATTGCCGTTGTGCAAACAATAATTTATTTCTATTGATATCGATAACGTAAAATTTGATAAAATGGATTAACACAATTTTCATTTCTCTAACCACATTTGAAGCCGAAAGTATTACGTTCAAATCCCAATTTAACATCTACTTCTTCAGTTTTATTAAGCTCATTCCTTCGGAACCATTTGTATAGTAATCTCGACTTTTTTATTTTATAGATTTTGAATCATCATATTGATATGCAAACAGCAACCAAACAAAACAATAAATTAGTTGATGAACATTTCAATAAGCCGCTATAAATATTCTTAATAAAATTGCAACATCCTGGTGTATAAATTATTTTACTATAAATTTAATCTATACTGCCAATGAAGATTTTGTCTACCGCAAGTAATAAATGGACGGCGCCATCACATGCGCGTGGATTTTCAAGAAAATCAACGATATGTCGAAGATTTATCGACCAATTAAATTTCTCAGTACCAAATTGTTTTCAATTCACTATAAATAACTTCCTATATTAAGATGCTCGTATTTTAGATGGCGACGACGCAATCACATTCAAGGTTAGATAAATATGCGCGATTTATAATTAATTATCGTAATAACAACATTTTTGTATAAAATTAAGCCAATATTTAGAGATCGTAAGAAATGCACTCTTGAAATACAAATTGATGCACTCGCCTGATAAAAATCACAATTTTTAAAATTGTTATTGAGTCATTCAAATTGTTTTATTTATTTGAGCGCTCCTCTGAAAAACTGTAACATTGGAACCAATAAAAAACACAAAAAATATTTCGTAAATATGCAAACACAAATGAAAGTAATGAACTGCATTTTAAAAACTGGTTAAGTTAGCGAAAAATTCCATCCAACAAATTTCTCCATAATATACGATTAAATATCGTGTAATATATCAAAAATTAATATCGAGCTTTTAACCAAATCGTAAGTAAAGTGGATCGTTAAAGGTTTAGACACCGTCTTGCGTTCAGATGGTTTGTCCATATTTTGCAGTTAAACAAATTGTTTACACTTAAAATCGTATGCCATTCATATCAATTTGATATTTAGATTTAAACTGTTTTACTTCAAATTGGAGATTCGTTGATTTTAGAAAAAAGAAAAAAACGTGAAAGTAAGCTTAGAATTGAAAACTAATTTTAAATGTTTTTGAACTGCAGGTTTACGTGAAATATACTTTCAAATTTTATCTTAAACTGTTATTTCCTAATAAGATAATAAAGCAATTAACATTTCACTTTTAATCGAACTAAGCTGTGGGCTATTAGAGATGGCCAACTTAACACATTTTCAGGCAGTAATCAGCCACACATTTACGAATATGAGATCACAATCAAAAATTAGATTGAAGTATAGGTTCTTATGTCCTGGATCGACCTTAATTTATACCTTACTGATTACGTTTGCAAAATCAAACCGAAAAAGCTTCGACTCAAATCGACTCAAAAGCACTCCTTAAAAAAATAATTACCACATTGTTGGTGTCGCAATTTAATTTTTTCAAAGCTTTTGGTTCTTCGATGAGACATTTGATTGTGATAATGAAAAATGTACATACAGTCGGTGATAAAATTATTAGAACCGCTTGGTAGAAAATTAGCACCCGTAAATATATTTAGTACACAATTAAGTAACCAATTTATTATGGATACTTTTAGGGTGGTTTGGCGTCTATTGGAGGGGAAGAACCAAAATTGAATAGATTAATCTACCAGCTCCGTAACCTTCCAATAGGGTGCGCATCACGTGAGCTGTTCTGGTCATGTATTAGGCAGCTGCATGATGGGTACACTTGTCTAAGGGGTAATCTATTCACAATTCGCAAGTTTACGTGCTGCCTCCTCGTGGAAACCACTGGTAACTAAGGTCATTTGGCACTAGCTAAAGTGCGGCGCTAAAGGCGAAAACCTTGACAAAAAGCCCTATTCTAAGGTGGAACATCATATGCCGATGGATGAATGGCTGATAGGTTATTCAGTCCAAAATATGCGAAACTCTGGATACCAGGCACCCTCCAGTTTTATTTAGCCTTCCTGTAGTAAAGCTGAGTGACCTACAGGCGATTTATAATTCCTAGCAACTCGTAAAAGTAAAATCAAACGGAAGACGGGGGAAGGGTAGGAATATAGGGGAGTGGGACAGCCCTCTCGAAGTTCTTGGGTTCCAATGCTACCGTCATTCTAGCTTAATGTTTATAACAACAATTGTAAACATAATATTGTAATGTAACCACGCGTTTAAAATGTTTAGTAAATTAAATAAATTATCCGTATTCAAAGGGGTTATAATAATTTGATCACCCATTGTATATAGGTAGGGCTCACTACAATAAAAATACTGACTGAAAACAAATTACAGGAAAATAATTTGAAGCAGCAAGATACTCTCACGTATTTTGAAATACCTGTCAACTGATGCAAATGACATTTATATACGAATAAAATGCACTAACATTCCAAAATATGTCCTAAATCGAGACCCGTTTTCTATTCCCCAATGATCTTCCCGTCGTCTAGTTCAAGAGTCAACTTATCACTGAAAAAACTGCGCGGCTTATACTCAAATAATAGTTCATGTGGTGACCCCTTTGTTACGGAATTTGGGGTTGTGTTAATTGTCCACTGTATCTGTTCCAGTTTTGTTCCCAATTTTTGTTCACTGTTCTCGATAAACATTGTTCGGAGTGAGTTCAGAAGTGAATTCGATACGTTGAACAAATCTGATATAATTTGTACAGTTGAAAATTTGCTGGATACCGAGATAAAAAAAAACCACCGACCAACTTATAACGCACTTAATTTATTTGTAATGAATTTATTATTTACTGATACAATAATACTTGGTTATAAACAATTTTTCTTAGACTTATTTGCTTGATTGTCTTTTTTCGAATGTCCACCAAAAAATTGTATTCGTCCTACGTCAGCTTGATTTTTTCCCGGGAAAACCACTTTGCAAAAACTCGTTTGGTTGCAAGCCACTGAACACAAGTTTGAATAAATTTTCCGGTGACACCTTCCAATGAGTAGGTGATTTAAATTTATTTTGTACACATATTTAAGAATTGAGGTACTAAGAATTACTTTACAAATAATTGAGTTATAATAAAAGGTTTAGAAACAATGAAAAAAAATATAAATGTCAAAATAATAAACAAGGTTAAAGAGCTGTGATAATAAACAAGATAAGCAACAAAATTTTATATAAAATAATTGTGTAGTAATTTTCTATGTTTGTTTCAGGTTTTTCTTTTTTTGTTGTTCACCAAGACGTCTTCAACATACGTCTGTTCGACTTGTCCGTTGACTCGAGGTGTAGCAGTCGCATTCAAAACATGTTTGCCATTTAAATTCACACAATGTCGTTCAAATGTTCTGGAAGTAAAGGCGGAACCTCTGTCGGTGATGATTCCCTTTACAATAGACATATTTGCTCAACGCATCTGTGCTGACAATTATGTAGGCATTTTTTCTAGATGATCTAATAAATTGTCTCAAATAATCCATGTACCATGTATGCTGTGGGATTTGAATTTTTTCAAATGAATGAAGTTCTATTTCCTGAGCACCGCCTTCTTCTTTTTGATAAAGGCATTCTACACAAGTTGAGATGTGCCTTTTCACGTAGGGTCTCATCTTCTTAAACTAATAATTTATCTTTAAAATATAGAGTATCTTTTCAATTCCAAAATGACCAAATGAATAAGCTTCTATTACTAAATGATTACGAAGATATTTTGGTATAACGAATAATTCGTCTCCATAAATGTTCTGTTCGGAAATAAGCGCACTCATCTCGGATTATGAAACTACTCATTGTTGGATCCCTTTCCAAAATTTTGTTTTTCATTTCTCTAACCTCCTCGTCAGTTTTCTGCAGTGTAATCATCCATTTATCTTCCTCACCTACACAGATCACGTCCAACGTAGCTCTTTCTGCTTCGACACTTTCTAACACAGGTGCTCTACTCAACGCATCAACCTGGACTATCTCTTGCCCATTTCTATGCCTAAATTCCATATCGAACTCTTGTAGCCGCTGCCACTATCATGCAACGTGGGGAAATAGATGTTTCTGAGTTGTGGATGTCCGTAAGTACTCAGAGTCAGTTACAACAACAAATGCCTTCCAAGTACATATAGTCGTAATCGTTATACTGATTCCACAACATCTATTGTTTCCAGCTCATAACTATGGTAATTTTGTTCTAATGCGTTTGTCTTACGGCTTAAATAAGCAACTGGCCATTTAACCCCGTCCCGTACCTGAATTAATATTCCTGCCAAACCAAAATCTCATGTTGCAACTTTGGAACATACAGGGCTCATGTGTACGCGCACAAAGATAAGCTTTAAATTTATTGAATGCGTTGCCTTGTTCAACACTCCATATTAAGGTAACCTTTTTCTTAGACAGATCAGTTAATGGCCTCGCAATTTCAGCAAATTTCGGAACGAATTTACGGCAATAACTCGATAAGATTTTTCATTCGCCGAGAGGAATGCTCTCATCACTGATTTCATGACCCAAAAGCTCAATTTTTGCTTGTAAAAACTTACATTTCGATGGTTTCGTTGTTAAACGTTTATATTCTCGTAATTTATCTATGAACTCTTTAAATAGCACTATGCGCCTTCATCAACAGTCGTTGACGGAATGATCACATCATCAGGATACGTTACTTTTTTATTCTGAAGCTCACCAGCCATGAAATTCAACATGCGCTCAGGAGTAACAAAAACAATTAAAGTGCGCAATTCTTCTGCAACCGGAATCTGCTAGTAACCAGCCGCTATGTCGTCTACCGAAAATAAGTACCTACCGCCTAGTTACTGTAGCTGATAGTCCATATTTGGCAGAGGAAAATGGTCTTTAACGGTTTTGTCGTTCTTACGATAATCTACACATAGATACGATCTTCAGCACTCCTCATTTTAACAATTACAATTGGTAATGTATATGGTGACCTTGATGGGCTTATAGTATTATGCCTTCTACATGTTCTTTAACGGCTTCTTGTTGATTAAGAGCAAGGCGATATGGTTGGTAGCTCATTGGTTTGGACTTCCTAGTCAGTCCTAGCTGACCCATATTTATTGCGAAACATTCCGTATATTCATTAAATAAATTCATGAGTTAGCTTTAATGGTTTCATTAACGTCTTCTCCGATAAATTCCCCCATAATATTGTTAAGCTCGTCCTTCTGCACTGTCAACACAGCTACATCCGGTGTTGCCACGTCACAATGGTTATTATGTAAATATTTTCCAACATCTGTCACATAATTCCTGTGTATTAGAATTTCCATTAATTAAAAGCAATTATATGATCGCTATTATGTTTTCTCGATTTATCACATTCTGACCAATAATCATATTGGCGGGTTGACTATCGTCTCAAACGATCAATACGTCACAATCATTTAAAACAATGTCATCAATTTCTATTTTTGCAACAACTTTGCCAATTGTGTTACATTCTCCGTTCCCAAATCCACGTAATTTTTGATTATACTTCTCATTTTGTCTGCAAAATCGATTCACGAATTTATCGATCAATTCACGAGTTTATCTTCTGTCGAAATCGTCTATGTCATCGAATTGTGTGCTAGATGTCTTAACATCAGTTCCGAGAAAGTGGTAATTCTCATAACACTGAGTGAATATTTTAAATTGGAATTGCTTAACCCCCACTTATTATGTATTTTATTATGTCTTTTTCATGTATATTTGCTTCCGAAGCAATACGTCGCATTTCATAGGCATAACCAACAAAGTCCTTGTACAAGACAGTACCACTTGGTGAGCAATAAACTCGCAGGAAATTATGATATGCTCCTCGTTCCTGATGTGGCTGCTCACGATATTTTCTTTTCTCGGGTGAGTTCTCCAGTTACAAATAGAAATTTAACTTATTTAATTTCCAATTTTATTTTGGTTAATGTTATTTCACAAAGGTCGAGAACGTACTACCTGCTTCCAGAAAAATAATTTATACAAAACAATTATTTATGGAAAATTCCTAATTATATAAAGAGTCATCTGTTAATAGATATTATAAACTTAATTGAGCAACATACAATTTTAGTACAAATTTTCTTGGAGATGTAACATCATACCTAATATAATATTTTACGGCTTGTATTAAAATTGTAAATGTCAAAACAAAGTAAACAAATTAATTTGCAATTTGGTGGTGGTAAGTTTAAACGACTAGATACAATACAAATTTAAACTAAATACAATTTTTCATTTCCAGCTAACAAATGATAAGAAAAAACAAAGGAGCATCTGATGGACAAATTATTTCAGATAAGTATAAATAATAATTAAATTGTGATCAAACGATTCTTTGTGTTCTCTTCTCTTTTTAAGGTTATGATCCTGGATGTCAAAGTTACATTGAAAAAATATAATTACAGTGAACAACTTATATGGAAAAAATATATGAAATACAATATGAGTAGTAATATTAGTTAGTATAAATGATTTTAACTATTTCCTATAAGTTAATAATTAGAATACTAAATTATGTTTCAGCGGCTGTTACTGGATGAGGCGTTGATCAAATCCGCTGAGAAAACTATATGTATGCATGTTATTTATTCCCAGGTTTGCTTATTTTTCAGGTTGGATTGAACAATGTGAATTAATTGTTGGTGTTTGCTGCTTGCCCAATTTTGGGTTTAAGGTTTGTAGAGCCCAAACAGTCCTCATGTGTCGCACATTTTCGTTTTTCCAAAGCGCGATATGAATATCTACAGTATCCCGTGCCTCATATATCGCCACATGTTCTGTAATTTCGCTCTTATAAACAGGCGGCGTTAATGCTGGTAAATGACAGTGACCTTAGCTTCCTTGTGGCCCATAAGTATTCCGATTTATTGTTTTCATCGATAACACAATTTGGATTTTTGCCAATCGTGGCGTTATTTAGTTTAATAGGATTTTGCACAATAAAATGTTGCAACCGATTTATATTTGGCGAATTCTGCTGAGATGTTAACCAACTTGATGACATCAGGTCCAATGGCTCATTTGGTGTAGTAGCCGGCTCACGTCGTATTGCTATCTTGGCACATTCCACATCGGTGATTTTCAATATTGATTTTCGAATTAATAACTGATTGTTGGAACATTTGTCAATTTTTTTTGTTTTTTCTTTGCGGTTTCAATTTCATTATAAACATGACCACTTAAGCTTTCTGTCTCTTTTTTTTTATTTCATATTTGGTGAGCAGTATTGCTATTTGTCAAGTAGATATTAAATCTGTTATAAGCAGGGGCCTATTTGTGAATTCGGTACGAACGTATTCTGCTTTTCGAGAGGTGTTTCTTTAATTTAACATAACCGCGATATTAAAGGAGCCTGGGTGGAAAGCTGGGTGGAAAGCTATTTACTGTCGTATAACATATAAAGTAAGAAAAGCCAGCCTTAGTGTAAAGCATATTTTGTGATGACGAAGACGAAGATTCATTAAATATATTTTCCAATTTTAAATTAAATTTTTAAAAATTAATTGAAGTAATTTATATTTGCAATTGCAAAAAAAAACATGTGTTAGGCAGAGGTACAGGGTGGGTGGTCACGGATGGATGTATATTATATGTCCAGGAGTGACTCGCAAGTGCATGTATGACCTCCACGTGGTGACTACTGGTAATTAGGAATTTTTCTGGGCTAATGTACAGCGCTAAAGGAGTAAACCTTACACAAATCCCCAAGTCACGGTGGAACAGCATATGCCAAGGAATGAATGGTTGGTGGGTAAACTAATCTCGAATATGCGGACTGTGGACCGTTTAACTCCCCGGAACTCGTGGAAACATATGGGACCGTTCAACTCCCCGGAACTCGTGGAAACATATGAATATAAATAATACAAAAGAAAAAGAGACCGGCACTCTCAAAAAGCCAATAGGTATTACGGTTGGTGGCTCAGACCTTAAAGGTGGAGTCACCGACGTAGAAACAAGAAGGGTTTTGAAGGCTGCGGTGCCGGGTACCACCGGAAGCCGAGGGCCTGCCGTAGTAAAAGGGAGCTTGGACCGTAATGGGCAAGCTACCTTCACAGTAGGTTCTTCGGTAACCGCGGCCCTGGCACTTATGCCGGCGACTGGCGCGAAAGTTATCCCTGAGGCTTAGTGGCGGTACAGGCTGGCGGCCACCCCTGAAGGGCTGCTAACGCAGAAACAAAGGGAATTTCTGGCATGGGCAAAGATTACCTTCTTAGGCAACAATTCGGTGAAGGTACCGGCGGAGTCGAAAAGACGACAGCGGTGTCAAGACGAAGTGGAAGCTGGCGAGAGTAAGCGACCTTGAATGCAGGAAGCCCAGGGAGATGCTGGGACTAGCCTGGGATACTAGCCTTCATTGACAGGAGTCAAGAAGATGGGAGTATCACTATTGATAAATGGAGGCTGGTTGGTGTATAACGCACTAAACTCCCTTTTCCTAACGGTCCTCAGGGGAAATCCGGGGTCACCTCCACCTTGTAGGGATGCAGGATGGCATCAGGGGTGCATTAAGCTAACAGCGTGCGCGGATCAGAGATCGGCAGACCTCTATCGTCTGGCTGTAGCTCGAGTAGGAGACGTGTGGCGAGGCCGAAGCTGGCTGTGGTTGACAGGAACGTGATCCCGAGCAGACCAAGGGCACGCGTCTGGCTCCAAATCAAGCCATCCTGTCCGGATGAAATCATGCGAATAATTCGGGCAAGTAACGTGGATCTTCCGACGAATAATTGGAAGATCGTTAAACAAAAGGAGGCGAAAGGAGGATCTAGGTTGTCCATTTTAGTGGTTTACAAGGAGTCCCTAGCCCCTCTAGCTAAAACTAAGGGGGAAATCAACTTCGGTTTCGGGTCGATTACCTTTAATGTGTCCAATAAGGATGAGGCCGAGCAATTGCGGAAGACCTACCAGGGAAAGAGCAGGGAGAGGATGGCGACACACAGGACGTTAGGAGCTCTGTGATAGAGCGATTGACGGCCATAGGTAGTCGCCTATCCCTGGACTCAAACGAGGAGGATCGGGTCGAGTCGATGGAGGAGGAGGGTGGCATAGAGAGCCAACACTTAGCACCGGAAGGGAGCATCAGGAGTGATGATGTCCCCCTGGGACCAAGAGATTAAACCCTACCGCGACAGCGGAATGTATATGAAGGAAGGTAAGTTGATCTGTGCATGCTGAGCACGGTTCAGATTAATCTTCACCAATCTAAGGCTGCCTCGGGAGCCTTGACCCTCAGACTGACCAAATTGGATAAGGACATAATCCTAGTTCAAGAACCATGGATTAGTAAAAACAAGATCTCTGGCCTCGGTTTAAAAGGATATACAATTTTATACTCTTTTAAGTCCGATAAGATCGGATCTTGCATTCTCGCTAAAAATAACTTGAGTATTTTTCTTCTTCCACAATATAGTAGTGTAGACGTAACAACAGTTGGCCTGGAGACGGGAGGCTGCTTAATATGGCTGGTTTCATCCTACATGGACCGAGAGAAGGAGGTTCCGCCAGATAACCTTGGGGAACTGATACTCGAAGCGGAACGGGAAAAGATCGGAGTAATACTGGGTTGTGATGCAAATGCGCATCATACAATCTGGGGCAGCACCGACATCAATGATAGGGGTGAGTACTTATTTGATTACTTATTGGGTAGTAATCTGGGGCAAGAGCCCACTTTTATTATTAGTAACAGGCAGGAGGTACTGGACGTTACCTTTGCATCTGGCTTTATTATACATATGGTCAAAAAATTGCGGGTGGCGAAGGAACACTCTTTCTCGGACCATCGGTACGTGACGTTTAATATTGACATTCACCCTGTTACCCGGAAATCCTTAAGGAATCCTAGAAGGACTAACTGGAACAAATACGGGGAAGTGTTAGTAGGACTCTTACCGACCGATGCTCCGAAGCAGCCAGCCACAGAGAAGGAGGTGGATTTCCTGGTGGAGGGAATCACAAGCGCCTATAACTTGTCCTTGGACACTGCTTGCCCCAGAAGAATACCTAAAGGGAAACAGAAACCAGTATGATGGTCCAGAGAGCTGGGAATCCAACGTTCAGAGTGTATGAAACATTCAACAGAGTAAAGGGCTCTAGGAAAGCTTAGGACTAGGACTCCTATAAGGAGCACCTTAAAATGTATAAAAAGGAATTAAGGAGGGCGCGGATGAGGTCTTGGAGACTATTCTGTGAATAAATAGAAAGTGTTTCGGAGACTTCGCGTTTCAGGAAAATCTTATCTAAGAGTCCAACGAGCCCTAATTACTTAATCAAACATGATGGGCTGTGGACAACGTCTACTGGGGAATCACTGGCGCTTCTGTTGGATACCCATTTCCCGGGTAGTGTGGATGTGTCGACGGTGCTTGGCGGGGAGGGATAGAGTATCATCGGGGTGCCCGGAGGAAATCGTGTGCAAAAGCCGGATCCTATGGGCACTAAACGGCTTCAAATCCTTTAAATCGGCAGGCCTGGACGGTATCATCCCAGCGGAACTGCAAAAACACTCGTCGATCATTTTCCCATGGCTGGAGGTGATCTTCAGAGGGTGTCTAAAACTGAATTATATTCCTAGAAATGGACGGAGGTTAGGGTGATTTTCATCCTGAAAACGAAAAGAATTCGCAGGCCTACCCAAAGGACCTAAGACCGATAATTCTATCATCCTTTCTATTGAAAAGATTGATCGACGTGTACATACGTGCAAAAATAAAACCCAGTAATTGGGCGACTTCTCAACATGCGTACTGGAAAGGGAGATCTGTGGACACGGCTCTGCATTCCCTGGTGCGAACAATTGAGGAATCAATCCACTCGAAAGAGTACTGTATATAGCCTTCCTCGATATAAAGGGCGCATTTAACAATGTCAGGTTGGAGGCAGTTCGGGAAGGACTGTCTTTCTTAGGTGTGAACGACTCCTTAGGTAGATTGATAAATCAGATGCTAGAAGGGAACATTATTAACGCCGATATGAAGGAAACCACCATTAGGAGGCGGGTAGTTAGAGGAACTCCGCATGGTGGTGTCCTATCACCTCTTCTCTGGAACATAGTTATCAATGGATTACTTTTAGAACTGGAGAGGGAGGGAATAGGGGTATGCAGATGACGTGGCGATCACGATCTTATGGAAGTACCTAGGCACGATTAAGGAGGTCATGCAACACGCGCTCGTAATCATTACAAAGTGGGCCAGCAAATGTGGGCTGGGTATAAATCCATCCAAAACAGAGCTGGTACTCTTCACCAAGAAATATAAAATTCCGGTAGTCGCCCCTCCTACCTTAAATGGCACAACACTGGCCTTTACTGATAAGGCAAGATTTCTGGGCATAATCTTGAACAGTAGGCTAAATTGGATGCCCAATATTTTAGAGAGGGTAAAGAAGTCTACCATGGCTCTGTACTCATGTAGGAACGCCGTTGGAAGGAGATGGGGTCTAAAACCAGAGGTGGTACATTGGCTTGTCACCGCTGTAGTCAAACCGATTCTGGTGTACGGGGTGAGTGTGTGGTGGCCAGCACTAGTCAAGAAAACTTATAAGAATAAGATAGAGAAGGTACAGAGAACGGCCTGCTTGCTTATAAGCGGGGCACTGAGGACAACCTCTACACGTGCTCTGGAGGCTATGTTCTACCTTCTTCCTGTCGACATCTTTGGTAAGCAGAGAGCGGCAACTACGGCTGCAAGACTCTCTGCCGTGTGTGAGTGGAAATGCCTTCAGACGGGCCACTCGACGATTGGCAGGTCGCTTAAGGCAGATGTGGAGTATAGTGACTACACAATACTGGTTGTATGCTTTGAAAAGGGTTTCCGGACTCTTTTACCCTCAATGGAATCCTGGGGGACAGGTCAATAGCAGAAACTGGTTGTATACAATTTTACACTGACGGCTCCAAGCCAGACGGCAAAGTCGGAGCAGGAGTCTTTTGTGACAAATTAAATGTGAATTTATCCGTTCGACTTCCTGATCACTGCAGTGTGTACCAGGCGGAGGTGGTAGCGATTGATGCAGCGCTGACTTGGTTGAGGCATAATGTCATATCCACAAGGGATATAACAATATATGTGGACAGTCAGGCGGCAATCAAGTCGCTAAGTAAATCGTTTTTATTTTCTGGTAATAATTGGTTTATTTAAACCAAAATATAAAAAAAAAATTATAACAACAGTATTCTGGTCAAATTGAAATAAAAGTTTACTACAATTCGTTTGGTCATTAAGTCAATATACATTACATAGATGGCCGTAAAAATTTGGTAAAATCGCACTAAAAATTACCACCTGGGGAAATTTCAAGTTTAAAAATTGTACTAAAAGCAAGACAAATTCACTAAATATTAAGAACCTGTGATAATTTTGTGATTTAATGATTTTTTTGTTCATATTTTTCTGTAAACATTTTAGACGTCTTACGTACACTAGTAAAACTAAGGATAAATTTAACATGTATTATTTTACTTCGTCAGAGCCAGTTTTATACATTTGTCAAAATGAATGTTGGAAAGATATATTTTCGACTTAATTTAAGTTTAGTATTACTGCAATTAATATTTATTTAATACCAATATATCCTTCATGAATATTGTTGCTAAAGATATGTAGAAAACATTTTATAATATTTTTGCTTTTTTCATTGAAAAACTTGAAGCTAAAAAATGCCATTTACACTGTGGATTCCTATAGAAATCAGTGAAAAGTCATACCACCAAAAAAGCTTCTAAAAATACGTCATGATGATTATGGCTCTATACTCTAGAAGGCTCTGATACTATTTAGTAAAATCAAATGGAAAATTTTTGTTATAAAAAGTAAATCCATTGTCAATCGGACCTTAATACCTTTGACGGACTTCGATTTAATAAATCCGATTTAGCTAAACTCGTTTTAAATAAATGTTAATACACTTAAACTGTTATTGTTTTCATAATATTTGTCAAACTAATACACTCCCATTACATCGTTTTAGTCACTAAACTCAAAATAATGCATAAATACCGTAAATCTAACTACGGCTAATCTTGAAAATTCACTAAATCAGATTTATTAAATCGCATTGTGTCAAGGGTATAAGGGTGGCATCCCTATTGGATGGTCGAACATTGCGGGTAGTTTTTAATTCTTTTATTAGCGAGGTAGCACTAAATTACGAAACAATCGATGAGGTACATTTTGGCTACCTCCCAAGTAAGTGAAAATACGGATATCTGCCGATTAGATGTGAGAACTTTAATTTTTCACCAATCCTTTTATACCAAAATTACATCTCTATTACTTAAACGGATTGAAATTTGTTACCGTCTTGTAAATCAAAAATAAAAAAAAAAAACATCATCAAAAGGTATTTTGTAAGAATTTAATGATCACATTGCAGAGTGTTGGTGGATGCAGTCGGTTGAGGGTGTGAACCAAAACAAAACCAAAATTGGTCGTAAAATTTATTTTGTTCAATGACCTAATTCAATAAGACATTTTAATTTTTGTGTCGTACTTCGTATTTTTAATCTTCTGGTAACAAGTTTTTTTTCTTGTTCGAGTTTTTTACTTTTATTACCAAGATGATATTAAAAGAGAGAAATGTGAACATCATCAGTACCAAAAAAAATACATATCTGTATATAGAAAGAATCTCTGATTCATTTTCTTTCATTGACCTGAAATGGATGGTTTTTTCGATTTTCGATTTTATATCGTACAAGTTTGCTAGTACGAATTAAAAAAGAATTTATTGCCATGTGATGCAATTTAATGGAAATTAATTTTTCTTATCTCACACCAAGATGGATTAAATTGTTATATTGAGAGATTAAACATTTCCATTTTTTTTCTTGTAACTCGTTAATGAATCAAGGTGAATAAAATATTGGCATTAAATCGCGTGATTATACATAAAAAAAAAACGATTTATGAACTCTTTGTGAGTGTTGAACGATTTTCACTTTTGTTGTTTTTTGTTATGCATAAGACGTAATTTCTTGTTCCATACTTTGTAAATTACACCGTTCAAATTACGAAAGGAAGTAAAATTTCCAAGTGAGATTTGATGACGCCAATAATTAGATAACATAATTGATTTATTTTCTATTACCAGTTATCGGTATTATGTGTAGTAATGAAAGTGCACTGATTGTTAATTATAATTTGTGATTGGAATATCGTTAAGGAATTTTTAATTTTTTATTTATAATTGAGTGATATGAGGCACGGAAATTAGATCGCCAAACATTACTTTAGTTTTTTTCGTAACGAAACGTTTGTAGCACAGGCAACAGCTACTGTTTAATTTTTGTACTATGTGGAAATGTGTGATGAACAACAAATTTGTAAAACATAACATTAATTTTATTTCACATAATCGATTCACATTTTCATGTTTGTATTCAACATATTTCCTATAGCTTAAAACATAATAAATTATACAATTTCGTACCATTGTTAAGATGTCTCGCAATGAGCAGCTGGAGACCGTATTACAGATTTGATTCAAATATGGCAACTGACTGTACCTTTAATACAACCTGTCTCTAGATTTATAAATTGCAACGTCTGTATGTTTGTACGGGATAATCTTTAGAATTACAAAACCAATTTTAACGAGACTTTCAAAACTTGTGTCTCTTTCATTTTTTTTTTATTTGTGTCCCACAATTGAATTGGCCTTTCATAGTTCACAAAAAAAATTAATTTGAAATTAGCACTGTGCTGACATTAGAGTCATCAGCGACGATTTATTGTTAAAATTAAAATGAGTTGTTTTTATTGTTGGCCAAAGCTTTTAGAAAGCATTTGAGTTATATTTGCTCGAAGTTTTAATTAACTTCGCTCAACGCAAGCATTATAGAAAATATACCTGCATATAAATTATATCCCACAGAACATTTTATAAACGGATTCCATATACAGATTTAAATTGCCAATTCACTCAGCCTTAATATATTGCAGCACAAACATAACTTGCCTAAAATATTGAAGTCACAGTTTCCCTCAAATTGCTGCTTACAATTGCTTACTATTTCAGATCTTCTAAATAATCCTTCATTAAATTGAATAGCGTTGTAACGCAACAGAAAAAATTCACTTCTCATAAGTGTTGTGCGTCTACGCCTATTTTGAGGTTGTCTACATAGATCTGCAGATTCCGAGCTGTAAAAATCCAAAATCTGCAAATGTGCTCCGATTGCGGTTCTTGGTACTTCTAATGATAGGTCTCGGGATCTGTAATTGCTATGCAATACATTTTTTAGAAAATTCGATTTGAAGAAAATCACCTTACTATAGCTCAGCCGATTCAGAGCTTTAAAAAATCCAAAATTTGCAATTTTGCTCCGATTGCGGTTCTTGATACTTCTTAAGATAGGTCTCGGGATCTGTTATTGCTATGCCAAACCCTATTAAATTTGTTGATTATTTCCATACTGGAAAATCACCTTACTATAGCTCAGCCGATTCAGAGCTGTAAAAATCCAAAATCGGCAATTGTGCTCCGATTGCGGTTCTTGATACTTGTAATGATAGGTCTAGGGACCTGTAATTGCTATGCCATACATTTGACACAAAATTCGATTTGAAGGAAATCACCTTACTATAGCTCAGCCGATTCAGAGCTGTAAAAATCCAAAATCTGCAATTGTGTTCCGATTGCGGTTCTTCGTACCTCTAATGATAGGTCTGGGGATCTGTAATTGCTATGCCAAACCCTATTTAAATTGGTTGATTATTTCCATACATTTCACAGAGAATACGATTTGAAGAAAATCACCTTACTATAGCTCAGCCGATTCAGAGCTGTAAAAAATCCAAAATCTGCAATTGTGCTCCGATTGCGGTTCTTGATACTTCTAATGATAGGTCTCGGGATCTGTAATTGCTATGCCAAACCCTATTAAATTTGTTGATTATTTCCATACTGCAAAATCACCTTACTATAGCTCAGCCGATTCAGAGCTGTAAAAATTCAAAATCGGCAATTGTGCTCCGATTGCGGTTCTTGATACTTCTAATGATAGGTCTAGGGACCTGTAATTGCTATGCCATACATTTGACACAAAATTCGATTTGAAGGAAATCACCTTACTATAGCTCAGCCGATTCAGAGCTGTAAAAATCCAAAATCTGCAATTGTGTTCCGATTGCGGTTCTTGGTACCTCTAATGATAGGTCTCGGGATCTGTAATTGCTATGCCAAACCCTATTTAAATTGGTTGATTATTTCCATACATTTCACAGAGAATACGATTTGAAGAAAATCACCTTACTATAGCTCAGCCGATTCAGAGCTGTAAAAAATCCAAAATTTGCAATTTCGCTCCGATTGCGGTTCTTGATACTTCTAATGATAGGTCTCGGGATCTGAAATTGCTATGCCAAACCCTATTAAATTTGTTGATTATTTCCATACTGGAAAATCACCTTACTATAGCTCAGCCGATTCAGAGCTGTAAAAATCCAAAATCTGCAATTGTGCTCCGATTGCGGTTCTTGGTACCTCTAATGAGAGGTCTCGGAATCTGTAATTGCTATGCCAAACCCCATTTAAATTTTAAACATCCATACATTTCACAGAAAATTCGATTTGAAGAAAATCACCTTACTATAGCTCAGCCGATTCACAGCTTTAAAAAATCCAAAATCTGCAATTGTGCTCCGATTGCGGTTTTTGGTACCTCTAATGACAGATCTCGGGATCTGTAATTGCTATGCCAAACCCCATTTAAATTTTAAACATTCATACATTTCACAGAAAATTCGATTTAAAGAAAATCACCTTACTATAGCTCAGCCGATTCAGAGCTTTAAAAAATCCAAAATCTGCAACTGTGCTCCGATTGCTGTTCTTGATACTTCTAATGGTAGGTCTCGGGATCTGTAATTGTTATGCCAAACCCTATTTAAATTGGTTGATTATTTCCATACTGGAAAATCACCTTACTATAGCTCAGCCGATTCAGAGCTGTAAAAATCCAAAATTTGCAATTGTGCTCAGATTGCGGTTCTTGGTACCTCTAATGATAGGTCTCGGAATCTGTAATTGCTATTCTAAACCCTATTTAAATTTTAAACATCCATACATTTCACAGAAAATTCGATTTGAAGAAAATCACCTTACTATAGCTCAGCCGAATCAGAGCATTAAAAAATCCAAAATCTGCAACTGTGTTCCGATTGCGGTTCTTGATAATTCTAATGATAGGTCTCGGGATCTGTAATTGCTATGCCATACATTTGACACAAAATTCGATTTGAAGGAAATCACCTTACTATAGCTCAGCCGATTCAGAGCTGTAAAAATCCAAAATCTGCAATTGTGTTCCGATTGCGGTTCTTGGTACCTCTAATGATAGGTCTCGGGATCTGTAATTGCTATGCCAAACCTAATTTAAATTTTAAACATTCATACATTTCCCAGAAAATTCGATTTGAAGAAAATCACCTTACTATAGCTCAGCCGAATCAGAGCTTTGAAAAATCCAAAATCTGCAATTGTGATCCGATTGCGGTTCTTGATACTTCTAATGATAGGTCTCGGGATCTATAATTGCTATGTCGAACCTTATTTAAATTTTAAACATCCATACATTTCACAGAAAATTCGATTTGAAGAAAATCACCTTACTATAGCTCAGCCGATTCAGAGCTTTAAAAAATCGAAAATCTGCAATTGTGCTCCGATTTTGGTTCTTAATATCTCTAATGATAGGTCTCGGGATCTGTAATTGCTATGCCAAACCTAATTTAAATTTTAAACATTCATACATTTCCCAGAAAATTCGATTTGAAGAAAATCACCTTACTATAGCTCAGCCGAATCAGAGCTTTGAAAAATCCAAAATCTGCAATTTTGCTCCGATTGCGGTTCTTGATACTTCTAATGATAGGTCCCGGGATCTGTAATTGCTATGCCAAACCCCATTTATATTGGTTGATTATTTCCATACTGGAAAATCACCTTACTATAGCTCAGCCGATTCAGAGCTGTAAAAATCCAAAATTTGCAATTGTGCTCCGATTGCAGTTCTTGGTACCTCTAATGATAGGTCTCGGGATCTGTAATTGCTATGCCGAACCTTATTTAAATTTTAAACATCCATACATTTCGCAGAAAATTCGATTTGAAGAAAATCACCTTACTATAGCTCAGCCGATTCAGAGCTTTAAAAAATCGAAAATCTGCAATTGTGCTCCGATTTCGGTTCTTAATATCTCTAATGATAGGTCTCGGGATCTGTAATTGCTATGCCAAACCCCATTTAAATTTTAAACATTCATACATTTCACAGAAAATTCGATTTGAAGAAAATCACCTTACTATAGCTCAGCCGAATCAGAGCTCTAAAAAATCTAAAATCTGCAATTGTGCTCCGATTGCGGTTCTTGATACTCCTAATGATAGGTCTCGGGATCTGTAATTGCTATGCCGAACCCCATTTAAATTTTAAACATTTATACATTTCACAGAAAATTCGATTTGAAGAAAATCACCTTACTATAGCTCAGCCGATTCAGAGCTTTAAAAAATCCAAAATCTGCAACTGTGCTCCGATTGCTGTTCTTGATACTTCTAATGGTAGGTCTCGGGATCTGTAATTGTTATGCCAAACCCTATTTAAATTGGTTGATTATTTCCATACTGGAAAATCACCTTACTATAGCTCAGCCGATTCAGAGCTGTAAAAATCCAAAATTTGCAATTGTGCTCAGATTGCGGTTCTTGGTACCTCTAATGATAGGTCTCGGAATCTGTAATTGCTATTCTAAACCCTATTTAAATTTTAAACATCCATACATTTCACAGAAAATTCGATTTGAAGAAAATCACCTTACTATAGCTCAGCCGAATCAGAGCATTAAAAAATCCAAAATCTGCAACTGTGTTCCGATTGCGGTTCTTGATAATTCTAATGATAGGTCTCGGGATCTGTAATTGCTATGCCATACATTTGACACAAAATTCGATTTGAAGGAAATCACCTTACTATAGCTCAGCCGATTCAGAGCTGTAAAAATCCAAAATCTGCAATTGTGTTCCGATTGCGGTTCTTGGTACCTCTAATGATAGGTCTCGGGATCTGTAATTGCTATGCCAAACCTAATTTAAATTTTAAACATTCATACATTTCCCAGAAAATTCGATTTGAAGAAAATCACCTTACTATAGCTCAGCCGAATCAGAGCTTTGAAAAATCCAAAATCTGCAATTGTGATCCGATTGCGGTTCTTGATACTTCTAATGATAGGTCTCGGGATCTATAATTGCTATGTCGAACCTTATTTAAATTTTAAACATCCATACATTTCACAGAAAATTCGATTTGAAGAAAATCACCTTACTATAGCTCAGCCGATTCAGAGCTTTAAAAAATCGAAAATCTGCAATTGTGCTCCGATTTTGGTTCTTAATATCTCTAATGATAGGTCTCGGGATCTGTAATTGCTATGCCAAACCTAATTTAAATTTTAAACATTCATACATTTCCCAGAAAATTCGATTTGAAGAAAATCACCTTACTATAGCTCAGCCGAATCAGAGCTTTGAAAAATCCAAAATCTGCAATTTTGCTCCGATTGCGGTTCTTGATACTTCTAATGATAGGTCCCGGGATCTGTAATTGCTATGCCAAACCCCATTTATATTGGTTGATTATTTCCATACTGGAAAATCACCTTACTATAGCTCAGCCGATTCAGAGCTGTAAAAATCCAAAATTTGCAATTGTGCTCCGATTGCAGTTCTTGGTACCTCTAATGATAGGTCTCGGGATCTGTAATTGCTATGCCGAACCTTATTTAAATTTTAAACATCCATACATTTCGCAGAAAATTCGATTTGAAGAAAATCACCTTACTATAGCTCAGCCGATTCAGAGCTTTAAAAAATCGAAAATCTGCAATTGTGCTCCGATTTCGGTTCTTAATATCTCTAATGATAGGTCTCGGGATCTGTAATTGCTATGCCAAACCCCATTTAAATTTTAAACATTCATACATTTCACAGAAAATTCGATTTGAAGAAAATCACCTTACTATAGCTCAGCCGAATCAGAGCTCTAAAAAATCTAAAATCTGCAATTGTGCTCCGATTGCGGTTCTTGATACTCCTAATGATAGGTCTCGGGATCTGTAATTGCTATGCCGAACCTTATTTAAATTTTAAACATACATACATTTCACATAAAATTCGATTTGAAGAAAATCACCTTACTATAGCTCAGCCGAATCGGTGCTTTGAAAAATACAAAATCTGCAATTTTGCTCCGATTGCGGTTCTTGATATCTCTAATGATAGGTCTCGGGATCTGTAATTGCTATGCCGAACCCTATTTAAATTTAAACATTCATACATTTCACAGAAAATTCGATTTGAAGAAAATCACCTTACTATAGCTCAGCCAAATCAGAGCTTTAAAAAATCCAAAATCTGCAACTGTGCTCCGATTGCGGTTCTTGATACTTCTAATGATAGGTCCCGGGATCTGTAATTGCTATGCCAAACCTAATTTAAATTTTAAACATTCATACATTTCACAGAAAATTCGATTTGAAGAAAATCACCTTACTATAGCTCAGCCGAATCAGAGCTTTGAAAAATCCAAAATCTGCAATTGTGATCCGATTGCGGTTCTTGATACTTCTAATGATAGGTTTCGGGATCTATAATTGCTATGTCGAACCTTATTTAAATTTTAAACATTCATACATTTCACAGAAAATTCGATTTGAAGAAAATCACCTTACTATAGCTCAGCCGAATCAGAGCTTTAAAAAATCCAAAATCTGCAACTGTGCTCCGATTGCGGTTCTTGTTACTTCTAAAGATAGGTCCCGGGATCTGTAATTGCTATGCCAAACCCCATTTAAATTGGTTGATTATTTCCATACTGGAAAATCACCTTACTATAGCTCAGCCGATTCAGAGCTGTAAAAATCCAAAATCTGCAATTGTGCTCCGATTGCGGTTCTTGGTACCTCTAATGATAGGTCTCGGGATCTGTAATTGCTATGCCGAACCTTATTTAAATTTTTAACATCCATACATTTCACAGAAAATTCGATTTGAAAAAAATCACCTTACTATAGCTCAGCCGAATCAGAGCTTTGAAAAATCCAAAATCTGCAATTTTGCTCCGATTGCGGTTCTTGATATCTCTAATGATAGGTCTCGGGATCTGTAATTGCTATGCCGAACCCTATTTAAATTTAAACATTCATACATTTCACAGAAAATTCGATTTGAAGAAAATCACCTTACTATAGCTCAGCCGATTCAGAGCTTTAAAAAATCGAAAATCTGCAATTGTGCTCCGATTTCGGTTCTTAATATCTCTAATGATAGGTCTCGGGATCTGTAATTGCTATGCCAAACCTAATTTAAATTTTAAACATTCATACATTTCACAGAAAATTCGATTTGAAGAAAATCACCTTACTATAGCTCAGCCGAATCAGAGCTTTGAAAAATCCAAAATCTGCAATTGTGATCCGATTGCGGTTCTTGATACTTCTAATGATAGGTTTCGGGATCTATAATTGCTATGTCGAACCTTATTTAAATTTTAAACATCCATACATTTCACAGAAAATTCGATTTGAAGAAAATCACCTTACTATAGCTCAGCCGAATCAGAGCTTTGAAAAATCCAAAATCTGCAATTTTGCTCCGATTGCGGTTCTTGATATCTCTAATTATAGGTCTCGGGATCTGTTATTGCTATGCCGAACACCATTTAAATTTTAAACATTCATACATTTCACAGAAAATTCGATTTGAAGAAAATCACCTTACTATAGCTCAGCCGAATCAGAGCTTTAAAAAATCCAAAATCTGCAACTGTGCTCCGATTGCGGTTCTTGATACTTCTAAAGATAGGTCCCGGGATCTGTAATTGCTATGCCAAACCCCATTTAAATTTTTTGATTATTTCCATACTGGAAAATCACCTTACTATAGCTCAGCCGATTCAGAGCTGTAAAAATCCAAAATCGGCAATTGTGCTCCGATTGCGGTTCTTGATACTTCTAATGATAGGTCTAGGGACCTGTAATTGCTATGCCATACATTTGACACAAAATTCGATTTGAAGGAAATCACCTTACTATAGCTCAGCCGATTCAGAGCTGTAAAAATCCAAAATCTGCAATTGTGTTCCGATTGCGGTTCTTGGTACCTCTTATGATAGGTCTCGGGATCTGTAATTGCTATGCCAAACCTAATTTAAATTTTAAACATTCATACATTTCCCAGAAAATTCGATTTGAAGAAAATCACCTTACTATAGCTCAGCCGAATCAGAGCTTTGAAAAATCCA
This sequence comes from Tipula vernalis, assembly GCA_958295665.1. Taxonomy (NCBI): domain Eukaryota; kingdom Metazoa; phylum Arthropoda; class Insecta; order Diptera; family Tipulidae; genus Tipula; species Tipula vernalis. The sequence continues at coordinate 389,852,173 of OY282559.1, read as the reverse complement.
AAATCTGCAATTGTGATCCGATTGCGGTTCTTGATACTTCTAATGATAGGTCTCGGGATCTATAATTGCTATGTCGAACCTTATTTAAATTTTAAACATCCATACATTTCACAGAAAATTCGATTTGAAGAAAATCACCTTACTATAGCTCAGCCGATTCAGAGCTTTAAAAAATCGAAAATCTGCAATTGTGCTCCGATTTCGGTTCTTAATATCTCTAATGATAGGTCTCGGGATCTGTAATTGCTATGCCAAACCTAATTTAAATTTTAAACATTCATACATTTCCCAGAAAATTCGATTTGAAGAAAATCACCTTACTATAGCTCAGCCGAATCAGAGCTTTGAAAAATCCAAAATCTGCAATTTTGCTCCGATTGCGGTTCTTGATACTTCTAATGATAGGTCCCGGGATCTGTAATTGCTATGCAAAACCCCATTTATATTGGTTGATTATTTCCATACTGGAAAATCACCTTACTATAGCTCAGCCGATTCAGAGCTGTAAAAATCCAAAATTTGCAATTGTGCTCCGATTGCAGTTCTTGGTACCTCTAATGATAGGTCTCGGGATCTGTAATTGCTATGCCGAACCTTATTTAAATTTTAAACATCCATACATTTCACAGAAAATTCGATTTGAAGAAAATCACCTTACTATAGCTCAGCCGATTCAGAGCTTTAAAAAATCGAAAATCTGCAATTGTGCTCCGATTTCGGTTCTTAATATCTCTAATGATAGGTCTCGGGATCTGTAATTGCTATGCCAAACCCCATTTAAATTTTAAACATTCATACATTTCACAGAAAATTCGATTTGAAGAAAATCACCTTACTATAGCTCAGCCGAATCAGAGCTTTGAAAAATCCAAAATCTGCAATTGTGATCCGATTGCGGTTCTTGATACTTCTAATGATAGGTCTCGGGATCTATAATTGCTATGTCGAACCTTATTTAAATTTTAAACATCCATACATTTCACAGAAAATTCGATTTGAAGAAAATCACCTTACTATAGCTCAGCCGATTCAGAGCTTTAAAAAATCGAAAATCTGCAATTGTGCTCCGATTTCGGTTCTTAATATCTCTAATGATAGGTCTCGGGATCTGTAATTGCTATGCCAAACCTAATTTAAATTTTAAACATTCATACATTTCCCAGAAAATTCGATTTGAAGAAAATCACCTTACTATAGCTCAGCCGAATCAGAGCTTTGAAAAATCCAAAATCTGCAATTTTGCTCCGATTGCGGTTCTTGATACTTCTAATGATAGGTCCCGGGATCTGTAATTGCTATGCCAAACCCCATTTATATTGGTTGATTATTTCCATACTGGAAAATCACCTTACTATAGCTCAGCCGATTCAGAGCTGTAAAAATCCAAAATTTGCAATTGTGCTCCGATTGCAGTTCTTGGTACCTCTAATGATAGGTCTCGGGATCTGTAATTGCTATGCCGAACCTTATTTAAATTTTAAACATCCATACATTTCGCAGAAAATTCGATTTGAAGAAAATCACCTTACTATAGCTCAGCCGATTCAGAGCTTTAAAAAATCGAAAATCTGCAATTGTGCTCCGATTTCGGTTCTTAATATCTCTAATGATAGGTCTCGGGATCTGTAATTGCTATGCCAAACCCCATTTAAATTTTAAACATTCATACATTTTACAGAAAATTCGATTTGAAGAAAATCACCTTACTATAGCTCAGCCGAATCAGAGCTCTAAAAAATCTAAAATCTGCAATTGTGCTCCGATTGCGGTTCTTGATACTCCTAATGATAGGTCTCGGGATCTGTAATTGCTATGCCGAACCTTATTTAAATTTTAAACATACATACATTTCACATAAAATTCGATTTGAAGAAAATCACCTTACTATAGCTCAGCCGAATCGGTGCTTTGAAAAATACAAAATCTGCAATTTTGCTCCGATTGCGGTTCTTGATATCTCTAATGATAGGTCTCGGGATCTGTAATTGCTATGCCGAACCCTATTTAAATTTAAACATTCATACATTTCACAGAAAATTCGATTTGAAGAAAATCACCTTACTATAGCTCAGCCAAATCAGAGCTTTAAAAAATCCAAAATCTGCAACTGTGCTCCGATTGCGGTTCTTGATACTTCTAATGATAGGTCCCGGGATCTGTAATTGCTATGCCAAACCTAATTTAAATTTTAAACATTCATACATTTCACAGAAAATTCGATTTGAAGAAAATCACCTTACTATAGCTCAGCCGAATCAGAGCTTTGAAAAATCCAAAATCTGCAATTGTGATCCGATTGCGGTTCTTGATACTTCTAATGATAGGTTTCGGGATCTATAATTGCTATGTCGAACCTTATTTAAATTTTAAACATTCATACATTTCACAGAAAATTCGATTTGAAGAAAATCACCTTACTATAGCTCAGCCGAATCAGAGCTTTAAAAAATCCAAAATCTGCAACTGTGCTCCGATTGCGGTTCTTGTTACTTCTAAAGATAGGTCCCGGGATCTGTAATTGCTATGCCAAACCCCATTTAAATTGGTTGATTATTTCCATACTGGAAAATCACCTTACTATAGCTCAGCCGATTCAGAGCTGTAAAAATCCAAAATCTGCAATTGTGCTCCGATTGCGGTTCTTGGTACCTCTAATGATAGGTCTCGGGATCTGTAATTGCTATGCCGAACCTTATTTAAATTTTTAACATCCATACATTTCACAGAAAATTCGATTTGAAAAAAATCACCTTACTATAGCTCAGCCGAATCAGAGCTTTGAAAAATCCAAAATCTGCAATTTTGCTCAGATTGCGGTTCTTGATATCTCTAATGATAAGTCTCGGGATCTGTAATTGCTATGCCGAACCCTATTTAAATTTAAACATTCATACATTTCACAGAAAATTCGATTTGAAGAAAATCACCTTACTATAGCTCAGCCAAATCAGAGCTTTAAAAAATCCAAAATCTGCAACTGTGCTCCGATTGCGGTTCTTGATACTTCTAATGATAGGTCCCGGGATCTGTAATTGCTATGCCGAACCTTATTTAAATTTTAAACATACATACATTTCACATAAAATTCGATTTGAAGAAAATCACCTTACTATAGCTCAGCCGAATCGGTGCTTTGAAAAATACAAAATCTGCAATTTTGCTCCGATTGCGGTTCTTAATATCTCTAATGATAGGTCTCGGGATCTGTAATTGCTATGCCGAACCCTATTTAAATTTAAACATTCATACATTTCACAGAAAATTCGATTTGAAGAAAATCACCTTACTATAGCTCAGCCGATTCAGAGCTTTAAAAAATCGAAAATCTGCAATTGTGCTCCGATTTCGGTTCTTAATATCTCTAATGATAGGTCTCGGGATCTGTAATTGCTATGCCAAACCTAATTTAAATTTTAAACATTCATACATTTCACAGAAAATTCGATTTGAAGAAAATCACCTTACTATAGCTCAGCCGAATCAGAGCTTTGAAAAATCCAAAATCTGCAATTTTGCTCCGATTGCGGTTCTTGATATCTCTAATTATAGGTCTCGGGATCTGTTATTGCTATGCCGAACACCATTTAAATTTTAAACATTCATACATTTCACAGAAAATTCGATTTGAAGAAAATCACCTTACTATAGCTCAGCCGAATCAGAGCTTTAAAAAATCCAAAATCTGCAACTGTGCTCCGATTGCGGTTCTTGATACTTCTAAAGATAGGTCCCGGGATCTGTAATTGCTATGCCAAACCCCATTTAAATTGGTTGATTATTTCCATACTGGAAAATCACCTTACTATAGCTCAGCCGATTCAGAGCTGTAAAAATCCAAAATCTGCAATTGTGCTCCGATTGCGGTTCTTGATACTTCTAATGATAGGTTTCGGGATCTATAATTGCTATGTCGAACCCTATTTAAATTTTAAACATCCATACATTTCACAGAAAATTCGATTTGAAGAAAATCACCTTACTATAGCTCAGCCGAATCAGAGCTTTGAAAAATCCAAAATCTGCAATTTTGCTCCGATTGCGGTTCTTGATATCTCTAATTATAGGTCTCGGGATCTGTTATTGCTATGCCGAACACCATTTAAATTTTAAACATTCATACATTTCACAGAAAATTCGATTTGAAGAAAATCACCTTACTATAGCTCAGCCGAATCAGAGCTTTAAAAAATCCAAAATCTGCAACTGTGCTCCGATTGCGGTTCTTGATACTTCTAAAGCAAGGTCCCGGGATCTGTAATTGCTATGCCAAACCCCATTTAAATTGGTTGATTATTTCCATACTGGAAAATCACCTTACTATAGCTCAGCCGATTCAGAGCTGTAAAAATCCAAAATCTGCAATTGTGCTCCGATTGCGGTTCTTGGTACCTCTAATGATAGGTCTCGGGATCTGTAATTGCTATGCCGAACCTTATTTAAATTTTTAACATCCATACATTTCACAGAAAATTCGATTTGAAGAAAATCACCTTACTATAGCTCAGCCGAATCAGAGCTTTAAAAAATCTAAAATCTGCAATTGTGCTCCGATTGCGGTTCTTGATATCTATAATGATAGGTCTCGGGATCTGTAATTGCTATGCCGAACCTTATTTAAATTTTAAACATCCATACATTTCACAGAAAATTCGATTTGAAGAAAATCACCTTACTATAGCTCAGCCGATTCAGGGCTTTAAAAAATCGAAAATCTGCAATTGTGCTCCGATTTCGGTTCTTAATATCTCTAATGATAGGTCTCGGGATCTGTGATTGCTATGCCAAACCCCATTTAAATTTTAAACATTCATACATTTCACAGAAAATTCGATTTGAAGAAAATCACCTTACTATAGCTCAGCCGAATCAGAGCTTTAAAAAATCCAAAATCTGAAATTGTGATCCGATTCCGGTTCTTGATACTTCTAATGATAGGTTTTGGGATCTGTAATTGCTATGCCGAACCTTATTTAAATTTTAAACATTCATACATTTCACAGAAAATTCGATTTGAAAAAAATCACCTTACTATAGCTCAGCCGAATCAGAGCTTTGAAAAATCCAAAATCTGCAATTTTGCTCAGATTGCGGTTCTTGATATCTCTAATGATAGGTCTCGGGATCTGTAATTGCTATGCCAAACCCCATTTAAATTTCAAACATCCATACATTTCACAGAAAATTCGATTTGAAGAAAATCACCTTACTATAGCTCAGCCGATTCAGAGCTTTAAAAAATCCAAAATCTGCAATTGTCCTCCGATTGCGGTTCTTGATACTTCTAATGATAGGTCTCGGGATCTGTAATTGCTATGCCAAACCCTATTTAAATTGGTTGATTATTTCCATACTGGAAAATCACCTTACTATAGCTCAGCCGATTCAGAGCTGTAAAAAACCAAAATCTGCAATTGTGCTCCGATTGCGGTTCTTGGTACCTCTAATGATAGGTCTCGGAATCTGTAATTGCTATGCCAAACCCCATTTAAATTTCAAACATGCATACATTTCACAGAAAATTCGATTTGAAGAAAATCACCTTACTATAGCTCAGCCGATTCAGAGCTTTAAAAAATCCAAAATCTGCAATTGTCCTCCGATTGCGGTTCTTGATACTTCTAATGATAGGTCTCGGGATCTGTAATTGCTATGCCAAACCCTATTTAAATTGGTTGATTATTTCCATACTGGAAAATCACCTTACTATAGCTCAGCCGATTCAGAGCTGTAAAAATCCAAAATCTGCAATTGTGCTCAGATTGCGGTTCTTGGTACCTCTAATGATAGGTCTCCGAATCTGTAATTGCTATGCCAAACCCCATTTAAATTTCAAACTTTCATACATTTCACAGAAAATTCGATTTGAAGAAAATCACCTTACTATAGCTCAGCCGAATCAGAGCTTTAAAAAATCCAAAATCTGAAATTGTGATCCGATTCCGGTTCTTGATACTTCTAATGATAGGTTTTGGGATCTGTAATTGCTATGCCGAACCTTATTTAAATTTGAAACATTCATACATTTCACAGAAAATTCGATTTGAAAAAAATCACCTTACTATAGCTCAGCCGAATCAGAGCTTTGAAAAATCCAAAATCTGCAATTTTGCTCAGATTGCGGTTCTTGATATCTCTAATGATAGGTCTCGGGATCTGTAATTGCTATGCCAAACCCCATTTAAATTTCAAACATCCATACATTTCACAGAAAATTCGATTTGAAGAAAATCACCTTACTATAGCTCAGCCGATTCAGAGCTTTAAAAAATCCAAAATCTGCAATTGTCCTCCGATTGCGGTTCTTGATACTTCTAATGATAGGTCTCGGGATCTGTAATTGCTATGCCAAATTCTATTTAAATTGGTTGATTATTTCCATACTGGAAAATCACCTTACTATAGCTCAGCCGATTCAGAGCTGTAAAAAACCAAAATCTGCAATTGTGCTCCGATTGCGGTTCTTGGTACCTCTAATGATAGGTCTCGGAATCTGTAATTGCTATGCCAAACCCCATTTAAATTTCAAACATGCATACATTTCACAGAAAATTCGATTTGAAGAAAATCACCTTACTATAGCTCAGCCGATTCAGAGCTTTAAAAAATCCAAAATCTGCAATTGTCCTCCGATTGCGGTTCTTGATACTTCTAATGATAGGTCTCGGGATCTGTAATTGCTATGCCAAACCCTATTTAAATTGGTTGATTATTTCCATACTGGAAAATCACCTTACTATAGCTCAGCCGATTCAGAGCTGTAAAAATCCAAAATCTGCAATTGTGCTCAGATTGCGGTTCTTGGTACCTCTAATGATAGGTTTTGGAATCTGTAATTGCTATGCCAAACCCCATTTAAATTTCAAACATCCATACATTTCACAGTAAATTTGATTTGAAGAAAATTACCTTACTATAGCTCAGCCGATTCAGAGTTTTAAAAAATCCAAAATCTGCAATTGTGCTCCGATTTCGGTTCTTAATATATCTAATGATAGGTCTCGGGATCTGTAATTGCTATGCCAACCCCCATTTAAATTTTAAACATTCATACATTTTACAGAAAATTCGATTTGAAGAAAATCACCTTACTATAGCTCAGCCGAATCAGAGCTTTAAAAATCCAAAATCTGCAATTGTGATCCGATTGCGGTTCTTGATACTTCTAATGATAGGTTTTGGGATCTGTAATTGCTATGCCGAACCCCATTTAAATTTTTAACATCCATACATTTCACAGAAAATTCGATTTGAAGAAAATCACCTTACTATAACTCAGCCGAATCAGAGTTTAAAAAATTCAAAATCTGCAATTGTGCTCCGTTTGCAGTTCTTGGTACCTCTAATAATAGATCTCGAAATTTGTAATTGCTATGCCAAACCCCATTTAAATTTCAAACATCCATACATTTCACACAAAATTCGATTTGAAGAAAATCACCTTACTATAGCTCAGCCGATTCAGAGCTTTAAAAATCCAAAATCTGCAATTGTGCTCCGAATGCGGTTCTTAATATCTCTAATGATAGGTCTCGGGATCTGTAATTGCTATGCCAAACCCTATTTAAATTGGTTAATTATTTCCGTACATTTCACAGAAAATTCGATTTGAAGAAAATCACCTTACTAGAGCTCAGCCGAATCAGAGCTTTAAAAAATCCAAAACCTGCAACTGTGCTTCGATTGCGGTTCTTGATACTTCTAATGATAGGTCACGGGATCTGTAATAGCTATGCCATACATTTCACAGAAAATTCGATTTGAGGTAAATCACCTTATATTGGACATGAACAGTTCTATCTTTTTACATAAAATTTAACCGATGTAGAAGATGTGACGGATTTTATACATTGTGTCTAATTTGTCCATCATATATATCTGCCCTATCAAGTAAAAGAATCAATTTTTTTTTAAACTTGTATTTCGGTAAACTCTGTTGCCATTTAATGAAAAAAGATAGCCTACCTGTATATGATGAACATATAACGATAGAGTTCAATAAATTTCTGATACAAGCCCTTCGCCGCATGTGTAAATGTGCGATCGGACAATTCTTATGCGCTTTTCTTTATTTCAGTTTTGAATTAGCTATTGCCTGGGTAGCATGTCACCAAAAAATATAATTATTGTATTGCCAAAGTAGCTGCAAAAGTTGGTTTAAAATGATTTAGAAGCAGATCTCTATCCACCGTACAAATCTACCCGCGATGAATTCTTTATGTTTTTGCCTGTTCAATGTAAATTGGCACTCACTGCTCTTACTACTAAACTTATGCAAAGCCTCAAATGTTTGTCTAATTAATATCTTAATTAATATCTAGTTACTATCTTGCATTTTGTGCCAGAAACTCGATTGAACCACCAATTCGACATCGTTTACAACTATACGATAAAATCACTTATTTGCTGCTGCAAATTGCCGACACATTGTCTACATTGTCGACATTGTCTACATTATCAACACCATTTTTTGAACTGTCTACACACATTGTCTACAAAAGTAGACAATTTGTTAATTACTTCAAGTAGACTACGCGGCACAATACTGCTTATCACATTTTTGACTGTTGCATTTCCATAAATTGTTGGCCATAATTTTTTTAGTCCGCTTTCTTTCATGATATATCCAAATGTGCCAAGATTAATATGACATGAATACATAAAATAACTTCAGATATTTCACTGTTATTGATGTTCGTGGTACCCCTTTACATAAAACTCATCGAGCTGCACTGGCAATATAAACGATTTCGGTCTGCAACTATATTGCATGCATTGATTAATAAAGATTTTCAATTTTACTCTTCTTTGTTGATAAGGGTGCATTTCTTTGATGTTGTAGTTGTGCAATCTCTTCACCGCCATTTTTAATTTCTGAAAATGTGGGATGGACGCCCACTTTGAAGGTTCCTGCTGCTGCTTTAACATTTATTTCGCTCTCTTCTTTCAGTGAATTGGGGGTAGCGTATCCCCAAAAAGTACAATTATTATTTTGCCAAATATGTTAGTAGTTATCAAATTTGGTTTAAAATGATTTTAACGCCGATCTCTCAGATAGTAATCATACCGTAATAGAAAACTTAATGCGCTCATATTACTTTTGCTAATAAATTCTCACAAGGATTCAAATGCTAGTGTACAATTTTCATTCCTAGGTTTTCCTAGTGCAGAGTATCCAGAAATCTCTCTAAATTTGTAATAGCATTTAGGATGATATCTTGCATTTTGTGTCATAAAATCGGTTGAATGACCGATTCGTGTATTGACGATACTGCCCCATGCATGTCGTTGCGTACTTTACGAAGACCGTACTTCATTAAAGTGGCACCTTTGTAAGTTCTACAATGATGCGTTTAATTTCTACGAATTGTTCCCACCAAAAAAGTAAGAAATAATTTGATTTGAATTTGTTTGACTTGGCGAAATACCAACTTCTCATTTCTCGACGTAAGTGTGGTTATCTGGATCAAGCTCATTTTCATATGCCAGCTTTCACATGTGCACACCGGGATTGGCATTTACAAATTGTTTAGCCTTCTGAGCTTCTCGTATCTATTTTGTCCTTAGTCAAAAATTTATTTGTCAAGTTATTATTAAAATTAAAATGTCACCACTCTGGGATAGGGAATGAAATCTTTTCTCAGAAACAATTTATATTTATTTAACATTTTATATTAATTTCAAATAAAATTTTAATATCCAAAAAAAATTTGATTTTACAACAAAACAATTACTCATCTTCCCCTGGTGCCCATATAACATTTTTAATCCACTCCACATAATTGAACACCCTCGTATAAACAGCAGGAAAATCAACGATACCACATCCAATACCAAACGATGTAACTCCAATTTGCGTATACATACAATAAATATCAGAATGATAGATTTGTAATGGGCCACCCGAATCTCCTTCACACGTATCTCTGCGCATACTTCTTGAGCCAGCACATAATTGCGTTTCAACGATACCTTTGCGTAATTTTCGATCCAAACTATATTGAAAAATTACATTGCATTCCACATTACTGTATGATTCTAGAACGACTTTTAATAGAGCTTCACTTTGGTCACCGGAAATATCATCTGTTCCCCATCCAGTTGCTATTGATTTTTCTGGATCTAAATTAATGGTTGGCAAACAAATTGGCCTTATGTACGGCGATAGTATCACCTTATCGGCCAATTTAAGTAGTGCAATATCATTATAACGTCTTGATTTACGATATGCGGGATTTGGTATGATCTCTTTAACTAATACATCAATCACAGTTGCATTATCCGAATCATCGTTTAGTACCAGCTCACCAAGGCGTACATGTGAAACATTTATGTTACTAAAATGAAAAAAAGTTAAATATTTTGTTAGCTTAAGACTTTAAGAATTAAATTGCACGTTCTTACGTTAAAGGTGTACTTAGGCAATGAGCCGCCGTTAAAACATATCTTGTACTAAGAAGTGAACCACCACAGTCCCATGTAATTGGTCCATTTAATTGTCGGTAACCTAATAAAGCGGAATGGGGGAATTCTCTTAACGTAGCAGGTGTACCGCCTACAATTAATGGTACAGCTTTATGTCCACAACGATCAATTTCTACTGTTGATGGATTTGCATTTGTTGACAATTTATGAATAGTTATATTGGTAAAAACATATCGACTGTACTCTTTGCACTCTGTTTATATAAAAATCCAAAATATGATTAAGTTGTACGCATATACTAAACATTTAATAAGGAATAAATACTTTGAGAGGCTATTGATCGATCCGATTCATATTCAGCTCTAGTTTCAACAGCTGGTTTCGTTATTGGACAGCATACAATTTGTTTGAATCCTTCATATCCACATTTGGTTGGTAACAAACCATTCAAATTTAAATCGTTTTTGGCTTCTACACAATGTTCCAATAGTTTGCACATGCCTGCGTTGCCAGTTCGTATAATTTGGCAGGCATCCCCTATAATTTAAAATTATACCTATAATAATAAAGTTATTAGTACTCTATAATTTTCACGAAACAGACCTACTGCTAAATTATTAGCTGTAGTCAAGGCCGTTACACAAATTAACACTATACATAATATGATTGGATATGAATGACCCATTATTTACACATAAATTAGTCCAATAATTGTATCACTGCGAATTGAATATATTTCACTTAAATTAGTTGGTTTACACGACTAGACATAATAAAATATTAAAATAAACTAAGAATAGAGTTTTGATCAAAGAACTTTAATGTGCATACGGTAACGTTTAAAACTGGTTTTACGTAAGTAATACAAAATAGTCAAAAGAAAGCAAAAAAATGATAAAAATATTTTTTTCTTGCAATCAAACAGTTTGAGATGATGTCTATAGCTGAATTTAGAATCTCGTGGATGACGTCATTTTTTTTTCTCAAATACAATACCAACTTTTACTTTCTTGGGTGTTACCTAATTAAGAGTAAAGTTCAAATAACAAATTTGTGTATGTATTATAATTCTCTGAATATTAAATCTGAGCATTTGAAGTGTAATTCTTATCAGAAAAAAAACAAAAATTCCCATTGTAATTATCTACTTGGGTCAATATCATTAAACTTACGAATTATTTTAAAATTTAGTTGGTTCTTGGTGCAAGAATAGACCTCTGCACCAAATCGAAATCGAATTGGATAATCTTCTTTTAGACTTGAGTGCCTAGAATGAATATCTTCAGCTAACCTTTTTCGTTAAATGAATTTTATAATCGCCCTCGATCTGTTTATAAAACGCTATCAGAATGTACATTTCTTTTCAGAAGCCTTCCAAACAGGTAGCATTTCCACCTATTAGGTGGTGTGAATAAAGTTTGATTCGGTACCAAAATCAAATTTTTGGATGTATAAATGTGGGAATAAACGAAATACCTACAATCGGCTAATATAATTAACAAGCCACATTTGCATCAAATATTTTTGCAGACATTACAGATCTAGTCCTTTAGAAAAAATATGCTTCCACTAGATATGGTGCTAAATGATAATTCCACACTTCCTAACCTCTGATGTTGTTATTGTGGAGGATCTACATCATTAAATCTGAATTAACTATACCACATCAAGCTTGATAGTTTTTGAAAAATCTGTTTCACTGCTTTCAAGAAGGGACATCGTAGCAAATTTATAAGGACGTTGCAGCAGGTGTTTCATTTATTGATTCTTCATCTATATGAAGAAAATTATTACAACCCTGGTACTAGTTTAAACTCACGAAGCCCAGTACAAAAATTCCAGTACCTAAAAGGACTGCTACGTGGTGAAGCTGCCGTTTTGTAGAGACATATAAGTATTACAGAAGGCAATTATTAAATAGGCGCATTGAAAAAATTGAATGTAAAGGATGGTATGATCGTAAAAGGCATATCATCAATTCATTCATATGCACTTTTGTTGCACATCCATCTATTTCAATAATGTATGTGAAGTTTATCCTAAATTTCTCCTAAATAAAAAAAAATGGCGTTTAGTATTATTTTTGGAAAAACTACACACGTCTATATAGAGATGTGAAGTTTATACGATATCTTTCAAAATACAAAAAAATTGCGAATGTATTGGTGAATTGCAAACATTTAGGCGATTTTAATTTATAATTAGGTCGATTCATGAAGTTCTACTGAATTATACACCCTCAAATATGGCCTGGATTGCACCAACCCACTATGATATATAATTAAGAGGTAATTTAAAGCAACCGTTTTCCACAAATTCTAAACCTCCTAAACTTGGTATTTCACTTAGTATTAGGTAATGTTTATCAAACGATTTATGTAAAATCTTAAGGTCAGAAATAACCACAAAAATCACATACGTGGAACATTTATCAATATAAGCTAAGGCTAAATAATCAGCAAACCCAGTACTGTTATCATTTAATTTAAGTTTAAAAATAGGATTAGTATACACTAGAAATAGCACAGGACCTAACACTGATCCTTGTGGTACTCCAACATCGACAACTCTAAAATCACTAAAAGTATCATTAATTCTGACTCTCACTTTTTTATTATGTAGGTAGAAAGCAAACCACTTGTTTGACATAACCCTAAAACCAATGTCAAACAGAATAGATAACAAAAGTGTATGATTAACCCAATTGAATGCCTTTGAAGTAACAAATTCAATTATTTTAGTGGATTCAGATATGTTGAGCTTCTCACAATTTTTTAAACGACTAAGTGCATGATTTAAATTCTCTGGTTTAATATTCTATTTCATATGAATATTCATCTAATTTATGTCGCCATCGCATTAAACCGAGAAGAAGCTTTCGGGTTTGTTTTCAGCCTTTTCCACGGTATGGTAGTTTCGTTCCGCATCGTTTAGCAATCTACTCGCAAATGAGATTGGTAGATCTTTTCCATCGACATCTTGTGATAGAATCGCTCGGATTGCGTAATCATTCGCGTCTGTAGTTAGAATGAAGATGTCATTGAAATTATGACGTTGAAGTATAGGAGATTAAGTAACAACTCAATGAGCATCCTTTTCCAATTCTACATTTAGTATTACGTCAAAGAGTTCGCCAACTTGAGGTATGATGTGTGGTCCCTATATATATTGATCTCTATTTGGGTATCAGAAATCCAAGCCAAAATTCTAAAACTTGGTCAGTAGTTGAACTAGGCCTACATATTGTCACCCAATAAAGTAATCCGATGAGCAATACCTATAAATATGTTTATTATTTCGTCAAAAGTTCCCAACTTGAGTTAAGTTGTGAGGTTCCTGTATATTGATCTCTATTTGGGTATCAGAAATCCAAGCCAAAATTCTAAAACTTGGTCAGTAGTTAAATTAGGCCTACATCTTATCACCAAATAAAGGAATCCGATGAGCAATTCCCATAAATGCGTTTAGTATTACGTCAAAGAGTTTCCAACTTGAGGTATGTTGTGTGGTCCCTATATATTGATCTCTATTTGGATATCAGAAATCCAAGCCAAAATTCTAAAACTTGGTTAGTAGTTAAATTAGGCCCACATCTCGTCACCCAATAAAGGAATTCGATGAGCAATACCTATCTATAAATGCGTTTAGTGTTACGTCAAAGAGTTCGCCAACTTGAGGTTTGTTGTGTGGTCCCTATATATTGATCTCTATTTGGGTATTTGAAATCCAAACCAAAATTCTAAAACTTGGTCAGTAGTTCAATTAGGCCCACATTTTGTCACCAAATAAAGGAATCCGATGAGTAATACCTATAAATGCGTTTAGTATTATGTCAAATTACGTGTTTAATAGTTATAACGTAGGTTTCTGAAAAACGCCTAAATGTTACATTTTCACACATACTAGCAAACAAACTGTTGTTTTTGTAGTCTTAGGATAAATATAGGATAAACTTCATATCCCTTTTCAATTGCGAATTCCTAAAATACAAAGCGGCTCGTGGATACTTCGGACGAGGTAATTCGTAGTAATTTTCCAAAATTTAAAACTAAAATTTTGTTGCCTGAGACAGTAACAGATTTGGAAAATCCGAACGAGTTCTCTAACATTTTTTATTTTTTTAAATTTTCTGTTGCGGTGAAATACATTAGAATCCGCTAACCTTTCTCACAAAAGATCATCCTCTTAGTTAAAAGCAAAAGACTATTCCTTGTTTTCATGCGAATAATTCAATGAAAAGATCAACAAAGACATAGGGCAAGACAGAACCAATACCTTCCAATTATTATTCCGGAAACTTGGTTTCATGTCGTGCTTTATTGGATTTTGGCTCCCCAGCAAAAAACCTTCACATTTGCCTTATCAAACGATTAAAGATATTTATACAAATCTGGCCACGTAGATGTTCTAATTGGCACATATTATTTTTTCATGCTGTTGGAACAAGGCCAAATTAGAATAGCTGAAGGTGGTCCAATCTTATGTTGGGTGGTTTCTGGAACGGTTGAACTGTTTTATGACGGGAATTTAGTATCTATGGTTATTGCAACCAAAAATAACGAACGACGCAAATTTTGTGAATTAGAATCAATTACTAACTTAAAAACAAAGATGTCTCCCGAAGAAGCATTTTGTGAGATAAAATTCTCCGAAAACGTCCAACAATCCTAAGAAGGCCCGGTTTATTGTAAATTTGCCTTTTAAGAAATCACTTTCTAGTGGGAAATTTTATAAACCTGATTTCTAAAAACTCTGTCGGTATTTTATATTGAAATATCAGAAACTCAATAATATGGAAGAAATAGCAAAGTCCGAAGTGAACACAGGATACTACTTGCCGTATAATGAAGTCCTTAAGTATGAAGGTGAACCAACAAATTGAGGGTGGTGTTTGACGGGTCCATATAAACGTCATCATAAATTTGTCGTGACGGCCTTTGTTGAAAAAACAACGATTCAAATTTTTGAAAAATAGTTTGGTACAATCACCCATCCTGGGCCAATACGTCATTTTCGGCTCACTATACGATTACCTACGGATTAACTTCCACTTAATTTTTACCTATGGGAATCCTGAAAAAGATAGTTAATGACAACCAAAAATCTTTTCCAATTGACGCTAATGTCATTAGGCAAGCTAATGATATAATCCGTAAAGGTACTTGGTGTTAATTGGAATCCGATTTACCAGCTGATGATTTATTTATCAAACGATTGCACTTATCCAAAGCTAGTCGACTATTCGATACATTAGGATGACTAGCCCGTCACTATAAAAATTAAAATTTTTATCAAAAAATTATGGATAATTAATCTGGATTGGGATCAACCCCTTTCCGCAGAGATATCGAAATCGTTTAGAAAAGGTTAGTAAGATCACTATACCCAGGTTCATTCACACAACCATAAATGACAATATTCAATTGCACGGATTTGCCGATGCCAGTCAAGACGCGAAGGCATGGTCTACTAAGAGTTGAAATATCACCAGGAGTAGTAATAGTAAAATTAATCTCGGCGAAAAGGAAAATGGCTCCTATTAAGCAGGTCTCTCTACCTCGTCTTGAACTCCGTGCTGTAGTGCTACTAACTAGCTTACTTAATTTAATTCAAAATGAAATACAGTTAACATTTTCAATTATAGAATTTTGCATTATATTGTGGCCACAATTTTATAATAATTTTATCGTAAGAATTTTAGATATTCCAATGCTCGTGGCAATTTCAATAATAATGTTAATCAACAAAATATATATAATCCAAAAAATGAAAATTTTAGAGTATTACAACATTTGGGAAACGAAATGACTCTTCCTACAACAGTACAGGAGGAAGTTATAGCGCAAATGAACCAATTGTCGATTCAATTATATTTCATATAAATAAACATGCAGGGAAACTGATTGTATTAAAATCTGATTTGATAGGAGACGTCTTGACATATCTAGTTGATACAGGATCGAAATAAGATGAAAAATGTAGAATTACAGGGGTAACAGACTCTGAAATTTATTCGTTAGGGACTGTGTTCGCAAATTTTAAAATATATAGACAAAGTATAAAGGTAGAGATTTTTTGAGTCAAAACCAGCGCGTAATTTTTAATGAAACCTTTACAATTTTGATAAAATTTTAAGAAGAAGAAATTGTCTTACCAATTGAAATGAGTTTGCCCAAGCAAAACATTTTTAAAATACCTGCTAGAATAGAAATTTTACAAGCATTAAATATTAAGCGGAATAGTGATAGTATAGTGTTAAGGGTATAGTGTTAAAAATAAGAAAATTAGTATTTATTTGCAACACATTTATTTGCAACACAAATACTACACAAGGATCTGTGTTCAAATAGAGAATTTTGGACCAAAGGTAGACAGCTTAAGTAATAATATATCGAATGAAGAAATATATAAGATAATAATTAAAAAAATTAATTTAGAATTTTTAGATGTATTTTATGTTTCGGGTGATAAGCTAACAACAAATAATTTTTAAGAGAAAGAGAAGTTTGTCTGGGTATTAAATCAATAAGATTCTTTCGGCTTTTTATAGACAAAATATATTAACAATAATAGCATTCACAACATTTTTCGATTGGTTAATCAGAAAAAAATGAAGAGGCCAATCATTTATAATAAATCTACCAAAAAAGTAGAAGAGTTATACAAAGTGTATAACTTTGAACAAAAAATTGCTGAAAAATGTAGCTACGAGCAAACCACAAAAATACACTTCCTACTTAACACATATAGTGTCGCCCAAGTACGAACATACTGATTTAGCTAATCATATTCACTAAATCCCAAAACTCAGGGGAAACTCAAGGGCATAAATCACCCCGAAATCACACCGAGGGTTTTCATTAGGTTTTTTGATTTAGTGAATATAATTCGCTAAATCACTACGTTCGTACCTGACACTAGCTATTTTAAGTCGGAATTATATTTATGTGGTGTGGTCGTAGCTACATGATGAGTAGACCAAATTTTGCCTTAAACGCATCACTTACTTAAATCTCATAAATAGTAAATGACGTCTAATTTTCACTAGACGAAACATTAAGCACAATAAATTTAAAATAAATTAGCTGTTAAGCTATTTGATTTATATTACAGGTTACCTTCGATTTAAAAAACTCAAAAAGATTAATTGTGTACCTTTTTATAAGGGATTAGAATATAAAACATAACATATATATTCAAGCTGTAAGATGAAAATCCGTATTAGAGTTGTAGTTCTAATTATTGTTACGTTTTTGCCTTGTCAATCAAGGTTCGTGTCAGTGGATTGTGAATAAAAGAAAAATCAATTCAATTTATCAGCAACGAATTAATTTATTTCACACAAAAATTATTACAACACAATTTATTAATGATTATTCACAAAATCACTTTATATAAATTATTCGCACAATTTTACTGATCACTTATAATTTTTATTTCACACAAAACACTTTTTAAAGCACTTTTTCATACTTATACTTTCGCTTACCAAAAACTAATAATACAATTCGACTTCGTTTGCCTTTTTATATATGGTACACAAACCAAGCTTCTAGATAGTTCATGACTTTTCCAGAGATTAGTGTAGAAACATTTAGAACAGTTTTATCATGGAAAATTTCATTTTAGTATATTGAGCTATTAATTTAACTTGTTCTATTACAATCTAGGTGTCACCGTCACAATTTTTTACTGTCGAAATCGTGCATTGGAATTTAGGCCACAAATTATAAAATATTGTGACGGTGACACCTAGTGGGTAATAGAATTAGTTAAAATTAATAGCTCAATGTTAAACTGTTCTAAACGGAATTTTCCATGATAAAATTGTTCTACACTATTCTAACTAGAAAAATAATGAGCTTTCTAAAAGTTTGGTTTGTGTATATAAAAAGGCGAACGAAGTCGAATTGGATTAGTAATATTTGGTAAGCGATAGAGTAAAGATTAAAAAGGAAATAAAAAGTGATTTTGTGAATTTTTATTGATAAACTGTGTTGTAGTAAATTTTATGAAATAAATAAATTCGTTGGAGATAAATTAAATTGATTTTGAATTATTCACAATCCAGTGATACGAACCTTGTTTGACAAGGCAAAAACGTAACAATATGTTTTAATTTGTGCTGACTATATAAAACATACTTACTATTTAAAAGCCCGTGGCGTACTGCAGCTATCGGGGGGGTCACAGGTGGTGGATAGTGGACGGCCTATCGATAGTTAGGCCTCCCTTGAAGCATAAGAAGGGGCACATAAGCGAAGGAGCTGGTGGACCGATGGAGGAGGCTGTCGGCAACCAGGCCAGACGGGTCGGCACTGACAAGTCCTCTACAGAGGGTATGAGGGGTGGCGAGACGGGCGGATCCGGCGCATCCCAAAATACAAAAAAATAATATTCCTGCGGTAGCAGGAATATACCATAGAGATAGGTAGAGGTTAAATGGTTATGATTAAGATAACACAAATTAACCTTCACCATTCTAAGGCTGCTTCGGCAGCTCTACTCCTCAGGCTGACTAGTTCGGGTGAGGATGTGATATTAATCCAAGAACCTTGGATTAACAACAACAGGATCTGTGGCCTCAGAACCAAGGGGTATAAAATTATATCCTCTAGTAAGTCTGGGAAGATCAGATCTTGTATTCTTGGGAAAAATAATATTAATCTTTTCCTTCTCTCTCAATACAGCAATGGTGACACTACTGCAGTTAGCCTGGAAGTAGGCACTTGTAGATTCTGGCTAGTTTCAGCCTACATGGACCGGGAGAAGGAGGTTCCTCCGGATAACCTGGAGGAGCTGATCCGTAAAGCGGAACAATCAAAGGTATGTGTGGTACTGGGAGTTGATGCTAATGCGCATCACACTATCTGGGGAAGCACGGACATTAATGAAAGGAGTGAGTCGCTTTTTGATTATTTGATGAGTACTAACCTTTCAGTGTGTAATATTGGGCGGGAACCTACATTTATTACTAGTAACAGGCAGGAGGTTCTAGACGTGACCCTTGCCTCAAATAATATTCTTCATATGGTTAAAAATTGGAGGGTGGATAAGGAATACTCCTTTTCTGATCATCGATATTTAACCTATAGCCTCGATATTCACCCTGCTACCCGGGAAGCCTTCAGGAACCCTAGAAGGACCAACTGGAGCAAATATGGGGAATTATTGGAGGAAATGTTACCGACGAGGGTTATGGAGCCCCCGACGACCGTTGGGGAGCTGGAGGACATGGTGGCTAGCGTTACTAGCGCATGCAACCGATCCTTTCGCGCTGCCTGCCCGCTGGCTAAGCCTTGTAGTAGGCAAAAAAGGGTATGGTGGTCCAGGGAACTGGGAACCTATCGTAAGGCTTGTAGGATAGCCTTTAATAGAGCAAAAAATACAAGGGAGGCTCAAGATTTGGACTCCTATAAGGAGAAACTTGGAATTTATAAGAAAGAATTAAAAAAGGCACAAAGGGGGTCTTGGAGAATCTTCTGTGATAATATGGAAGAGGTATCTGAAACCTCCCGCCTTAGGAAGATTCTTGCCAAAAGTACATCTAGTCCTAGTTTTTTGATAAAACCGGACGGATCTTGGACAGCTTCTAGTGGAGAATCTCTGGAGCTTCTCTTCGAGACACACTTCCCAGGGAGCTTTGAAGACCTGTTGGTGCGTAGCAATCATCAGGAATCACTGTCAGTAACCACAGAGGATATCGTAACCAGAAAACGGATCCTATGGGCACTGAGGGGGTTTAAACCATTTAAATCGGCTGGTCCGGATCAAATTATACCAGCGGAACTTCAAAACAACTCACTAATTATTCTTCCCCACCTGGAAGCTATATTCAAAGGGTGATTGAAGCTGGGCTATATTCCTAGGTACTGGACGGGGGTCAATGTGGTGATCATACCGAAAGCGGGGAAAAGCTTACATTTCTATCCTAAGGACCTAAGACCAATAACTCTATCGTCCTTTCTTTTGAAAACCTTGAAAAGGCTGCTGGATGTATACATCAGTAATAAAATAGGTGCCAGGAAATGGGCATCGTCTCAGCATGCGTACACAAAGGGTAGATCTGTGGACACTGCTCTGCACGCCTTGGTGTCTACGATTGAGAAATCGATTAATTCGAAGGAATTCTGTTTGGTGGCCTTCCTGGATATAGAAGGCGCCTTTAATAATGTGAAAGCGGAGGCCAGACATTCAAGGAGGGATTGTAATTTTTGGAGGTGGACGTTCCTCTGATAGGGTTAATCAATTATATGCTAAGAAGCAGGATTGTTAGCTCGAAGTTGGGGGACTCTACCTTCAAGAGGCGAGTAACTAGGGGAACTCCGCAGGGGGGTTCTGTCCCCTGTTCTCTGGATCATAGTGGTAAACGGGTTACTACTTGAATTGGAGAGAGAGGGTATTGAAGTTATCGAGTACGCAGATGACGTAGCTTTAGCTGTTACCGGGAAAATTCTGGGCACGATTGTAGACGTAATGCAGAATGCGCTTACCACCGTTACGAAATGGGCTGGCAAATGTGG
This sequence comes from Tipula vernalis, assembly GCA_958295665.1. NCBI lineage: Eukaryota > Metazoa > Arthropoda > Insecta > Diptera > Tipulidae > Tipula > Tipula vernalis. The sequence goes on along the minus strand of OY282559.1, from coordinate 389,831,228 downwards.
ACTTGGTATTAACCCGTCCAAGACAGAGCTGGTACTCTTTACTAAGAAATACAAAATCCCGGTAGTTGTCCCTCCTACCTTAAATGGCACGAGACTTGCTTTTACTGATAGAGCTTGATATCTGGGCATTATCTTGGACAGTAAGCTTAGTTGGAAGCCCAACATGTTGGAGAGAATAAAAAAAAGCTACTATTGCTTTGTACTCCTGTAGGAACGCCATTGGTCATAGATGGGGTCTGAAGCCGGAGCTGGTACACTGGCTCTACACCGCCGTAGTGAGACCTGTACTCATGTACGGGGTTGGGTGTTTGGTGGCCAGCTCTGGACAAGGTAACTTACAAAAGTAAGATTGAGAGAGTGCAAAGAACGGCCTGTATGCTTGTTAGCGGGGCATTGAGGTCGACACAGACAAGTGCCTTAGAGGTTATGTTGCACCTTCTTCCGGTCGATATTTTTGGCGAACAGATGGCGGCCAATACGGCTGTACGACTTGCAGCCGTCTCTCAGTGGAGGTGTCTTAGTATAGGACACTCTACTATCGTCAGATCGTTGAAGGATGAGCTGGCGAATCTTGAATACATTAAACCTACTCTACGCTTCGAGAAGCGATTTCGGACCTCCTTTCCTTCAAGGGAATCCTGGAGGGATAGACCGTTATCGGAAACCGAAGCGTTGCAATTCTTCACAGATGGCTCCAAGCTAGACGGCAAAGTAGGAGCTGGAGTATTCTGTGACAAATTAAATGTAAATATTTCTATTCGTCTCCCTGATTACTGCAGCGTGTACCAAGCTGAAGTCGTAGCGATTGAGGAGGTCATGACGTGGTTGAAGTATAATGTGTTATCCTCAGACGATATCACAATCTATGTGGACAGTAAAGGGGCGATCCGGTCGTTAGAATCGGTGTCTTTGGCGTCACGGGTGGCGTTGAGTTGTCACTCATCTCTAAATGAGATGGGTGAGCATTTCAACATCCAGGTAGTCTGGGTCTCAGGTCACTAGCGCGTCATGGGGAACTGCAGGGCAGATGAACTTGCTAGGCATGGTACGACTCTCCAGCTGCAACCGGAAAGGGCAAGTCTGGGGAGGCCTATCACAGCGCTGAGACAAGCACTTGGGAAGCAGGCGCTATCCTCAGCGGGGAAAAGGTGGTCTAACACCCTCACCTGTAGAGTTGCAAGACAAGTTTGGCCAAAGCTGGACTTGGGGCGCACTAGGGCATTAATATCCTTACAAAGACGTGAATTAAGAACGGTCGTAGGAATTATCACGGGACACTGCCTTTTTGGAGAACATGCAAGAAGGCTGCGTCTGGAAGCTAATGACTTCTGCAGAAGCTGCTTCGACGAAGAGGAGGAAGAGACGTTGGTCCACTTCCTTTGCTCGTGTCCAGCATTGGCTCTCAGAAGGCACAAACACTTAGGTAAGTTCAAGATGGACTGCCTCTCGGATCTCGAAAACATTAAAGTGCGGGACGTCTTACGCTACATAAGTAGCTCGAAATGGTTCCAATAGGGGTAAAGGGGATACATCCTGTGGTATCACAATGGACCGTCACCGGTCCAAGTGTGCGTAAGCAGCCACTCCAACCTAACCTAACCTAACCTAGTACGATTCGCTAGTACTTAAAGCACAGCACATTCTGTATATATAGAATGTAAATTGTCGTATAATCAGTCCAGTCGCCGCGGCCTGATGAGAAGATTGATTTTTTCATAATCATAAGTTCATCAGTTCGAAACTGGATTGAATTCTCTTACAATCTTCGAAACATATTAAAAATAATTTAGCAAACTCAAATTAAAAAAAAAAACAGACCGGGAAACCTAAAACCACAAACCACAGAAATCAAATATTACCTGAGCGAAATAAAGATCCGGCAAATATTAATGACCTAAACACAAATACGGATGCTCAAGGTAAGCTTAAAATAATTATTTATGCTTGAATAATTTTTGTTTAATCATAAATTTTCAAATATATTTTTAGTGCCTCCATCAATCATTCTTTAAAACTTTAATTGTTGACATCGGAAGCAACAAAATTGCCAAGGGCCAAATGTGCTATCATTGTACATATTCGTTAAGTACGAAACCACAGACCTTCGAAAATGTAGGGATAAAATGTTCCAAATGTTTAAGAGAGTACCACATAAAATGCTTAAAATCCCTAGAATTGCCAATTCTTCCATTTTTTTTTTTTTTTTTTTTTTTTTTTAATCTATGCAATCTTTTTTCTGGGGCTCAAGGCACTCCCAACTCTTTCGCAGTTAATTTTACCGTCCTACTTTACGCAGTAGTAGCCAAATCGAGGACGTAGGGCTATAGACCCGCTTTGTATAAACCACCTGCACATTGCATTGCTTCATGCCAACCTATAGTGCTGACATGAAAGGTGGGTCGGCCCATGGATTCTGCACTCTCAACAGGGGGTCATAGATGTGTTCATCGTCATCACCGATCGTAATCAGATGATGAAAAATCCCTTTTGCAACCCGCCCCTGTCGGAATTCGAACCCGGTACCTCCCGATCCAAACGCCGCAGCTTTAACCACTGCGCCGTTTGCTCGGTAATTCTTCCATTGTTCTTATGTGCGACGTGCAACTTGAAAATCCCATTAAATAAAGACTGAATCGTATTGGAACATATTGCGAATATAAGACTGTTTAAGTTTAACAAATTAAGTGACATTGAAGTCATATTGTGATATTATTATTTAAATAAATGAATTAAAGTTTTATAGCTAAATATTTAAAAATAAAGTTGTTGATTTGGCTAATAATTTTGAGCCTAATTTTATTTAATAAAATGGATTTTTTGATAAAAATTTGATTTTGGTTTGATTTTAATTTGAAACTAAATATATGTCAATGATCATAACAAGGTGTCAATAGCTATGCATATTGGGAAACTTTTCGGAAAACTTATTTTTTAAATGTTAAACAAACAATTAATAGTGATCGTGAGATGAAAATGGCAAAATTAATATTTGATTTTAATATGTTCCGAAGATTGTTAGAGAATTCAATCCAGTTTCGAACTGATGAGCTTATGATTATGAAAAAATCAATCTTCTCGTCAGGCCGCGACGACTGGACTGATTATACCACAATTTACATTCTATATAAACAGAATGCGCTGTGCGTTAAGGACTAGCGAATCATACTAATACAGATGAAATCTCTTACAATTTTTTTTTTTTTCACAATATTTACACAGATCTATTTCAGTGTACGCTAATTTTTGCTTTAACTTTACGCACCACACATTCTGTATACCATATATAGAATGTAAATTGTGGTATAATCAGTCCATTCGCCGCGGCCTGATGAGAAGATTGATTTTTTCATAATCATAAGCTCGTCAGTTCGAAACTTGATTGAATTCTCTTACAATTTTCGGAACATATTAAAATCAAATAATTAAATAGGTATAATTCTGTCTATTATACGGTTTCGTTGAATTACTGTCCGTAAATACTAACATACTTCTTGTGTTAATCGAAACACACTTAAAAATGGTCTAATCACCGGTAGCTTATTAGAAATTACATGAATTAATTAACATTCAACAAAAAATTAATAAAAGCAAAAAAATTAATAGTTGGTCTGTATAAAAATATGTTTTCTACGAGGTTTAGGTCATATTTAACAAAACAAGCGAATAACTAAGTGACAATTTCCTTATGACTGTCAATAGCTGTAGCGCTAATTTGGTATAAATTTGTTTGACTTGATGAAATACCAAATTCTCATTTCTCGGCGTACGTAATTCTCATTTCTCGGCGCAATTCTGGGATAAGAAATGAAATCTTCTTGAAATGTAAACCAAATTTATTACCTAATTTTAGGGTTTTTATAACGTCCTGAGGGATTCCCAAACTTGTTAAATCTACGGTCCATATCTGTTCATTAAAATTTGCGTATTCCATAGCTCTGGACAAAGTTGTTCCTTCTGCAGCAGCAATAACACATTTTGCTGCTGAAAATTATCGACGTATTGTCTACATTATCGACGCTATTTTTTATGTTTCCTACATACATTTTCTACACGAGTAGACAATTGATTAATTACTTCATTTAAACTAAGCACACTGATATGAGTTGACGAAGACGTTTTTTTGCCTGGAAAATTTTTATGCTAAAATACCCTTCTAACATAAAATCAGAAATAATTTATATTTATTTAATATTTTATATTAATTTCAAATAAAATTTTAATATCCAAAAAAAATTTGATTTTACATAAAACAATTACTCATCTTCCCCTGGTGCCCATATAACATTTTTAATCCAATCCACATAATTAAACACCCTCGTATAAACATCAGGACTATCAACGGTACCACAATACAAACCAAACGATGTAACTCCAATTTGCGTATACATACAATAAATATCAGAATGATAGATTTGTAATGGGCCACCAGAATCTCTTTCACACGTATCTCTGCGCGTACTTCTTAAGACAGCACATATTTGCGTTTCAACGATACCTTTGCGTAATTTTGGACTAAAAGTATGTTGAAAAACTTCATTGCATTCCACATTACTGTATGATTCTAGAACGGTTTTTATTAGAGCTTCACTTTGGTCACCGGAAATGTCATCTGGTCCCCATCCAGTTGCTATTGATTTTTCTGGATCTAAATTAGTGGTTGGCAAACAAATTGGCCTTATATACGGCGATAGTATCACCTTATCGGCCAATTTAAGTAGTGCAATATCATTATAACGTCTTGATTTATTATATGCGGGATTTGGTATGATCTCTTTAACTAATACGTCAATCACAATTGCATTATCCGATTCATCGTTTAGTACCAGCTCACCAAGGCGTACATGTGAAACATTTATGTTACTAAAAGAGAAAAAGTTAAATATTTTGTTAGCTTAAAACTTTAAGAATTAAATTGCACGTTCTTACGTTAAAGTTAGGCAATGAGCCGCCGTTAAAACATATCTTGTACTAAGAAGTGAACCACTACAGCCCCATCTAATTTGTCCATTTAATTGTCGGTAACCTAATAAAGCGGAATGGGGGAATTCTCTTAACGTTGCAGGGGTACTACCTACAATTAATGGTACAGCTTTATGTCCACAACGATCAATTTCTACTGTTGATGGATTTGCATTTGTTGACAATTTAAGAACAGTTATATTGGTAAAAACATATCGACTGTACTCTTTGCACTCTGTTTATATAAAAATCCAAAATATGATTAAGTTGTAAGCATATACTAAACATTTAATAAGGAATAAATACTTTGAGAGGCTATTGATAGATCCGATTCATATTCAGCTCTAGTTTCAACAGCTGGTTTCGTTATTGGACAGCATACAATTTGTTTGAATCCGTCATATCCACATTTGGTTGGTAACAAACCATTCAAATTTAAATCGTTTTTGGCTTCTACACAATGTTCCAATAGTTTGCACATGCCTGCGTTGCCAGTTCGTATAATTTGGCAGGCATCCCCTATAATTTAAAATTATACCTATAATAATAAAGTTATTAGTATTCTATAGTTTTCACGAAACAGACCTACTGCTAAATTATTAGCTGCAGTCAAGGCCGTTACACAAATTAACACTACACATAATATGATGGGATATGAATGGCCCATTATTTACACATAAATTAGTCCAATAATTGTATCACTGCGAATTGAATATGTTTCACTTAAATTAGTTGGTTTACACGACTAGATATAATAAAATATTAAAATAAACTAAGAATAGAGTTTTGATCAAAGAACTTTAATGTGCATACGGTAACGTTTAAAACTGGTTTTACGTAAGGAATACAAAATAATCAAAAGAATGATAAAAATATTTTTTTTCTTGTAATCAAACAGTTTGAGATGATGTCTATAACTGAATTTAGAATCTCGTGGATGATGTCATTTTTTTTTTTTCTGAAATACAATGCCAACTCTTACTTTCTTGGGTTTTACCGTTGATTGAACATATAGAGATAGTATTACCACAGAAGAAAGATTAACCAGAACAGTCATAACGCTGTTTTTGTATGGAAAAATTTGGACTCATTTGTATGACCTTGATTTGCCGAAGGTAAGAGAAAGTTGGGTTATGTATTCCTTGATTTACTGGTTTTTATTTGAAATAATAAAAATTAAGAATCCTTAACAGTATAGTTAGTGATATTATATGACAAGTTTTGTTTTGACACCATAATTTGTATTAAATATTCAAAAAATTCATAATATTCGAAAATAATTATACTTTAAAGTCCAAAAAAGAAGGTAAGATGAAAAAAAAAAAATTTGATCCACGCAATGTCTATTCTGGTTAATCTTTCTTCTGTGGTATTACTGTGATAAACAACAACAACATCAATTTTTTGTTTCGTATTTCACATGGTTAAAGAATAGCTTGTACAATTCATGTAAGGTTAAATAAGAACTGAGATAGGGTTGCATTATAATGATGTAGCTAGAAAAGAACACACAATTTTTCTATTTTGATTTGCTTTTTAATGACCAACACTAAAACAATATTCTTTATAAAAATTCAATAAGTCGTTGGATGGTTTCCTCTTTCTATCACAATAGATATAAATGTTTTATCCGTTGCGAACAAGCTGATTTCGTTTACTTGTGTTCTGTTTTCTTTGTAAGTGTTAACAAAAGCGTAGTTGATATTGTTACTAAATCGATTTTTGTTTTCATCAGTTCATTTATCGGAAGTAGAAATACATAAAATTTAAAAGTTAATCGTTATTTTATTTTTATTATGGCAATGGCATATTGTTCATATTTGAATCGTTTAAACAAAAAATCATATGGGATTTCAAGGTTTTTGATTCCTCAAGATGATAGACGATAATAAATTTTGGTAACAAGTCGCTTTATGCATGTTCGAAAAAAAAAAAGTTTATTAGTGTGCCGATCATTTCGAACCAAAATTTATAAATAAAAGTGAATTTAAAACAAGGCTTAAGGGCCAACCAGCGAAACTTTAAGAAATTTTACAGAATTTGACGAAACATTTTTGATACGGAAAATTTGACAGATTGGCTAGTGGATCCGTAACACAATTTATCAGTCCAACGATTTTGTTTATATTTATATATATATATATATATATATATATATATATATATATATATATATATATATATATATATATATTTATATATAATATTTATTATATTCAACAACTTAAAAATGCAAACAAATAGTGAAAAGCAATTTTTGGAATTATCAACAATCCTTGATCTTTTTAAGCTCCTTAAAACGCTTAAGGACATTAAAGGAAAGGCGGAAAGAAAAAGATCTTGCGCTGTCCGAAAAATAAATAAAACTCGAAATCGGTTTGGTTATTTTAAGGTACATATTTAAATACTTAACTAAATACAACATCGATGCTAAATATTTTATATATCAATTTAATTTAGGTTACTTTCTGTGCGATTAAAAACGAAGATCAATAACAATTTTTCATCCACACTCGTATGACTAGGGAAGCTTTTAACATGCTTGTAGAACTAATAAAACACGAGATGACGGAGAACGCGAGATGTTTGTTAAACGTCGAATTTCGCCTTGCGTTAACGTTGCTGTACGTTTGAAAAATTTAAAATAAATAACTTAAATTTAATATTAACCATAAACGTATTTATTTACAGATATCTTTCCCATGGATGTTCTTTTCAGAGTCTCGCTTGGAGCTGGAAATTAGGGAAAGAGACCGTCCGCTTGATTGTATATGAAACTTGTGATGCATTGTGGAATGTGTTGGGAAAATTATATGTCACTGAGCCAACATTAAATGATACCAGTAAGATATCATCAGATTTTTGGGAAATGTGGAACTTACCCAATTGTGTCGGTGCCGTTGATGGGAAGCATATTGCTATCCAATGCCCACCTCAATCAGCAAGTCAATTTTTTAATTATAAAAAGTTTTTTAGCATAGTGTTAATGGCTGCATGCGATGTGACGTACATTTTCACACATGTGGATGTGGGAGCTTATGGTTCGGAGAGTGACGGAGGTACTACTATTGATTTTTCTAAATAAAATATTTTTCAAAATGAAATATTTTTTTTTTGTTGTAGGGATTTTCAATAGAAGTAGTTTTGGGAAACGTTTGGCTAGGGGTGAGTTACTTATTCCGGCACCAAAACCACTTCCTGGTACATCAAACGTAATACCATATTATTTCGTAGGAGATGCGGCTTTCACCCTAACTCCTATTCTGATGAAGCCTTACCCTGGCTTGGGTTTTCCGAAACCGAAGGAAATTTACAACAAACGCCTTTCCCGTGCCCGTAGGGTCATAGAGAATGCCTTTGGCATTTTAGTCAGCCGTTGGCGTATATTATTGACAACGCTTAATATGCAGCCAAACAACGCAGAGAAAATTGTACTGGCTTGCGTCGCATTACATAATTATTTGCGACTAAACAAAGAAGCAACAAACTTTTATTTTCCATCACACTTTACAGACTGGGAGGATAGCAGTCATAATGTGCAACCAGGATTATGGCGGAGAGACGTAAACCGCAACTTACCATCAATGCAAGCATCACGCAGTCTACACGTTCTAGGCGGCAGTAGAGCCTTAAAACACTTTGTGACACTTTGTGTGACTATGTCAATAATGAGGGACGATTAGAATGGCTACAATAATAATATTCTCAAAACATGGTTTTATTTTTCTGTTTAATTAAAAAAAACTTTAATTTTGTACAAGCTTAAATTAAAATACAATTCATTTGGTATTTACTCAAATTTATCACAATTCAATACATATCATAAAAAAATATTATCACATTATAATTCCATTTCTTATAATAAATATTACATAATGTATGTAATAGATGAAAATAAAACTTTTGTTTCCAAATACCTGTGTCACCTAGATAATTGCACCTGTGTGACCTAGATAATTGCACAAAATAATTTAATTTTTTGTCTTATATATATATATATATATATATATATATATATATATATATATATATATATATATATATATACATATATATATATATATATATATATATATATATATATATATATATATATATATATATATATATACATATATATATATATATATATATATATATATATATATATATATATATATATATATATATATTACATGTGTCGGCAAACGCATCACCTTTTGCCCGCTTTTGTGTCGGCGGTTCCGTTATATTATTTTCTATATCATTTTCTAGATCCTCCGTAATTTCCATTACAAAATGGTTAGATTTGGTTCTAAAAAATAATACAAAAATTTATTTAATTATATAAACATGTAACCTGTAAAAAATGATTATACATACTTCCGTGGTTGGATGAATCCTTTTAAAAACATGAGGCTTGCTAAGAACGGCCACTCTTCTTCTACCGGTGTTGCGCTTCCCGATGGTATATCCCTTTTCCTCATTTCTTTATTATATTTCTCCCGTAGGAGGTTCCACCTCTTCTTACAGTCTTCCTCTAAAATAACACGATTATAAATTTATATAAATTTAATACTGTACACATATACTGTATGTATTTTATACTCACTGGACATTGCGGTGATTTCTGAAATTTCCTTCCACGCATTTTCTTTTAGAACTAAGTTCTTATAATTTGGGTCCCCTTTATCATAAAGACATTTATGAGCCTCCACAGCACTTATTAGTTTTCCAAAATCCATTTGTATCCTAAAATAAAATGTACGTAAAGAAAAAAATTATTTGAGGTTAGAATTTTTGTGGTTTATATTTTTTTATTTATGCAAGTTCTATCATGCATTTATAATTTATTTTACCACATAACAAAAATAAATATAATATAAATATTTGTCCATAAATAATATATTATAAAATAAACAAAATATAAAAAAATTAAAAGGAATATATTTTATATTAACTTACTTTCAATATGGTTCGCTCGATTGTGACATTTGTTTCAGTTGGAGCGGTAATTTTCGCTCTGTTAAATTTTGTTAAGTGACAATTCAACTTAACGAAACTGAACGAACGGTTATTAAAGATTCGCTGGTCAGTAACATGTAAACTCTATGTATGGCATTTTTACTTAAATTTCTTACTGATTGACTGGTTGGCACTTTAGTTTTAAGGCCATAGGTACCAAAAAATTATTTAAGTAGTGAAACGGAAATTTTACATTGTAAAATTAATATATGTCAAAACAATGAAAATGTAAGTGATCATGTTAGTAACGACAATAACGAATCGCTTGCAGTTTATAAAGAAAATATGCCCAAAACATATAGAAATCCATTTAAAGAGTTATCGTCAGCAAATAACATACATGCATACGTACATGAATCTCAGTTTCCTATACCAGAAATTCTAGATATATCTACTTCTTCTACCAACTTTCTACAAACCGATCAGTATGAAATTCTTACTGAACTATTATTACGTTCACCCCGAAAAAAAAAAAATAAAAACCTAACGAAATTTTAAAAAACGACATCGAATGTATTTTCAATAAAATAATGGAAGGAAGAAGTGGAAGTGTAAAAACATTTGTAAAGGCTCAAACGATGCATACGGTAAACTCAAAATGGACTTCAGAAGAAAAAGTAAACACCGTAATTTCTATAAAAACTTTACAAATGTTAAATGAGAAATTTAAAGATACACCTGAACGGGTGTACCATGAAATCCCGAAAGGCAGAATCCTGATTGACAAAATCCCGAAAATCATAATCCAGATACGACAAAATCCAGATAAGTGAAAATCCAGACTAGGCAAAATCCAGACAAGACAAAATCCAGACAAGACATAATCCAGATAGAAAATCCAGACAAATTTTAAACGCGCGCGCGTTTAAAATTTGTCTGGATTTTCTGTCTGGATTTTCTATCTGGATTTTCTGATAACGATAATATTAAAATTATCAGAAGTTTTTGTTTTTTTCCTTTAGTTATATGAAATGAGAAATCTAGTATGAATGTCTATGGTTATACTATCCCCCGTTCGGTTCGTAGCTCATATAACCAAGAAAATTCCCCTTAATGTGGTAATAAAACTGCACATGCATCGTGTGAATGTGGCTTTAATGCATTTATTTCAAAAATTTTATGATTCTTGCAATATAAAATGGGGAATCACTAAAATGTAATGATACAGCTGCGCAAAAATGAAAATTGAGTTATAGTCAAATAGTGGTCTAGTAAGAAACATCATACCTACGTATTATATATCTATGGGTAGTATTTTTTGAAATTAAGTTGTGAAACAATAAATAAAACAGATTCAAATAATAAATAAATTTGTGGTTTTGTGCACATAATTACAGGTAAGTAATTTCAATATAGATTAGGGCAAAATTATTCACGAAAAAAACAAATTTCAGTATAAATTTGGATATGAATATGGACATACAAATATTGAAATCTAACAAAGGTGGATTGAAACTAAATTTAAATGGATTTCTATATCATGTAGATAAAAATTGAAATCTAAAAGTGTATTGGATTTGTGAAAAACGAAAATCACACTACTGTAAAGGTAGAGTTACGACTTTAATCGATGAACATGGACAACACAAAATCAAAGTAAACCCTACTGAGCACAATCACGATCCATTCGCTTCGGATGCGCACATCGTTTAAGCTAATACCTCTATTAAGAAAAACGCAACCGCGACTGTATTAAAACCATGCCAAATAATATCCTCTGTGACTGCAGAATGTAATCCTCTTTGTAGAAAGTATTTGCCTTCTTCATCTGCACAGCAGAAAAAAATACATAGACAGAGAGAAAAACTGCAGTTGAAGCAACCCAAATGTATTGACGACATCGAAATTCCTGAGCAATTGCAATACATCGATAGGAAATTGTTTTTACTTTCTATTAAAAAATTTGAAGGTCAATGTATTATTATTCTGGGTACCATTGAGAATATCCGCCTGCTATCAAAGTCCAAGTTTTGGATTATGGATGGTACGTTCAAAGTAGTACCATTATTGCTGCGACAGCTGTTTAGTATACATGGTCGTTAGGAACAGATGTATGCAGTGATATAGTGCCTCTTGTTTATTGCTTAATGTCCGAAAAAAGCGAGCGTTGCTATAATGAATTTGTGTATGAACTTATGAGAATTGCTTGTGATAATGAAATCTGTTTAAACCCCAATCATATTATTTCAGATTTCGAAAGAGCAAGTACTAACATATTTAAATCGTATTTTCCACAAACACAATTTAAAGGGTGCTTCTTTCATTTCGGACAAATTATATGGCGCAGAATTCAAAAAAAAAATCTTGAAAAAAAATATGGTACCAATGAAGAATTTTCACTACAAATAAGACAACTGAAAGCTCTTGCTTTTGTACCAGCTAACGAAATATGTGAATACTATGAAACCATCAAAACTGGAAGCCGATAATTATATTTATGGTAAAAAATCAAAACGAGGAAAACATATTCCCATGTATTCACCTTCTTTCTGGTCAGTATATGATAATATCGTGTTTAACCTTCCACGTACACAAAATTAAATTGAGGCCTGGCATAGAAGGCTATCATCTTTAATAGAGTCTAAACCCACAAATATTTACAATTTAATTTCAAATTTAATTAAAGAGCAAATAGTGGTAGAAACAAAGATAGAAAAAGTTAATGCCGGTGAAAATCAACCAAAAAGGCGCAGTTACGCGAATAAGGAAGAATGCATTAAAATAATAATTGGTGAAAGAAAAAATTATTCTAAAGACGATTTTTTGAAAAACATAGCCACACATCTGTCTCTAATATAAGGCAATTTTTTTTTAATTTATTCTTTTTTTTTATTGCGAGACTGATTTTTTATTATTTTCAACGCCAAAAGAGATTTTTTTGAATTATTAAGGTTATTTGCATTTAAGTTCTTAAATTAGGTTTAAGTTAACATGAAAATGAACAAATGAAATAAAATTTCCCAAATTTTTTAAATTATTTAGTGTTTATATATATACGTGATTCATAAATTTTTGTATATCTGGATTTTGCCTTGTCGGGATTTCGTCTTGTCCGTATTTTGTTTTGTCTGAATTTTGTGATGTCTGTATTTTATCCTGTCTGGAAATTGTCGAGTCTGGATTTTTAAGAAATGTCGGGATTTTGTCTTGTCGGGATATTGAAAGTCTGAATTATGGACTGCTCCCAGTGTGATATCCGCCCCTGGCCAGGCCGCCGTCGTACACCTTTTTACATATAACAAGATCGAGGGATGGGAAAGGAATGTTAGCAACAAAGACTCAACCCGGTTCCAGACACCTAAGTAGTTGATAGTTAGTAAATTTGTTAGTAATATATTTTTAGTAATTTATTTAGCGCAAGACAATACAATTTTTTTTTAAAGTTCGTTCCAGCACCCAAAAACTGCACACCTCAATGTCAATAAATTATTTGGTTTGTTTATTATTAATTAAATACAGTTTATACGTTCTAACACTCAAATATCGATCAAATTACTTTTAAATGCATAAACGATGTATGTTTATTGGTTAACTTGTCACAATAGTTGCCATTTTGAAAGATGCGCAAACATTAACGAAAATCAAACCGATGAGTTTATTACCTGTGTATGTGTACTGTAAGCTACGATCAAACTACAAAAAAATTTAATTCTAGCCACTTACGTTAAGTATCTGGCCAGAACGTACTGACATAGCGAATTATTATTCACTACATCAAATATCAAAAAACCATGAAAAAACCTCATTTGTGTATGTATTATGCCCACACGAATTATTTATTAAGAATTTAATTTGTCTGTCTTTTTTTGCAGTAGATATGAGGGATTGGCCTCTTTATTTTCTGATTTACCAAATCGAAAATATTGGGATTGCCATGAACAATTAATATACCATATTTGAATATAAAAAAGCCGAAAAAATCAATTCGTATAATTTTAGTGTAATTGTACACTATTCTTTTAGGATTTTGTAGCTACACCTTGGATTTTGGATTTTAATGATGCATCACAAACCAAAGTAAACGCTTCCGGGGTTAAATAATTTGATTACAGGCAAACCTCGTTTAACGGACGTATTGTGTCCCTGAAAACCGTTCGTTAGTCGAGGTTTCGTTGTTTTGTATGGTTTCTAAAATTTTACCATTTATGTACATAAACTGTACTTATAATAATATTCGAGGTTTGAAGTTCGTAATACGAGATTTTTCAACAATTTTGAATGTTCGTTAATTCGAGGATTCGTTATTCGAGGGTTCGTTAAACGAGGTTTACCTGTATTTAAATTTTTTGATGTAAGAATCAATTTTACTGTAATAACAAAGTTTTTCTCGATTTTCCTTTAGGTATAACCGATCAATACGGCTAATACCTAAATATTACACCAAATTTTCCAAATCTTGAAAAAAATAAAGATATTCACACTTTTTTAGAGTGAAGTGTATTTATTGTCAATTAACCCTTATTATTGGCCTTGTTGAATAAAAAAACGTTTGTTTGAATGATTTGATGACATCTCTGAGATTTGATGACAACACGGTAATCCCACATTTATATGTTAACTAATCAATTTCCTTGAAATACTAATATCCTTCTAATAATACAATAAGTAATAACCTTTTATTTGGCCCATAATATTTGATTGAATCACGTTTTCCACTTCTTCTCCGTATTTATCCGGTATAAAAAAATCCCATTTTGTAATCATCGTAGTAATTTGTTTTTCAAATTTTATTTTAATTAAATTATTTACTTGCCCTTTTGAATTTGAATCTAACAAAAAAAAAAAGCTTATTTGAGCTGCCGCATTGGAAAATGAGGAAGATTTTTTTTTTTATATTAACATTCATTTAGAAGCTAACACTCACAAAAAAAAACATATTTTAATATAAATATGAAATAATTATTATTTTAATTATAAATTTTAATTTTATTTTTATTAAAAATTTAAAATAAAAATAAATTTTAATTTAGATCAGCAAAAGTTCGGTTTTATGCTTTTTTTGTGTTTCGTTATATTTTGCATAGAAAATTAAAAGTTACTTCAAATTTAAGTAATTTGATTTTTTTTTGTTATTATTGTTTTGTGCTTTTCGACTCTGAGATGTGCTCGTACTGTATAGATACACAAGTCGAGAGATAAATAGATTAAAGGAGATACAAAAAAAAATTGAACAAAATATTAACTCGAGATATCCAGGAAAATGTAAAGCAACAAAGAAGATTAATCTTAACTTTGTTGCATCTTGTAAGTAGATTCGATACACGATAAAGGAAAATTCCTATAACAAGTTGTTTTAAAAACTTAAAAAAGTCGATTCATGACTGACGTACATCGTTCAATAACGAACAGCGAAATAAAGGGATTTGGACAAAGGAGATGTCGAACAATCAAAGTGAATTTCCAACTTTCAAGTAATTAATCGCATTTCTAAATAAACCCACTGATACCTTAGAGGCATTGAAAGGAAATGCAGTTTCACATTCTATGAGTGTTCCCTTTGCAGAGAAGGTAATCATCGTCTGTATGAATGCAAAAAATTTAAATACATGCAAACTAATAAAGGAACAAAGGAGCCTCCTAATAAAGGAATATGGAAAATGCTTCAACTGCCTGAATGCTAACCACAAAGTGTATGACTGCAATTCGCGATCGAGGTGCCAAAAGTGTTACAGACAAGAATTAAGTAAAGACCATAAAAGACCGTCATCATCAGAGACAAAAACCTCTTGTATTAATCCAATATAAGGAAGCACGAAGGACATCAACGTTTTCGAGCACTGTTGGATTCTGCATGGTAAGCCAGTTTTGTTTCTAAAAGTTGTATTCAGAAATTGAATTTCAGTTTTCGTTACTGGTCTTGGAGAAACTAGCATTGGAAAGACCAAGGGTAAACTAGAATTAACACTTACTCCAACAGGGATAGAGAGAAATGATATTAAAAACCGAAGCTTTTATTGTTCCAAAGGTGTCAGCTAACCAGAACACATACATCGTTATCAAACATGATCTTGCATTATTAGATGGGCTCACATTAGCAAATTCCGTGTAATCGTAACCGAAATCGATAGCAGCCTACGTAAATTTTGGGAGATTGAAGAAATGCCTAAGGCGATCAGACATGCTCCCGAATAAGACACTTGTTTGAAAAATTCTACAACACAACTATACCACAACAGCTGAAGACAACAAATTTATTGTGAAGTTACCCTTTTGCCAACCACCAAACGCGTTAAGTTTGAAAAGCACAGAGCAGAAATGTCTTCAAATGTGAGATTTCCGGGAGTTGTATATAAATTTTATGAAGGAGTATGGGTTCTTGGGCAGCTCTGAGAAACGCGTATTATCTACCAGTTCAATCAACGTATCAGACAACATCGAATAGTATTTACAGGTGATGTTGAGAAAATTTATCGCCATTGTGAATACCACAATATTTTATGGAGATGGATCATGGTCGACCCGTTATTCGTTACATGCTGAGAATGTCACATATAGAACAGGTGCTGCAGCAAAAACGATTCACCAAAAGCAACAAAGGCAATTCTGAACGATATTTATGTTGACGACTTCATGGCTGGCGCATATACCATCGAAAACACCATCAAACTGATAACAGATGTTCGAGAAGCGTTAAAGATATCTCAAACTGAAGAGAAATGACCTGTGCAGTACAAAGCCTTTGGACAGCTGACAACTGAAGGATCTAGAGACCAAGTATCAAACCTGCGTTGTCTTATACTGAGAAGTCATTCATTGAACAGTTCATTGAAAATCATTCAAGTTTCTTCAAGATGACAAAGATACTGGTGATTGTTAAGAGATTTATTCGAAACCTAAAAATAAAAAACCGAATAGTTCAAGGAAACCCCACCAGAAATGAAATTGTAATCGTGGAACAAGAACTTATTAAGAAGGCAGGGCAAAAAAAAAAACGAATTCTGTGAAGATTAAAAGATAATCATTGCCAATATCCACTTCCAAAACAAATCAAACTCCGAAATTTAAGTCCATTTTAAGATTAGCATAGCACCTTACGCGTTGGAGAAAGAATCCAGAAGTCAATGGTACCGTTTCACGTCAAGCATCTAATTATTTTGCCTGGACATTCTCACCTTGCCAAATGCATAGTACGAGACATAAACATCCTGGGCCTTAAGAGATTAACATCACGTAACGGTTTGTGTTATACGATACACAGCGACAATGGGAGCAATTTTGTAGGAGCAAACAATTACCTTAAGGAATTGTATTAATTTTTTAAGAAGAGAGAAAGCGAGATTGCAACATTCCGTCTAACACACAAAATACATTGGAAGTTGATCCCTTAAGGATCTCCCATATAGGTGGCATTTTGCTAATTGCTTCAATCTGCTTCAATATCCTAAGTAATTCTTCATAATTTAATATTGTTTCGCCAACTACCTTGCGAATGTGATATTTGCTAGACATCACAGCCGCCTCCCATATGTGGCAAGTGCCAGCTATGGTTCTAAATTTCTCCTTACTCAAACTTGGTTGTGTTTTTTTGTTAATGGATTTTGTTTGTAATGGTACGAAAATAATTCTAAATATAAAACGATCAGTAAAAATGTATTTTAATCAGCTAAGCTATGTATGTATATAGGAAATTAAGTAGTAGAATATTTACTTGAATATTGATTGTATATTATCAGAATCTATGTATAATAAAAATAAATAAATAAATAACAATAAGTATGTAAATGTATGTAAAGGTAATGCAAATGTAACTTATATAGAATGATGAAGGGGAGAAATTAGCAAAAACACAAAAAAGAACGATTGGCATTTTTTTGAGATGAAAGGGGTCAGTTGGTTTTTGGCGATTGAAATAATAACATGATTTGATTAAAATAAATTTTAATAAGTTTTAGTATAAAACATAAATATAATAATATTTGATTCAAAATAAAAAATAATAAAAATTAGAATTATAATTCGAAAGTTTATAAATCGAGAATTCAATTCCATATCGCTGCCAAAAAGCGGTACTATAAAGAAACATATCGGAATACAGATAAGTCGCTGTTTAATCATAATATTCCCGTACATATATTAATTATAAAATCGAGAAGGACAATGCGGCGTAAGATGGCCGTATGGTATGCAGCTTTGTTAAATAAAAACTAAAATTCCCATGCAGTGCGGATTATCAAACTTGGATTTTGGAATCATCGCTTCGTAAATCGGATCCGCAACGTTAATTAAGGTTCTTTCTTTTATTTATTTAATAATTTAAGTTTAGTTAAAAACGTTATTGGTAAATGGGTTTTAGAATTAGTAAAATTTAGTGTAAGTTATGTATAATTATTGTACTTCTTTTATGACCAAGATTTTTGTTTGAATTTTCATTGTTAATAATCTTGGTTCATAATTTAACAAATTAAATTGATAGTGTTCCGTTATTTCTGGATTTATTTTCTTGTGAGGAATTTTTGTTCTATGGATAATATTTTAGTGCAAAATATGAGTGAATAATTTAATATTTCATTGGTGATGATGTGCGGTGTATGAGCGAGCAGTGAATCAAATATGTTTTCTTTAGTTTTTTTTTAAAGTTTTAATCGAACAGCAATATCTAGCTCTTTCGTAGTCCCAGAGAAGAACCCCCCCCCCAACACGACTGTAAATTAGCCGGCTGAAAAATGCTGTCTGGGGTAACTACGAGGGAGTCTGCAGCAGGCTTCTGGTTCATTATTGTAATGTGGTTAGAAGACTGTTACAGTGGCGCCCAAACGTATCGGCTTTATAGGGGTACATTTAATTTATGATGGTAATTATGGTGTGATATTTTTATTTTTTTTTGTGTGTGATTGAAATAGTGGTAAAGACCGTTACAGCGCATTTATTCTGTCTTTGGACATTTGGATTTAAATGTTGGTACTGTACTTGTCAAAGCATAATGTTTCAATTTCGGTCATTTAGTAATTTTTTTTTCTTTTTCAATTTTTTTTCTGTGATTAGTGATTTTGATGTGTGAATTCATATTGCTTCCATTAAATCCATTGTGATCGATGTTGTTTTTCTAGACTTCAATATGGAATATTCAAACATCAAAATTATAAAACAATAGTTTCAATTTTGATCAAGTGCGCATATTTATTTTCCACTAAGACGTGTTTTCAAAATTATTTTGATCTAGAATGTTAATGTAAGGTGCTTGATTAAAGTTGATGACGTAAATATTTTATTGTTCTAATATACAAACATGAATTCCAGTTATTTTACTGTTGTTGCTATGAATCATGAATGTTAAGAAGAATAATAAACATGCTTTAAATTTCAGTTAATTTTATTAGTACTATCACACGCCATCAATCATAAATATTTGAATAGCTGTAGGTTCATGTCATTTGTAATCATCACCAATGGAATTATCTTTATTATTCGATTAATTAAAATATTACAACACATTTAATTTATTATTTAAATATTGATAAAATCAAGGATAATTTTCATTTATTAGAATTATATTTGGTTTTTCATAATTTTTATTTTTGTTTCGTAACATTTTTCAATACAAATAACATTAATACTATTAAGTATTAATAATCAACAATACTTTCTTTCCACCTATTAATTAAAAAAAAAAAAAAGTGCATCAAAATGGATCCAAATTTTTTGAGTATCGACGAGCTAGAAATTGAATGCGTCGTTCGGAAAATAACTGGATCCCTAGGCGAACAATTAAAACTTTTAGATGAAGCGCTAACAAATGAATTTAAAGAAACGGTTAACTCACCTCACAAAGCGCATTTATCGGCACGAAAATCACCGCAACGAGAACTTGAACTGTGTTCTAATAAACTACGAGAACTGAAACCCCAGGTTCAGGAAATTGCCCTATTACATCCAGACCAACGTAAAGATAAATTATTTTTTTTACATTCACGGATTTTGCATGTTAGGGGACGATTTAAACGGTTATTTAATACGTCTCCCACATATCAACCACAATCGTTTGAAATGCTTACGGCATGCGACAAATTATTAGCAGCCATAAAATCTTTACTGGATGACAAATTGTCGGTTGATGACTTCGAAAAATCGATTTGTGAAGCAATACCAGTAACTTCGGCCAATGATGAAAAGCTTGATGAATCAGGAGAATCGGATTCGGAAGGGTTATCGAAAACAAGGTCGGCAGCACTCGTCACATCACAAAACGCACCGGTATGCGAGGGAAATGGTCAAGCACCGATGGTTCCCTTGTCTCAAATTATTTCGTCTCCTTCACGATTTCGCCCAGAACTAATTATAAGAGATAAAAAGGATAATATTCAAATAGATCCATCGGGTTCCTCTAGTCAGAATATTATTCATTCTGATTTTAAACGTGTGTCGGATGGTGACTTGGCAACCGTTACTGAGGCAGCGCGGAAAATTTCTGTGGGTGAAAATATACATTTCCCAGTTTCACCAAATATACTGAACCCGAATATGAGTACTCCGAGAATGGCAACAAAAACGAAAAATCCAGTATCCTCTGATATAAATTTACCAGAAAAGTTTAGTCACACTATTGGAATCCATAAGTGGAATATCAGTTTCGATGGTTCTCCTACCAGTCAACCAATCGAACGGTTCTTGTACCGCGTTGAAAGGTTATCTGGAGCCAACAATGTAGCCTTTGACCGATTAGTAAATGACTTGCACATACTATTGCGGAAAAATGCGCTTGAATGGTATTGGTCATATTTAGAGCGTAAAGGTGACGTCGAATGGTCCGAATTAAAAAAGGAAATGAGAACCAGATTTCAGGATCGAAGGACGGATTTCGAGATACGTCAGTCTATCGCTGCTCGAAAGCAAAAATCGAAAGAAAGTTTTCTCGATTTTTATTCAGATTTGCTGGATTCGACACTCGCACTTAGTCAACCCATTTCTGATTATGATTTGTATTTTATGTTGAGACAGAATATGAGTACAGATTTGCAATATAAACTTGCAGGAAAGAATATTACATCAGTGGGCGATCTAGTAACTCAATGTATTGACATTGAGGATACATGGAAACGGTTAGATACTCACCATGACTGTGCTCGAAGAGTTGTTCATGAATTAGCTACTGGAAATCCAATCCCATTTCCTTTTGAAAATATGGTCCCTATTCAAGGCGTGTCTGCTCCGTCAATGTGCAATCCGACAGGAAATGGTTTTTATGACAGTAATGGATATTACTGGCCTCAAGAAGTGTGTGCAGTTTCCGTAGAACCAAAGCCTGATAATTCAGCCACAAGGTATAGACCACCAATGCAAAATGTTTCTTTTAGGCAATCTAATTCACAAAACCCAACTAATTATCGTTTAGCTAAGCATTGCTTCGGTTGTGGGGCTCCAAATGTCACCAGGTTTACTTGTTTTACTTGCAATCGAAGTGTCGCGGAAAACCCCAAAAGGGAAGTGAGTCAACCTGGTACTCCTTCTTCCCCACAAACAGGAGCTACCAGGAGAATATTCGAGGAAGTAGCCACAAATACATGTCCGGAATTACACCTCACGAAACCCTAATCTCTGAATTAGATCCAAATTCGTCAAATTGTATCAATAATAATTCAAATAGTCACAATACTAATCACAACCCTCAGTTTACTCCATTCCGAATATCACAACAAAGTAGTACACGTCTTTTGCATAATAGTCATAGTAATTCAGCCCAATTTCAACCAGATAAAATCCATAATTTCAAAACTACCCAATCTACTCAAACATCTGACATATTTCATCCCAAATCTGAAATTCGTTGCCGTACAAAAAAGTATTGGAAACTTCGCAAGACACTTAAGACAATGGTTGCGGAATCGGTCTTCAGCCTAAAAGAGGACAAGCGGCCTTATGCCAAAGTAATGTTAGCAGGGTTACCCTATACGGGACTACTAGATAGTGGCGCGAATGTCAGCGTTCTGGGTTCCGGATCCGAAAGCTTCTTAGAACAGAACAACTTCCATATATATTATTTTCCATCATTTTTGCATACTGCGAGCGGAGAAAAACAGAGGATTATCGGTCACGTCATACTGCCAGTTTCCTATAATGGAAGAGAGAAGCGTTTGCGTTTCCATATTGCGCCAGGACTCGTTCAACCGCTTTACCTGGGTATGGATTTCTGGCATATGTTCGGACTGGCTCCGACAGTAGTCGAAACAATTAACATGGAAGGACCTAGCATACCAACTAATCAACATAACCTTAACATTGACCAAAAACATCAGTTAGATCAGATAGTTGAGAAGTTTCCCAGTTCCACAAGAGATGGTTTAGGTCGAACCAATTTGGTTACACATTCAATAGAAGTGAATGGTGCTAAACTGATAAAACAGCGGTATTATCCGGTTTCACCAGCTGTGCAGGCGGAGATTTGTGGGGAGTTGGATAGGATGCTTGGATTAGGAGTGATAGAGGAAAGTCAAAGTTCATGGTCCTCACCTATCGCTGTTGTCCGAAAAGGCAATGGTAAGGTGAGGCTATGTCTTGACGCCCGGAAAGTGAATGAGGTCACGGTAAAAGATGCTTATCCACTGCCGTTGATCGAGGGATTGCTAAGTCGATTGGACCAAACCAAGTATATTTCCTCTATCGACTTAAAGGATGCCTTTTGGCAAATCCCTCTCAACGAGCAGTCCAGGGATAAAACCGCATTCACTGTTCCGGGCCGACCCCTCTATTACTTCACGGTGATGCCCTTCGGTCTGTGCAACGCTCCGCAAACGTTATGTAGGTTGATGCACAAAGTGGTCCCGTTCCATTTGAATGACCGAGTGTTTGTCTATCTAGACGACTTGCTCATTGTTTCGTCTGACTTTAACGAACATTTATCTTTGTTAGCAGAAGTAGCCAGACTGCTTAAATCTGCAAATCTAACAATAAATTTGGATAAGAGCAAGTTCGTTCTGAAAGAGACTAAATATCTCGGTCATGTGATTGGTAACGGGATCATCCGCATGGACCCAGATAAGGTAAATTCCATTGCAGATTATTCAACTCCTAAAACTACAAGACAGCTGCGTCGATTTCTCGGATTGGCAGGATGGTACCACCGCTTCATTTCTGGGTTTGCCACAATATGTTCTCCGCTTACCGATCTCTTGAAGAGAAACCAAAAGTTATCATGGAATGAGGAGGCAGACTGTGCATTTCGTAAATTAAAAACCGCTTTAACAACAGCGCCCGTGCTCCGTAACGCCAATTATTCTAAACATTTTTTTATTCAATGTGATGCCAGTGCGTTCGGAATAGGAAGTGTTCTTTTTCAGAAAACGGATGAAGGCGAGGAATACCCCATTGCGTATTATTCTCATAAACTTAATTCTGCTCAGCGGAAATACAGTGTCACTGAACTTGAATGTTTGTCGGTCGTTATGAGCGTTAAGAAGTTTAGGCCATATGTGGAGGGGTATGAGTTTACCATCATTACGGACCATTCGAGTCTAAAATGGCTTATGAATCAGCGGGACTTGTCAGGACGCCTAGCAAGGTGGAGCCTGAAATTGCAGGGCTATAACTTTAATATAGAATACCGTAAAGGTTCTCAGAACATAGTTCCAGATACGCTCTCCCGTATTCATCTCGAAGTGTTGACGGAAATGGATTCTTCTGATGCTGGTGCACGCATGCCTCCCCTACATGTTGACCTAGATGACAAAGCGTTTAGTGATACTGTTTACGTTGGCAGAATTAATGCTTTAAAGAAGAATACCGGCATAACAACTAATTTTAAAGAAGTAAATGGCAAATTATACATCCAACCCAGTGCGAATCAGAACAGTTTAACTGATATATCTGAGTGGAAATTAGTGGTGCCAGATCCACTTACACAATCACTTTTACAAAAAGCACATAATTCACCTTCAAGTGCACATCTGGGTTTTTCCAAAACATTAGAAGTGTTACAACGACAATTTCATTGGACTAATATGGCAAAAGATGTTCGAAAATATGTTCAAAATTGTGAAATTTGTAAAGCGATTAAACCAACTAATTACATCACTCAGCCACAAATGGGTAAATATTTCGAAATTCAACGTCCTTTTCAAAAGATTTTTATAGATTTTATAGGTCCGTATCCCAGAAGTAAACAGGGGAATACATATATATTTATAGTGCTTGACCAATATACTAAATTTGTCCTACTGGAACCTTTAAGAAACGCTACTTCGAACCACGTTATTTCCTTTTTAAAGAAACGCGTTTTCAATATTTTCGGAGTCCCGGAATATATTGTTTCAGACAATGGCAAACAGTTCCAGGCCCACATAGTTACCGATTTTCTGAAAAAGTATGGTGTTACTAATATTTTTACACCCAAGTACTCACCTCAATCAAATGCGTCGCAGAGGGTGAATCGAACGATCATTTCAGCCATTCGGGCCTATTTACAAGATAACCATACAAATTGGGATGCCCACTTGGATGAAATCGGTTCAGCATTAAGAAATGCCATTCACAATTCAACAGGCTTCTCTCCACATTTTCTCACATTCAGACAGCATATGGTGGGACATGGGTCAGCTTACAAAGTAATGCGTGAAACTAACATTTTTGATGATAGACAAGCTTCAGTAAACGATATTTGCACACGACTATCTATAGCTCAGGAATTAGTCCTATCTCACCTCAAATCAGCGTATCAACGTAATGTTACAAGATACAATTTGCGGAGTAAATCTCGTGTGTTTGAACCTGGTGAGAAAGTGTTCGCCAAGAACTTTGTACAGAGTAATGCGGGTATTAACTTAGCACCGAAAACACAACACACTCCAATTCATCATTTCGTTTTTTGCGGCTTTCTACAAAGGGGCTCCTACAAAGTTTGGGCTGTTGTAACTTATACCGATGACATCTCATGCACGCTCGAATTACATTCTTTACAACGTCCTTCCCTTTAACAATTTGAAATCGCTGTCTAATATGAGCCAACATTTGCGATGGGCCCGAATGAAGAAGCTTCAGATCAATCTTTTGATTAGTATATGATCACCCGGAAGAATTATGGGGTGCTTCATGTTGTAACTTAAATCAGCGTTCTCCAAACGTCCTCCAACTCTTAGGATTTGACTTTTATCTAAGAACGGAAAAAAATTATAAATTTTACCTTCTCGAAATTGATTGCCCGATTTCAATAATTTAATCTCCTCTTGAAATACTTCATTTTGTACATTTCGGAAAACAAGATGTTCAGCCCAAGTCAATTCTTCGACGTTATTTGTACTAGCATTTTTGAATAACCTTTTTATCCGTGATATAATTTTTATGATCATTTTGTACTTAGACCCTCGTTGGTATAATTAATGTAATACAATGGTTTCTTCTGTAGATACGATATTGACTTTAACTCTCTCAGCTGGTCTCGTCGGAGTGCTCGATATTACTTATTTTCTCCGGAAAGGTTATTGGATTAAATTGCAGAAGTTGGTCACTGCCACGACAAATCATAATTTTTAAGTTCACTAGGTTTACTTCCTCGGGATGCATAATCGGCCGGGTTATCAATAGAAGGTACGTGTAACCACTGATTTCTACTGGTATGTGTAAGAATTTGACTAGTCCGGTTAGCGACAAAGGTAGGCCATGATTTTGGTGGTTAAGACAGCCAATTCAAGACAATTGTCGACAGTATACATAAAAATTGCTATTGGGGGTATTTAGACGCATCCATCACTACATCACATCATTCTACACTATTTCGTTCACACGTAAAATATCGAACCGTCACCACAATTGCAATTTACCTATCTATGTGTAGAACTATTTTCATTATTGTTGTGACGCAATTCAATTATTCAAAAAACCTGCATTACACAGTTCGTAGGCAAAGAAGTAAGAAACGAGGAATCTATACCCCCATTCTTACGTGAAAACAGCCGCATATGCATCCTTTGACGCATCGGAAAAGCCGTGAATTTCGATTATATCGGTTGTATATAGCCAACGATCTATCTCAATATCTTGTATTAATCGTAGTTCACTTCTAAAATTTAGACACAATTTTCGGATTGATTCGGGAAGCTGGTCATCTCACTCCAATTTGTCCAGCCACAATTGTTGAAATAAAATTTTTAAGATTACCGTCACAGGAGTGAGCCAACCCATAGGATCAAAAATTCTCGATGTTTCGGAAAGAAGCTGCCTTTCCGTGATGCTGAATTCTTCGGAAAGTTTTACTTGAAATTTGAATACATCTCGGTAAGATAAGTAACATAAACCAAGAACAGCAATCATCCTAGTACCATCTATAATTTCTCTCAATGATATACTATATTAAGCTCGTCTTCACCTAAGTGCCTTAATAAAAGTTGGTGGTTGGCCGACCATTTTCGTAATTTTAACCCAGCAGAATGTAAAATGTCTCTAACTTCTCTTTGAATAGACAAGGATTCATCAAGACTATTTGCACCAGACATAAGGTCGCCTACATAGAAATCATTTCCTATGATTCTAGCAGCTCTAGGAAATTGGTTTTTGGATTGATTCGCCAAATAGCTCAGCGCAAGTTACAGTTAAAAGTCTGTATGTTGTAATGGTTCGTTAGGCGATTCTCTCCTCAGAATTCTTTAGAAGTCCGCATCTGATCGTGTAACCCTGAACTGACGAAACATCTTTTGTATATCTGCAGAAAATGTGTATTTGTGTTTCCTGAAGCGCAATAAAATTTCGGCTTTTAACTCCATATGGCCAAATTGAAGGTATAATCTCTCATAAATTGAATATAATGAATTCGGAACTCAGTATCCTTAACCAATTTTCTCTCCAACGTGTAAAATCTTTGAGTAGCCTGATTCAAAAAATGGCCTTAATTTGGTGGTTCGTGTTTGAACGGCAGCTTTACTATTATTTTCACAGTATCATCTCTCCTCACGATTTTCTCGAAATTCTCAATACAGAATAATTCTTCCTCGGTAAACATTGGCTCTGATGAGATCTCTTCTATTTCCCAAAATCGTTTCAAGACTCGATCAATATTAGTTTCCTCATCTATGCTGAGCAGGACTCGTTCTGGTGATGCTTTATGTGAATTGCAGTTACCACCAACTATCCATCCGAATTTTGTATTTAAGGCTATACCAAGTTGTTTACATTGTTCGTCATCTTACCCTTTTCTATTATGTTCAAAAAATGATCACATCCGATTAAAATATCTATTGGTCCACTTAGATAATATGTGGGATCCGCTAATGGTACTTCTTCAGCAAAGAAACACGCTTTATCCAAATTGGTGGATGGTAGGTTTGATGTGATGCTAGGTACAATCAAAGCTGCTAAATCGATCTCGTAGTTATAATTTAATCTCGATCTTATTTTGAAATTGGTTATCCCACGCGAAATAGCTTCCTTCGATTTATTAATGGTTTCGATGATAATTCGGGAGTTTGATCGAGCAAGTCGTAATCGTTTAACAAACACAGCAGAGTATAATAATCCTCGGATTTCTTGCCAAACTATTGAATCCATCTTTGATTTGTAACACGACGGTAGGTAATATGGCGTTTTCACTCCTAGGGCTTGAAGTTAGTACTATTTCGGTATTAGTATAGTTTCATCAGAACAGCAGGCATGTGCGGTGGTAGTCTTTGAAGAATGCTGGCTTCAGCCGACATAGGTTACCTTCTTTATTACAGGTTCGACAACGACGACGCTGCATTACAGTAAGCGCAATGAATTTCGGATGCTCGAAGAGACGGTGGGTTTCTCCTTGACACAATGGACATGAAATGGTTGCGAGTATATAAAATGATTTGGTAGGTAACTGAGATTTGGAATAATCTTTTCTTTCGGTAAACATACTTTTATTGACGGTACCTTCGGTTAAGGCACATCTACTTCTTAATAGGAAATCTAAAAACTCTTGTAAAACTGGAAAGTCTGTTTCCGCCGTTTCGTATTTCCATACTTGCCGAGTTTCTTCATCTAGCTTCTCGAGTACGATATATGTTAACCAAGGGTCTCGCGATTCTGCGACTTGACCCAAAGCCTTGAGCCCTCTTACGACCTCGTCGAGACTGTCATGTAGTTGGGTTAGACTTGAGGCAGTGCTCTTGGATGATTTGGGTTGGTTAATGAGAGACTTGATGTACGACTCAACTATTGGTTTCTTTTTATTAAATGTTTAACCAATCTTTGATAGGCTTCTATATAGCTTGCGTAAACCCTTGTGGTACTTGAATTTCCGAGCAGGCGTCAAGCAAACGTTTTCATGTATAGTGGATGTGTAAATATCAAAAATGACTGCCACTCTTGTAAGTTGCCATCAAAGCTTGGCATTGACAAAGAAGGCAGTTTAAAATCTGGTGTAGCGTGAACAGCCTTGGTATTAAGTGATTCATCCATTTTTGGATTAGGATTAACAATATTACGGATAGACGTCTGTATCTTGGTTACGATTTTAAAATAACTATCATCGATGGCATCCATCTCAGAGGGGGTTGTCGCATAAAGATCAAAAATTTTATATTCCACCTCTACAAACTCCGAGTACAATTTATGCACAAAGTCTAACCTAGTTTTTAGCTCATCGTGTGATAGTTCATTACTATTTGCATCTACGTCACGTAATTGGACATTTTAATTAATTGACCTTTGATTATTGACTTTTGTTTAGCTAATTTTTCCATCTTCTGCATTATACACTGTTCACTTATATAATAAAATTCGATACTTAACTATTGCTGCGACTCTTCTGGAAAATTCCGCAAAGTCCCACGTGGCCAAATCTCTATCGTATAGTTTATAATTTCCTTTAGTCCGACGCTGCTATAAATTGTTGGTTGAAAAATAGCCGGTTGTTGATAACACATGCCTGATTTTAGGTTAATACCAATCAATCCCACGCTATCTCGATCCGGCTCGAAGGACCACACTGTATTAAAGATGTCTAGCCATAGAAGCTAGAGAATCACGCGTATAAATGAGTTCTACCCTATTAAAATTAGCAGAAAGTTTCTAGCCGTAAATAAAATATCGATAATTTAGATTACGTACGATTCGATCTGGCGGCTAAGACCATGCAGCGGCAGGAAATCAGAATTCCAAAACTGACCGACTGGGACTCTTATAGAGTCTCACTCGAATCAGAAATGCCATGGGTTGTGGGGAACATAGAGTATCCAGAGGGTTTGGAGATCTGTTCAAACCAGCTGCATAATTCTAAACACTTGGCTTACGAGAAGAGCTACCCATTTAAGCGAAGATAGTCGACAAAGATGGTCCCTTGGTAGAACGGGTGGAAAGGAGCTCAAGAGGACCCTCGTGATCCCTCAAGTGAGGTGGCCTATGCGCCTCACAGTAGGATCTAAAGTCTATCTGAGAAAATATTCATATCTAGCAAAGTGCGATGGGCTATTGGGTCTTTCAAACCTTTCAAATCCGCTGGAGGGGATGGTGTCTTTCCAGCTTTACTTCAAAAAGGTATTGAGGAAATACTCCCCAGCTTGATCCAGATGTTTCGGGCAAGTTATGCTTTTAACTATATTCCGAAACTGTGGAGGAAGGTAAATATGGTCTTTATACCAAAGGGTGGGGGTCGTCCAGACACCCAGGCCAGGGCATATCGGCCGGAAAATCGGTTGAATGACCGATTCGTGTATTGACGATACTGCCCCATGCATGTCGTTGCGTACTTTACGAAGACCGTACTTCGTTAAAGTGGCACCTTTGTAAGTTCTACAATGATGCGTTTAATTTCTACGAATTGTTCCCACCAAAAAAGTAAGAAATAAATTGATTTGAATTTGTTTGACTTGGCGAAATACCAACTTCTCATTTCTCGACGTAAGTATGGTTATCTGGATCAAGCTCATTTTCATATGCCAGCTTTCACATGTGCACACCGGGATTGGCATTTAAAAATTGTTTAGCCTTATGAGCTTCTCGTATCTATTTCGTCCTTAGTCAAAAATTTATTTGTCAAGTTATTATTAAAATTAAAATGTCACCACTCTGGGATAGGGAATGAAATCTTTTCTCAGAAATAATTTATATTTATTTAACATTTTATATTAATTTCAAATAAAATTTTAATATCCATAAAAAATTAAATTTTACATAAAACAATTACTCATCTTCCCCTGGTACCCATATAACATTTTCAATCCACTCCACATAATTAAACACCCTCGTATAAACAGCAGGAAAATCAACGATACCACATCCAATATCAAACGATGTAACTCCAATTTGCGTATACATACAATAAATATAAGAATGATAGATTTGTAATGGGCCACCCGAATCTCTTTCACACGTATCTCTTCGCATACTTCTTGAGCCAGCACATAATTGCGTTTCAACGATACCTTTGCGTAATTTTCGATCCAAACTATATTGAAAAATTTCATTGCATTCCACATTACTGTATGATTCTAGAACGACTTTTAATAGAGCTTCACTTTGGTCACCGGAAATATCATCTGTTCCCCATCCAGTTGCTATTGATTTTTCTGGATCTAAATTAGTGGTTGGCAAACAAATTGGCCTTATATACGGCGATAGTATCACCTTATCGGCCAATTTAAGTAGTGCAATATCATTATAACGTCTTGATTTACGATATGCGGGATTTGGTATGATCTCCTTAACTAATACATCAATCACCGTTGCATTATCCGATTCATCGTTAAGCACCAGCTCACCAAGACGTACATGTGAAACATTTATGTTACTAAAAAAAAAAAAAGTTAAATATTTTGTTAGCTTAAGACTTTAAGAATTAAATTGCACATTCTTACGTTAAAGGTGTACTTAGGCAATGAGCCGCCGTTAAAACATATCTTGTACTAATAAGTGAACCACCACAGTCCCATGTAATTTGTCCATTTAATTGTCGGTAACCTAATAAAGCGGAATGGGGGAATTCTCTTAACGTAGCAGGTGTACCGCCTACAATTAATGGTACAGCTTTATGTCCACAACGATCAATTTCTACTGTTGATGGATTTGCATTTGTTGACAATTTATGAACAGTTATATTGGTAAAAACATATCGACTATACTCTTTGCATTCTGTTTATATAAAAAGCCAAAATATGATTAAGTTGTACGCATATACTAAACATTTAATAAGGAATAAATACTTTGAGAGGCTATTGATAGATCCGATTCATATTCAGCTCTAGTTTTAATAGGTGGTTTCGTTATTGGACAGCATACAATTTGTTTGAATCCTTCATATCCACATTTGGTTGGTAACAAACCATTCAAATTTAAATCGTTTTTGGCTTCTACACAATGTTCCAATAGTTTGCACATGCCAGCGTTGCCAGTTCGTACGATCTGGCAGGCATCCCCTATAATTTAAAATTATACCTATAATAATAAAGTTATTAGTACACTATAGTTTTCACGAAACAGACCTACTGCTAAATTATTAGCTGCAGTCAAGGCCGTTACACAAATTAACACTACACATAATATGATTGGATATGAATGGCACATTATTTACACATAAATTAGTCCAATAATTGTATCACTGCGAATTGAATATGTTTCACTCAAATTAGTTGGTTTACACGACTAGACATAATAAAATATTAAAATAAACTAAGAATAGTGTTTTGATCAAAGAACTTCAATGTGCATACGGTCACGTTTAAAACTGGTTTTACGTAAGTAATACAAAATAATCAAAAGAAAGAAAAAAAATGATAAAAATAATTTTTTTCGTGTAATCAAACAGTTTGAGATGATGTCTATAACTGAATTTAGAATCTCGTGGATGACGTCATTTTTTTTTTTTTTTTTCAAATACAATGCCAACTCTTACTTTCTTGGGTTTTACCTAATTAAGAGCAAAGTTCAAATAACAAATTTGTGTATGTATTATAATTCTCTGAATATTAAATCTGAGCATATTTGAAGTGTAATTCTTATCAGAAAAAAACAAAAATTCCCATTGTCATTATCTACTTGGGTCAATATCATTAAACTTACGAATTATTTTAAAATTTAGTTGGTTCTTGGTGCAAGAATAGACCGCTGCACCAAATCGAAAGTGTACGTGCTCGGAGAAATAACTGGATTGGATAATCTTCTTTTAGACTTGAGTGCCTAGAATATCTTCAGCTAACCTCTTTCTTTTAATTAAATTTATAATCGCCCTCGATTTGTTTACAAAACGCTATCAGAATGTCCATTTCTTTTCAGAAGTCTTCCAAACAGGTGGGATTTCCACTTATTAGGTGGTGTGAATAGAGTTTGATTCGGTACCAATATCAAATTTTTGGTAAATTGGGAATAAACAAAATACCTACACTTAGACGATTTTTGTATCTTTGGTCAAAGTTGCACCGACCAATTTTCTACAAAAATCCAAATTCTCCAAATCAAATGGTTATCGAATATCTAGATATGTAGAAATAATCAAATGAAGAATCCTTTGAACAAGCCACATTTGCATCAAATATTTTTGGACATTTTACAAATTTAGTCCTTTACAAAAAATATGCTTCCACTAGATATGCTGCTAAATGATAATTCCACACTTCAGTAAACCATAGTTGTAACTCTGATATTGATAATTTCAATTGATAAAATCTACGACGTCAAAAACTGCCTAAAACTCGTTTAACCGGTTCCTTATGATTTGGGATAAAGACCCATTGGAAATTATGGTGTAATTGTAAATTTGCAGTATTACATGTTGCCTGTGATATTTTCCTAATGATACAAGGAAACTATTGTATTGGCTCCAAAAATGAAACCATATTCGCCATTAATGCCTGCTCACAATTAATTTGTGTAATATCTCCCCGTTAGGATCGGACAACTATAAGTTATGCTAGTTTTCCACTTGGGTCGCATAAAATAAACCGAACGAAAACTATTAAAATACCTTGGAGGCATATATATACAGCTTCATGGCAATAATTCAGAGAAACCTTTTTCCGGAGCTCGCTTAGCCTCGCCCAAATAATACGATATGTTCCAATCTGAATTTAAACCTATAAATTTGTGATCGGATCGATTTTAGCAAGATAATCTTTGAACGTTTTTCGGACGATGTAATTTAAATTTGGCCACGTCGTTTTACCAGAATATTTGTGCATAAGGATAAATTATCTAATAATCTCTCTAAATTATCTTGGTTATTTAAATATGTGTTCTCAAGATGGATTGCACTGATGTGACAACACTCGGGAGGCTCATTTCATATATTGTTTCAAATAATTTTTGGAAATCTAATTTTCCCAGATTTCCCACGGGAAGAGCAGAATTATATAAGAAATTCTGTAATTTCAACACTCATCATATTGAAACCCATGACAATGTACATGAGGAAAACCCGCCATTATGGCGTGCAAGCATGAAGGAAAATCAAACCGGTGAGTATATTACCTGTCTATGTGTGCTACGACCAAACTACAAAAAATTCCACTCTAGCCACTTACATGAAGTATCTGGCCAGAACGTACTGACATAGCGAATTATTATTCACTACATCAAATATCAAAAACCCATGGAGAAACCTCATTTGTATATGTAAGCCCACATGAATTATTTATTAAGAATATAATTTGTCTGTCTTTTTTGCAGTAAATATGTTATGAGGGATATGCCCCTTTATTTTTCTGATTTACCAAATCGAAAATATTTGTCTATAAAAAAGCCGAAAAAATTAATTGGTATAATTTTAGTGCAATTGTACACTTTTCTTTTAAGATTTGGTAGCTACACCTTGGATTTTGGATTTTAATGATGCATCACAACACTGAACACTAGTAAACGCTTCCGGCGTTAAACAATTTGATTATTTAAATTTTTGATGTACGAATCAATTTTACTGTATGAACAAAGTTTTTCTCGATTTATATAAGGCTGTTTTCTAAATATTACAGCAAATTTTCCAAATCTTGAAAAAATTAAAGATCTTCACCCATTTTTAGAGTGAAGTGTATTTATTGTCAATTAACCCTTATTATTGGCCTTGTTGAATAAAAAAACGTTTGTTTGAATGATTTGATGACATCTCTGAGATTTGATGACAACACGGTAATCCCACATTTATATGTTAACTAATCAATTTCCTTGAAATACTAATCTCCTTCTAATAATACAATAAGTAATAACCTTTTATTTGGCCCATAATATTTGATTGAATCACGTTTTCCACTTCTTCTCCGTATTTATCCGGTATAAAAAAATCCCATTTTGTAATCATCGTAGTAATTTGTTTTTCAAATTTTATTTTAATTAAATTATTTACTTGCCCTTTTGAATTTGAGTAGAACAAAAAAAAAAGAAGCTTATTTGAGCTGCCCCATTGGAAATGCAGAAGATTTTTTTTTATTATATGAACATTCATTTAGAAGCTAACACTCACGAAAAAAACACATATTTTAATATAAATATGAAATAATTATTATTTTAATTATAAATTTTAATTTTATTTTTATTAAAAATTTAAAATGAAAATAAATTTTAATTTAGACCAGCAAAAGTTCGGCTTTATGCTTTTTTTGTGTTTGGTTATATTTTGCATAGAAAATTAAAAGTTACTTCAAATTTAAGTAATTTGATTTTTTTTTTTGTTATTGTTGTTTTGTGCTTTTCGACTCTGAGATGTGCTCGTACTGTATAGATACACAAGTCGAGAGATAAATAGATTAAAGGAGATAAAAAAAAAATTTAACAAAATATTAACTCGAGATATCCAGGAAAATGTAAAGCAACAAAGAAGATTAATCTTAACTTTGTTGCATCTTGTAAGTGGATTCGATACACCATAAAGGAAAATTCCTATAACAAGTTGTTTAAAAACTTAAAAAAATTAGATTCATGACTGACGTACATCGTTCAACAACGAACAGCGAAATAAAGGGATTTGATTTCGGTACAGCTAAACATTCATACGCAAATTAAACAACTGCAAACTATGAGTGTTCCATTTGCCGAAAAGCAAAAAAGTGACCCCCCTAATAAAGGAACATGGAAAATGCTCCCACTGCCTGAATGCAAACCACAAAGTGTATGACTGCAAGTCGAGATCGAGGTGCCAAAAGTGTAACAAACAAAATTTAAGTAAAGACAATAAAAGTCAAGTAGCGCCATCATCAGATGCATGTGCGACAAAAACCTTTTGTATTAATTAATATAAGGAAGCACGAAGGACATAAACGTTTTCGAGCACTGTTGGATTCTGCATCGTAAGCCAGTTTTTTTTTCTAAAAGTTGTATTCAGAAATTGAATTTGAATAGTCGTTATGGCAGAGTTTTGGTTACTGGTCTTGAAGAAACTGGCATTAGAAAAACCAAGGGCAAGCTGGAATTAACACTTACTCCAACAGGGATAGACAGATATGATATTAAAAACCGAAGCTTTTATTTTTCTAAAGGTGTCAGCAAACCACAACATGTACACCCTTGCAGGGTGGGGGGGCAAGGGGTAACCCTTGCAGATTACCGTTTTAATAAGTCTAGAAGAATCGATGTCCTATTTGGTGCGGACCTTTCCTACAAAGCCATTGAGGAGGGGAAACCACAATCAGAGAATGGTGCAATGTCCATAAATACCATATTTGGATGGATAGTAGCAGGAAGAAGTCGTACTTCTGAAGAGACCACAAGCAACTTCAACATTTTAATCGACATCGATAGAAGCCTTGACATACTTCGAAGACGCTTATGAATAATTCTACAAAGCAACTACCACAGCAGGCGAAGACAACAACTTTATTTTGAAGTTACTCTTATCCCAACGAGGTTCGCCATAAAGGTATATTGCCTTAATCTTCGGAAGATCCTGACAAATAAGCTTACTGCATAATCATATATTTAATTATTCGAAATAAGATCCCTGTCATATAAAATTACAGAAATAAAGGTGTTAGGTTCACTGTGGAATCATGCCGAAGACATATTTATTTTCAACTATTCCTGCAACAGCCACGAAAAGTCAATAAAAGATTTCTGACCAAAAATTTTGAACCGCTAGGTTTCATGTCACCTGTAACAATAAAACTAAAAATTTTTTTTCAGCAGCCCTGCTTACAAAAGGTATCCTGGGATGATGACCTTCCGGCAGGCATACTGCAGCAGTGGCTACTAATCCGTAAAAATGTCTCAACTAACTTGTCTATACTTACTCTGAGATGGTTGGGTGCAAAAGTTCCATTGAAACGGATGGCCATGGTTCAGCAATGCCAGTGAGCAAGCATGCTGACAGACATGCTCTTGGTGCAGTGATGATAATACAGTTGATGAAGTTGGTTGAGAATTCCCTGCGTGTAAAAATCGATACTACGGATTGGCTATCTGCACAAACTGGCAACCGAATAAGCGAAGAAGAAGTAGTTTGTGGCGTCACGTTGCAATAATTGAGAATCCAGCAGACAACATTACAAATACTAATGTGGATATCTCAAATTGAAGTGTCTTTGAACAGCTGACAACCGAAGGATATAGAGACCAACTATCAAATCTGCGTTGCCTAAAACTGAGAAGTCATTCATTAAACAGTTCATTGAAAATCATTCAAGTTTCTTCAAGATGACTATGATACTCGCGATGGTGAAGCGAATAATTCGAAACCTAAAAATAAAAAACCGAAGAGTTCAAGGAAACACCACCAGAAATGAAATTGTAACCGTGGAAGAAGAACTTCTTAAGGCAGTGCAAAAAAACGGATTTTATGAAGACAAAAAGACAAACTTTGACCAATCTCTATTTTGAAAACAAAGCCAACCCCGAAGTTAAAGTGCATTTTTAGATGAGTATGGCATCTTACGCGTTGGAGGAAGAATCCAGAAGTCAATGGCACCATTTCATGTCAAGCATCCAATTATGTTCCCTTTACATTTTTATCTTGCCAAACGCATAGCGCGAGACACACGTGCCAGACAGCATACCGGAATAGACTTATTAACAAACATCATTAGACGTATCTACTTCTTAATAAAGGCGACTTAAACCCGACGGCTCAAACGCAGATAATGGGCACTCTTCCAGAGCAGCAAATCAATTATACTCACACATTCCATAACGTCGGAGTTGACTATTGTGGACCAAACAAGGAGATTTACATCACGTAACGGTTTATGTTTATACGATACACAACAACAATGGGAGCAATTTTTTAGGTTGTAAAAATTACCTTAAGGAATTGTATCAATTTCCTAAGGAGAGAGAAAGCGAGATTCCAAGATCTTTCCATACGGGCGGCGTTTGGAAAGCAGCAGTTGAATTGGCTAAAATAAATTTGACGCGAGTTGTAGGCGAAACCATTTTGACACTCCAAGAATTCACCACCTTATTAAATAAAATTAAAACTATTTTAAATTCTAGGCCATTAGCTGCTGAAGATGTTTACTGCATCACTCCAGCTCATTTCTTAATTGGGCGAACATTCACTTACCCACATCCAAGAAAATAATAGAAAGATGAAGCTGAACACTGCAGCCAAGACAAAAATGGAATGATCAACTTGTTGGCAAGTAGAATAATTGATACACATCCAGCAAGTGACGATAAAGTACGAGTTGTAGTCGTCCAATTTATAAAATCTGTAAGCTTAATATTTACCCATAATAGAGAATTACACGAATAAATGAGTTCTACAGCCGAAAATAAAAAGTCAATAATGTAGATTACGTTATTGACATACATATTAGCCGAAAGTCAACACAAGTTCATCATCTAGAGTGTTACTGGAAAAATTCGATTGTCCAAAATTCTTTACAAACTTTGTACAAAATCAACATTAGTATGTTACCAGTTTGCGTTTTTGTAACTAATTCAACACGAATTGAACAGCTCCGCCATTTTGCCCTAATTTCTTCCCTTAAATCAATTTTCGTAAATTGTTTCATAAACTTCATGTCTTGGAGAGCGTAACGCTAAATGGGGTATTTTTGTACCCTCAATTCGCCAAAGAAAGGACTAGCAGCACATTGTTCATCAATAACGATAATAAAATTTCAAGTTTTCATTTTTTGATGAAAACTAATTTTTTTTACAAAACTTTGATTGATTTATATATAAAGTCGGGGGAGGATAATCTAATAATAAATCTCTGTACAACATACATAGTATTTAAATTTGAACCGAGTTGAACTTTGGTATATGAGTACATTTAGTACATGGCTAATGATGTGTGTATGATGAACAAGTAAAACTATAAAACTTATTATCAAACATGTATTTAGCAATACAACTGTACTTGTGCGCTTTCAAAAACACATGTCATTGATCGTTGAAAGTGAAATTTTCGCATACAAAAAAAAATCTGTTAAACCAGTTTGTTTTTTGTGCGTTTATGAATCGATAAATCTCTTTTCTATTCCATTCATCTAATTATGGACTTTTTGATATACAATACTCGTACATATATGTATATCCAGTATATCGTATTGTAGCCAACATAAGTGGTTGAAGAACGTGACAAACTGAATGTATAACAAACAATATTCCCTGACATTCACACAAAATATCTAAAACCATCATCTTATTTACATCAGCATCATCATTATCATCTTATTTATTATTCGATTCATCCAATTCAAAACCGAAAGAATATAATATTAAGATGATAATAAAAAAAAATTGTTAAAACGTAAACAGACAGATAAGAAGAAAAATAAAATTCAAATCCATCCATTAATCAATATTAAAGTCTTTTCTCTTTTCTACATTTTTGTTGTCTTCACAAATCGCAAGTAAATAAAAACGAGAAGAAATTAATTTCAAATTCAAAATGTAATCCTTTTCATTTATTTCAGTCACTCATTTTGATCTTTCAGCATCTTTCTCCCTGTTTATGTAAACGTAATATATAGAGTTAAAGAGATATACATAAGTATGTTTTGTACCAGGAACAGTTTTACTGTCTTTAATTTCCTGATGAATTATTCAAATTTAATTTGCTGTTTTTGTATAGGGTATCGTACCGTGGTACAGATTACCATGACAAAAACAATGATAAAAGAAGATGATTGCATAGTTAGAAACGGTTGCAGGTAATTTAATACCCCTGATTAATTCCTTCTAATTCCTTCAAGCGATTAAACTGTTTTATAGTTTGTGCTTTTAACCGAGCGCGAACTGACATCACGGTCATCTTACTTTAGTATAATTTTCATTTTTACGGGATAATATTTATAAAAACTATTTTTGAAATGAATCTGAATTTAATAGTTACTTGTTCAACGTGTACATCATTAGCAAGCAATTCCCTCTTTAAGAAAGTTCAATAATACATTAAAATCTCTTTGAAAATATAAGAGATATTTTTAAGAAGCTAAAATCTAAAACTAATAATGTTTTAAAATCGGTTGAATGTTAGAAGTTTATCACTTATAATTTCCAATGGAATGTTTTCAAAAGACTCCAATTCACAATCTAATAGAATAGTGTAATGATACTCGGTGAATCAATAATGCTTTATTTCAGTGCTACCAACCTAACATACATATGTATATATAGTATAACATCAGTAATCATCATTTACATTACATCTCCATTTTTATATAAAATTATGAACTTACAGCTTACAATTCAAAATAAAGCATACTTATAAGTAATACTTTGATATGCCTAAACATTAATTAATAAATTTAATTTCTTACTCTACTACCTCTTATAATATCAACAAGAATAAACTAAGACAGCAATCGTTATTTCCCAATACGAATACAATTCAATAATAACGAAAGGATTGAAATTTTAAATTATTGTGGAAATTATAAGTCTAGTCTATTTATTGGCTTAACCAATCTAGGAACCTCTGTATTATTTACTTGTGCAGTTTGATTTCAATTCGTTTCAGTGACTGTTTTATCAAGATCGAATAAAGTTTTACCGGGAAAGTCTGCTTTTGTTTTATTGATATATGCATGATTTGGTCGCAAGTTTTGTCCTTGATTAGTTTGAATTATAAGTGATCGCGGATTTCTTGATACATCAGTTACTTTTGCTCCAACCCACTCACGATGATTAACTTGAACTCTGACGTTATCGCCCTTAGTTGGTAAGTCACTGCATTGTTTCGAATGTTTATCTGCATACAATTTTTGTTTCGCTCTGTTTTCTTTAATGTGTTGTGATACCTCGTTGAATACTTTTGGCTTAAGTAACTGTTTGTCATAACCTGAAAGTTAGTAATTCGACCCTGCCATTTTTGATTTGGCGAAATATTACCTAAACCAGGGGTGCTATTCTTGAAACATTACGAAAATTTTCGTAACCGAAAATTTTCGTAATGCTATTTTCGTAATAGTAATGGTGAAATCATAATTTAGTATTCTTGAAACCATTACGAATATAACGAAGAGAGGCAAAAAGAAATAATAAAATTTCGAGAGAGAAGATGAAAATGTAAGTTCTTAAAATGGTATTCTTGAAATCCGGATTACGAAAATTTTCGCAACGGAACGTTACTAAAATTTTCGGATGGTTTTTTTGTTTCTTATTGCATTTCGTAATGAAATCATTTAGATTTTTGTTTTAATTATATTCATGCAAAGACGTTCATAAAACTCAATAATTTCTGTTGATGGTTAAAAATAATATGTATTTACATTTCGCTAAATATTTATTAATTTATTACCACAAAAAAAGGGTACCTATTTGTTTGTGGTATGTTTATTATTTTCTTAAAAATAAGGGTAATAGCTACAATACTAATTGACAATTTGGGATGTATTTTTAAATGTCGCGTGTTGTAATTGGAATTGGATTGATATACCGTCACAGGCGGCTAATATTAATGGTACGTAAAGTCATACAATCATACCATAATAGTATCGTACGACAGTACGATCTAAAATCATATCGCCATAGAATCAAAGGACAATGCCACTACATAAACAGCCGTGACATCAGTCTAAACAGTCAAATCCCCAGGCGAATAAAGATTTTTATTTTCCTATGAAACATAAACAAAATCATATTGGAATTATTTTATGTTGTCTTTATTTTCAATTTAAATGAACATTTTTATTGATAAATATAAACAATTTTAAATTAAATATATCGAATTGCAGCTTGTCCACAATTTTAATTAAAATTAATAAAATTTTAATTCACAATTTTGCGTTTTAGTAAATTGATTTTTATTCTCAAACATCGTCAGCCTCCGTGCTTTTTTTTTTAAATTTCATTTCGTAGATTACTAGATTAGTTTTATTACTTTACCAATGCTACTACATAAACAGCCATGATTTATAATAAAACTAATCTAGTAATCTACGAAAAGAAATTTAAAAAAAAACACGAAGCCTAACGAATTCCCTAAATTTCTCTAAAAATCAATTTACTAAAATGCAAAATTGTTAATTAAAATTTTATTAATTTCAATTAAAATTTTGTACAAGCTGCAAGATATACAATGTGTTTGGTTGTCAAGTGACCGCCCGGAAAATTCTGAATATTTAAGTAAAATTATCGCAAAAAATCCTTTAAGGTGGGTGTCTCATTTTCAAGTTATGGGCTCGATTATAATTCTGTTTGCGGTTTTTGAAAAGATGAAGTTTATGAGTCACTTTATTTGATAGTTTGCGCACTTAGCTAGGTTTTTTTAAAGAATGTAAAAAATTTCGGGAAAATAACATTTTTTTTAGTAAAGAAAACCTCTACTTTTTAAAAAACTGAACTGTAAACCGTGAAAATGTCCCATTAAGTTAATTATTTTAATTATTATTATTAATCTACAGCATAATATCTACAAATTGACAAAACTTTCTTACTAGCTAACTCTTAAAAATACCGCGCAAAAGTCACCTAGAGAAAGTAGGGAAATTAAACAAAAAAGTTATTTAAATTAAAGTCAAAGAAATAAAATAATACTATTTTATTAATAATCAATAAAAACAATTTTTATTACAAATTATTAAACATTTTTAATTAAATGACATGTTCGAAATGCTCTCCACTCTCTTGTAAACAAACAAGGGCTCTCCTGAGCACACTATGGCGGTTGCCTCTTGTTTCTGCTGCAGCAGCGAAAATTCTTGCTGTCAGAAATAAAAATCTAGGGGCGTAAGATCAGGGGACCTTGGCGGCCAGGCTACAGGACCTCCTCTACCGATCCACCGTGGATTATTTTCATTCAAATTATCACGTATTATCTTTGCAAAATGTGCTGGAGCTCCATCTAATTGCAGCTGCATTCGCCTTCTCCTCAACAATGGCACTTTTTCCATGACAACGTGATTCCTGAAAATTCTAATAATACATGTTGATCAAGCCTGTTTATTACCACGTAAGGTCCGATAAGTTAATCGTGGATCATTCCCGCCCATACATTTATAGCAAATTGGCTCTGGAAAGCTGTCTCCCTTACGACGTTTGGGTTTTCGACAGCGCAAACATGGAGGTTTCTATAATTTGTTATACCCGCCCTGGTGAAAGTAGCTTTATCTGTCTACAATATTCTCCTTATAAAATTGACATCACTTCTTTGCTGTGAAATTATCCAGTTACAAAAAACTGATCTGGCACGATGGTCCACATTTCCTAGATGTTGAGCACGACGAAAGTGATAAGGATTAAGGCCTTCTTGACCTCGATATGCCTAATCTAATAGACAGGCGGCTGATACTTGTCGTAGGTTCAGCGTGTATTAATCGTAATAAATCCTCTTCCAACGTGTACGTTAATATTCACGCTGGACTCGTGTTGTTGTTGGAATAATCCTTGTTTGGGAAAACGTCGATGTATTGCAATGAATGTCCTATACCCAAGTACTGGCCTGTTGGATATCGACGCCTGTATTTTTCGACAGCAACGCGTGCATTTCCGTTAGAGAACAGGTTTACAAAATGAATATTGGCTACATGAGAAGGTGGTGGATCACGCAAATGTGTCATTGTAATGATTAAGCGTTTACTTAACACAAACTGTCCTTTTAATTTTCACACAAACTTAAAATTGTTAAAACACAAAACACTGAGAGTACATGTGTGAAAGTGTCACACGATTGGTTAGCGAACAACTGAACTATTTAATATTACTTACCAATTTGAGTTTTCGATCATTTAAAAGATTTGGTTAGATAACATCACTATACCTAAACGGCTACAAACGCCATTTTTTCGACAAATTGGTGTTCGAATATTTTATGAGTTAGGTAGTAACAATGTTTTAATAATTATAAATAAAATAACCATGCCATGGGACGTTTTTTCGACTCACAGTTCATTTTTTTTTTAAAGTAGAGGTTTTTTTAAATAAAAAAATCGTTTAAGTAAAAAAATGTGATTTTCCCATAGTTTGTTACATTCTTTACAAAAACCTGGCTTAGTGTGCAAATTAACCAATAAAGTGACTCAAAAGCTTTAAAAAACCGCAAACAGAATTAAAATCGAGCCCATAACTTGGGAGATATGATGAAAAATGTGAAAAGCTATCACCAACACACAAGGGGTCACTTGCCGACGAAACAGATTGTATTTAATTTAAAATTATTTCTATTTATCAATAAAAATTTTCATTTAAATTGAAAATAAAGGCAACACAAAATCCCATATGATTGTGTTTACGTTCCATTGGAAAATAAAAATCTTTATTGCCTTAACACCACTACAAGTTTTTTTTTTCATGGCTTTTTATGTAGTGGCATTGCATAGGATCATATCGTCGTACTACCATACCATCAAACCATCATGCCATCATACACGACATAACATTATATCATCGTTCAATCGTACCATCATACAATCATATGTACCGCCGTACCATAAAAACAGATTTTTGTAAAAAAAAATTCTAAATCGGATAAGCGATTCTCGAGATATCATGGGTACAGACATCCAGACGTCCAGAAAGACGGACAGACATTTTTTTTTTTTTTTTTTCGGATTCAAGGATTTTCAAAACGTCGAGATAAATGATTTTGGATCAAACAAATTTTTGGCCATTTTTGACAACATTTCAATACATTGGTCTTTTTAGACCGAAGTAATTTTCCCTTTAAACGAAAAAGTAGCATACACAATCATTTTTAATATATTTAATTTAATATTAAATAAATAAGCCATTATTGACAAAAATTCACAACAATTTATAATTTTAAGTAAAGAAAGCGTCCGCTTCGCTTAATATTCTCAGTTATACTAAACTAAACTAACATTTTTAATCATCTCTTTCGAAATCTTCTTAGTTTTTTATTCCTCTCTTCGTAATTTTCGTAATGGCTTCAAGAATACTAATTTATGATTTCACCATTACGATTACGAAAATATTGTGCACTACGAAAATTTTCGTA
Source organism: Tipula vernalis (assembly GCA_958295665.1). Lineage (NCBI taxonomy): Eukaryota > Metazoa > Arthropoda > Insecta > Diptera > Tipulidae > Tipula > Tipula vernalis. The sequence goes on along the minus strand of OY282559.1, from coordinate 389,787,061 downwards.
ATGTTTGAAGACAGGGCATTTAAAATGATAAAACAAAATTGTTCCAAATGAACTAATGAATGATAAAAATTACACTTTAAATTACACATTGCATTAATTAATTTCCAATCATTATAATTTTAACAAATAAATATAAAAGTTAAATAGGCAATATAGCTTTAAATAACATATTTTTTGTTGTATTGAATCACATATTCCATTTTTGTCCGCTATAGCCAATTGTCAATTACGAAAAAATCTCATACTCATACCCTTACACGTATTGTTTAAAATTAGAAAGTGGTCAAGCATTTAAAAAAATATCCCAAGATTTAGGTTTACGTCATGTAAATACAAAAAATTAGAAGAAAATATCCTTTTGTTCTAGTTAGGTAGTAAACAAAACCGAATGCATATAGTTATGTACATCGTTATCTTGAAATAAATAATACATATTTTTAAGAACACGTGAAACAAAGAAAAAAAAGGTACGATTTTGTTTTCACTTTTTTATAAAATATTGAGAATAGAAAATATTGAGTTTTATGAACATCCTTATCAATATAATTAACACAAAAATCCAAATGATTTCATTACGAAATGCAATGGGAAACGAAAAAACCATTACGAAAATTTTAGTAACGTTCCGTTGCGAAAATTTTCGTAATTCGATTTCAAGAATACGATTTTAGGGTTTTCGTAATACTTTGACACTAACTCGCAATACGAAAGTTTTCGTAATGTTTCAAGAATAGCACAGAAGTATTGCGATGATTCAATAGTGCGATATATATATATATATATATATATATATATATATATATATATATATATATAATATATATATATATAATATATATAGTAACATCCAACACCACTTAGCAGTATACCAACAACAACCTCACAATATGTTAAGATATTCCCAGATCTGAAAGCATATAATAAACAAGAAACAAATATGTAATTAAAAACTAACCAAATAACTATAATTAATGAAACTGATCTCATTTCACTGTTCATAATAACAGGAAATGAAACTAACTTAAACACTATAAATTAACCCTATGCCAAATTGATTCAAATAAGCATTATTCTTATCGCCTTTTGCGAATCGAATAATGATCAATACAATCTCAACTGTTCATAAAATGAATATAAATAACCAAATTAACAAAATATCAATGTTCATTATTATAAGTAATCTTTACACGTTAACACGTTGAAAATAAATATCCAAGAAAACAAATAAAATTGTTACGGAGTATTTTTAAGTGAGTTTACCTTCGCAAGTCTATACGACAATCCCATAACTATATGTATATATATATATATATATATATATATATATATATATATATATATATATATATATATATATATATATATATATATATATATATATATATATATATGTGGGATTCGTGACTGAAATACATCTCTGTTAATTTTAACTGATTCATAGATTCAAATATAATTTAAAATTGTCTTTGTATTGTACTACTGTTAGGCTTCATGACTGTCTATCGAATAATAATGTGAAAATAAAAATAGAAGGTAGTCTAAAATAAATATTCAAGCAACAAACATCTCGTGTTTAATTATTTAAGAACCTTACATTTGGGGGCTCAACCGGGATCCGGCGAGATTATATTTAATAGTTAAACCAATTAATTAAATTTTAATAAAGTGGCGAATACATATTGCGCTAAGTTGTTTAGGAGAACACTTTCAAAAATCCCCGTGAAAATTTGGTGTAACATTTGGAACGCATAAGACGGCGCGTTGCAAATTTTCTTCTTAACGGGATTAGGGAGTTTGAACCGGAATTTTTGTAAGTGTAAAATACGGCGTGTATTAAACTTTTGTGAGCAATTTTGGTGTAATATTGTGCTATACCTATAATTAACTATTAATAGTGGAGTGAGAATTAATTAAATAATTAATTGAATATTCGCCGGATTCTACTAACTTACTGTACAACACGTGGAACGCAAAATTTTTGTCGAGGACGTCGTAAATTGCATTAGTATAGTAGTTCAATGCAATCGTAATAGTACAGTAAATTTTGTATTTGGAATACCGTATGCGTTTGCGCACATTTCCGTGTACATAACAAGGTGAAATCAAACGAGAAAATATTTCTACAATCTATTGTGTGTGTACTAATTGGTGGTTTGAAAATTAATTTTATTTAATTTATCGATGTCGAAAAATAAACGTCGGAGTACAAAAAATAATGCGGATGATGATTATGATGACTTGTTTACGCGCAAGATGTATGAATTTTGTAGACGCGCAATTAATAACGAATCCACCAACAATGATCGGGAAAATAAACAACGTTTGGAAACAGTACGATGTTTGAGTCCAGAGATGAGTTCAAGGACGGACGGGAGGAAAGGGAGCAGTTGGAGTTTATTCGTAAGAAGGAGACAGAATTAAAGGACAAGGAAATCGAACTCTTGAGAAAGGAGAATGAAATTATAAAGATGGGCACAGTGACATCAACAAACGCGAATCCAAGTTCAATTTTTACCTTCAAGGATGTTGAAGAATCCCTATCTAAATTCAGTGGCGATGACGAATATTTACTGGATAAGTAGATAAAGGACGTTGATGAAGCAGCTGTGTGTACTGGATGGACAATCCAGCAAAAATTTGTTTATGCCAAGCGCTTACTGTGCGGTACAGCGAAAAATTCCTTGAGAGTAGCGGACGATGTTAATACGTGGGAAAAATTGATTGGTCTACTAAAGGCAGAGTTTCCTGTTATGGAAAATAGTGCACTGATACACAAACGGATGGCCGGTCGGAAAAAACTACCAGATGAATCGTTCAGGAATTATGTACTGGTGATGAGAGAACTGGGGAAAAACGGTAATTTGGAAGAGGCTGCGATAATACAATACTGTATTGATGGCATAATTGATTACGAGCCAAATAAAGCCGTGTTGTACGGAGCTAACACAATCGAAAGTTTCAAGGAGAAACTAATTATTTACGAAGAAATCAAGCGCAAAACGAAATGTACTCCAAAAAGTGAAGCTGCAATACCCAAGTCAGCAGGTGAGTCTAAACCAGTTAAAAAGTTTAATCGGGGTTATAAGTGTTACAATTGCGGAAGTGCCGGGCATGTTGCAAGAGATTGCAAGAATAAATCAAGAGGTCCAAAATGCTTCAAATGCCAGGAATTTGGACATATATCAACAAATTGTGAAAGCAAATCGGAGTCTTCTAAAGTTGCAGTTATAGAAAAGCAGAACATGCTGCCATCAAAAACAATCAAAGAAATTTCGTTGAATGGTAAGGAGTTTTGTGCTTTGGTGGATACAGGAAGTGACATTAATCTGATGTCACATAAAAAGTTTTTGGTCACTGGAGTATCGAGTTTTCATGGCGAACCGACAGTTTTTCATGGTGCCGGGGCGAGAGGTCTACGTACGTTAGGAAGTTTCGAAACAACGTTAGTAATTGATGGTGATGAGTACGAAACTAAAATTCATGTGGTACCTGATGACGTGTTGCCTGTCGATTTCCTGCTCGGTAGAGAACTTATCGACCAAACTGTCACTGTTTTAACTCCAGATAGTATCACTATGAAGAAGATTATTCCTGAGACATATTCAATGGTAGTCGAACATGGAGATATTCCAATTGACTTGGAATACGTAAATGATACAGCAGCAGCCGATACTATTAGAAAATTAGTCGTCAACTACAATCCTGAGAAGTACAAAACGCAAACCAATATCAAAATGCATATTGAGGTAATGGATCAGAAACCTATTGCTTTCAAGCCAAGACGATTGTCACCATTGGAGATGGAGCTGGTGAAAAACCAAATCGACGAGTGGCTAGATGAGAAGGTAATTCGTCACAGCACTTCAGAATATGCAAGCCCCATAGTGTTGGCCAGTAAAAAAGACGGTTCAAAGAGGCTTTGCATCGACTATCGGAAATTAAATACAATTGTCGTTAAAGACCGATATCCACTGGCTTTAATCGATGACCAAATCGACAAATTAGTGGATGCAAAACTCTTTTCAACACTGGATCTTCGTAATGGATTTTTCCATGTGCCCGTTGCCGAATCTTCCGTAAAGTACACTGCATTTGTTACTCCGTTCGGACACTACGAGTTCTTGAAAACACCGTTTGGTCTGTGTAACAGTCCGTCAGTTTTTATGCGTTTCATTAATGCCGTATTTGATGATCTGTGTCGTGAAGGGATTATTTGCGTTTACATCGATGACGTCATCATTCCACCTTCAAATTTATCAGACGGTGTGGCGAGATTGGAACAGGTGCTTCAAGTAGCGGAGCAAAACGGATTGCAGATCAAGTGGAGCAAGTGCCAGTTTCTGTGTCACAAAATAAATTATTTAGGGTACGAGGTCGAGAACGGAGAAGTGCAACCTTCAGCACAGAAAACTATGGCAATTTCGAAATTTCCAGAACCAGATTCAGTGAAAAAAGTTCAGAGGTTTTTGGGACTTTCAGGATATTTTAGGAGATTCGTCGAAAATTATGCGGTATTGGCTAGGCCTTTAAGCGACATACTACGCAATGGGGTAGAGTTTAAATTTGGCGTAGAACAGAAAGCAGCATTCGAAAATTTAAAGAAATGTTTAATTGGTCATCCAGTGTTGAAAATCTATTCTCAAAAGGCGGAAACCGAACTACACACGGACGCGTGTAAGCTGAGGTTAGGTGCTATACTGTTGCAGAAGTCAGACGACGATCAGAAGATGCATCCAGTATTTTATTATTCTAAGAAGACTTCTAAGTGCCAAGAAAATTACGAAGTTCTGGCAATTATAGCTGCATTAAAGAAATTACGAGTGTATCTGCTCGGACTTAATTTTAAAATCATTACCGACTGCGCAGCGTTTAAAGGTACGATGGAGCGGAAAGAAATCAATCCTAGAATCGCAGGATGGGCACTTGCACTACAAGAGTTCAACTTCACATTAGAACATCGACCAGGGTACCGTATGCGGCACGTAGACGCTCTCAGCAGAGGTCCTGTAGTATTACCAATTGTGGACGATGTGTTACATCGTGTGAAGGCTGCACAGAAAGACGACACTGAGTTGCAACCGATTTTTGAACTTCTGAGAATCGGTAAGTATCGTGATTATTTTATTAATAATGATATTTTATTCAAGATGAAAGGGGGAACGCCATTGCTGGTGGTGCCGAGAAAGTTGGAGCGTGAAATTATTAAAATCTATCACGATCAAGGGCATTTTGCAGTTCGAAAAACGGAGGATCTTATTGAACGTCAATTCTACATTCTGAAGCTAACCGAAAAGATCAAAATGTGTATCCAAAACTGCGTTCGATGTATTGTTACAGACAGAAAGATGGGGAAACAAGAGGGTTTACTAAATCTTATCCCGAAAGGAGATAGTCCATTGATGACGTATCATATTGATCATTTGGGAAGTTTGTCACCGACCCGCAAGTTATATCGGTACGTGCTTTGTGTCATTGACGGTTTCTCCAAATTTACCTGGATCTATCCGACGAAGACTATGGGCATCAGTGAAGTAATCCTACGACTGGATGCGCAGAAAACCATTTTCGGAAACCCAAAGAGAATCATCGCGGACAGAGGTGGTGCTTTTCGGTCACAAGGGTTTGGCGACTACTGCGACAAAGAGGGAATTGAATTACATTTGGTTACGGCTGGTGTGGCGACTGGAAATGGTCAAGTCGAAAGGATTTTCAGAATTATTATACCTGTTCTGGCGAAATTGTCTTCTAACAACGTTGATGAATGGTATAAGAAAACCGATGATTTGCAGCGATATTTAAACAATTCTCTACAACGTGCAATTGGGATGTCACCATTCGAACTTCTATTTGGCGTTAGAATGCGTACAGCTGAGGATGTTAATTTAAAGGAAATCGTGTTGGATGAATTAACTAAGGCGTTTATCAGTGAACGAGAACAACTCCGTGAACAGGCGAAAGAGAACATCGCAGATATCCAAAAAGAGAACAAACGGGGCTATAATCGCAAGCGGAAGAAAGCAAACATTTACACAGTTGGAGATTATGTGCTCATCAAGCGTACACAGTTTAATAGTGGCGCAAAATTGGATCAAAAGTACATAGGGCCATATGAAGTGGTCAAGGTGAAAGACTGTGATCGCTACGACGTTCGCAAGGTGTCGCAATCAGAAGGTCCGTTGAATACATCTACCTGTGCTGCATACATGAAGCCATATTATGTCGGGGTGTCAGACGAAGATGATGATGACGATTTGGCTGAGGGACTAGAAGAATCCGAAAATCCATCCGGGCCGGATGGAAGTACAGGATGACCGTGTGGGATTCGTGACTGAAATACATCTCTGTTAATTTTAACTGATTCATAGATTCAAATATAATTTAAAATTGTCTTTGTATTGTACTACTGTTAGGCTTCATGACTGTCTATCGAATAATAATGTGAAAATAAAAATAGAAGGTAGTCTAAAATAAATATTCAAGCAACAAACATCTCGTGTTTAATTATTTAAGAACCTTACATATATATATATATATATATATATATATATATATATATATATATATATATATATATATATATATATATATATATATATATATATATATATATATATATATAATCGTTCTGCTAATCCATTTGCTCGAGGAAACCCTGGACTCGATGTACAATGTTCGATCCAATTTCTAGCGAAATCTTTGAATAGTTTTGACGAATATTGCGGTCCATTGTCCGATTCAACAATTTCTGGTGCTCCATGTACTGAGAAAATACGGTTTAAAAATGTTATCACTTCTTCTGATGTGGAATTATTCAGTTTTTCTACGTCGAAGAACCCGGAATAACTATCTGCCAAGACAATATAATTATTTCAGTGTATAGTACATATCACTCGCAACAATTTGAAATGTATATTGTGGAACCTCTTTTGACATTATTGGCTCCCTAATATTTCTTTTTTGTGTTTTTTGACATATTAAACACTTTTCAACATAGTTCTTGATGTCATTGTTCATGCCATACCAGTACAGAGATTGTCTGGCTCTGCTTTGACAGGATTGTATACCTGTATGACCTTGGTGGATACAACTTAACATTCTGTTAAATTGACTGTGTGGCACGACTACTTTGTGACCCTTGAAAATAAGTCCTTTATAAGTGGATAATTCTTCTCTGAAATTCCAATATTTCTGTACTTCTTTTCCGATTGTGTTTCGATGTTCTAAAATCGGCCAACCTAGCATTCCTGTGTCATAGGCAATATTATTTGAACTTCGAGATTGCGTTCATCGTCATCTGTTGAAGTTTCATTGATGCAGTCTCTGCTTAACATATCTGCCAAATATAATTCAGCACCTTTTTTATATGTTACCTTAGGATTGTATTGAATAACTTCTAACAAAATCCGTTGAAGTTTTGGAGGTGCACTATGGACCGATTTCTTGAAGATCGACTCTAAAGTTTTATGGTCTGTTTCGATGGTTAACCGTATACCATACACATACTCATGAAATTTATTGTACCCGATTTTGATCGCCAGCGCTTCTTTTTTAATTTGTGGATACAGTTGTTGACATTTTGTTAAAGCCTTTGTTGCATATGCTATAGGACGTCCATCTTGAATCACAGCAGCCCCCACAGCTTTTGAACTAGCATCTACTGTTAGTAAGACATCGTTATTTACATTGTAATATGCGAGTACCGGTGATGTTTTGATTTTTTCAAAAGCGCTTGTATGATGTGCTTTCCAATTCCAAACAACGTCTTTGCTTAGTAGTTCTCGTAATGGATCAGTTATTGATGACAACTAGGAATACATTTATGGAGGTATGTTACCATTCCCAATTTTCTTTGCAATTCTTTCTTATTTGTTGGTTGTTTCAATCTATTTATGGCCTCGACCTTATCCGGATCAGCTTCAATACCATTAGCCGTTAAAATATGGCCTAAAAACTTGATGGACTCTTTTTTGAACTGGCATTTGTCTTTATTTAATACTATACCAGCTGTTTTAAATTTTTCAAACATTTTTAGCGTTATCTCATCTAGTTTTTCTTCCGACGTAGCGTAAATGAGAAGGTCGTCCATAGAGCACTCGACGTTCTCGATATCTTGAAGTAACGATGACATCATCTCTTGGAACACCTCAGGTGCGGATGACAGACCAAAAGGCAATATTGTATAGCAATATCTACCCCAGTGGCGTCGTTTTATACATTTGTTCACATCAGCCGGTCAATGCATATTCGAATTGTTTTATTCTTTTTAACCACGACCATTGGGCTGACTACTGGAGTAGGCTCTGTCATTTTTTTGATTACACCCATTTTTTCCATTTTTATCAGTTCCTGTTTTACTTCCCCTTTAATTGCTAGTGGAACTTTCCGTGCTGGTTTAATGTCGAATGATGGATTGTCGATGAGATCTATGTCGTACTCAAAGTTTTTAACGCATCCTAAACCTTGATATAGGTCGGGTAATTTCACTTCATTTATTTGACTTATGAAATTTAGTTTCTTAGCACTGTCATATCCAATTATAGTAATCATTGGCTTATGAACTATTTTGAAAGTTACTGGATGCTGATTTGTCCCGTTCGAGCAGATTGTTGTAATTTCACTAAGCACTTGCATTTTGTGATCCGTAAAAGACACAATATATTTAGTTTCGCTGGAATTAATTGGTATTTTTAACGATTTTGCTTGATTTTCAGCCATTACAGTGCATCTTGCGCCAGTGTCGATTTTGACCTTAGTATTTTTACTATTAATCGTAATATTTTCAATCCAATCACTCTCAGATTGAATATTGTCCAATATTGAACATACGAGAAGTTCCTTCTCATCACTACTAGCTTCGGCAATGACATTAACTTTGTTATTTTTAGTTTTGGACTTCATTATTGCAATTTTATGTTTTGAGGTTCTACACATCTTATTCGTGTGTCCCTTGATTTGACACTTCGTACAAATTTCTTTGAATGATGGACATTTACCTTGCTCGTGATTTGAACCGCATCTCTTGCAATTTATTGTGTTTATTTGTGATTTGGTCTTCTCATTGTCATTACTCTTCTGCCATTTTTGAGATTTCATTATATTAACAGCTAATGTATCTGTTTTTGATTCCATTATTTTTACTTGCATTTGTGCCTGTTCAGCAGCTCTGCAACAATTTACTGCTTTATTTAACTCTAATTTATCCGCCGCGAGTAACTTTTGTCGTAATTGATTATCACTAACCCCAATCACGATTTTTTCTTTGACCAAGTCTTCTGGTAATCCACTGAAGCCACAATTTTTAGACTGTTTTAAGATTTTATTATAAAAATCATCAAATGATTTACCTGATTCTTGTCGCATATTGTTGAACGTATAACTTTCGAACGAAATGTTTTTTTTGGAACAAAATATTCCGTACTTTTTTTTTAGTACGGCTAAATCGTTTTGTTCAACCTTTGACAATTTAAGGTTATTATAAATTGTGATTATATCAGGTCCTAAGCTGACCATAAACGTAGCACATTTCCTCTTTCACCAAAAGTTTTTGGTGAAATATAAAAGCGCGAAATATAAAATACATAATAGAAAAATGTTGAACTAAATGGAGAACTAAGGTCCACGAGTTTAAATCGGCACACATTACATTGACCCTCCACAAACTTACCTGTCCGCCTGTGAGACTAAAACGTTAAATTTTTTGGCCTACATTTAAATCTAGCTGTCTAACATCAAGTAGAAACGCAAAGCAGTCACTTCGGTCTAAAAAGACCAAAGTATTGAAATCCGGTCAAAAATGATCAAAAACTTGGTTGGTCCAAAACCACTGTTCTCGACGTTCTGAACATCCCTGAGTCTAAAAAAGCAAAAAAAATGTTCGTTTGTGTGTCTGGATGTCTAGATGTCTGAATGTCTGGATGTCTCTATGTCTGTACACATGGTATCTCGAGAACAGCTTGTTCGATTTAGAATTTTTTTTTGCCAATCCATTTCTATGGTCAAGACCGAGATTTGGAAAGCTTTTGGAACCTGTCCGTAGAAAGGGTCGGGTACCTGCCATACGAATTAACCCAAAATACCTGATTGAGTTGAAGGTTAAGTTAGGGGTCAATTTGCGGGTTGAGTTCAAGTGGAGTTGAGTTGTGTTTTTTTTTTTTTACCAAAAGGCCTATTGTGAACTGAATAATTTCTTGGTCTGTCTCCCAGAGTAATTTTCTATAGTTCTGCTCCCAGTCCCTTGTACCATCTGCCAAGTGGGTTTTGGAAAAAGCAATACTAGGACTGGGACCCAGGAAATCTCGGCTTGCTCCCATTTTTGCACATCGGTCCGCTGCCTCATTTCCTTTAATAGTGGAGTGGCCAGGAGACCACAAAAGGGTGACTTTGTTTGCTTTACCCAGTTCTAATAAATTACAGTAGCAGCTTCAGATCAATTTCGGGTTGAACACTGAAGCTCCTAAGGCTAGCAGAGCTGCCTGGCTGTCCGAGATTATATAGATCTCGATCTTCTTATATTTCTTTTAGAGACATTGAAGCACACATACCTCAATAGCAATGGTCTCTGTCTGACAAACTGTGGGGTGCTATCCAGTGGTATGCATAGTTATAGGTCGGACCCGACTATCCCTGCACCGGTACTCTGTCTGTTTTTGACCCATGCGTATACCCTACCAGTGACCTATCCCGCAAACTAATGGTAAAATTCCTCCGACAGTCGATTGTCCTTACCATGAAATCTGATAGTTGATCAATTCCTCCTTAAAATTTATTTTATTTACGCCACTGTTGTGTCCTGGCTTCATGGTTTTATTTTTGGCTGTAATTTTTAGGTTCAGACCTTTTGAACCCGCTTTTTTTATTGTTTAGGTGCAGTGGTGAGAGCCCCAGTATTCTCCCAAGAACAGCTATTGGACAAGTCCTCATTGCGCCAGTGGCACCCACACAGATTAACCTCTGGATCTTGTCCAGTATTATCCGTGCAACAGTCTACTACGTTTTTGGCCACAACACAAACGCCACGTAACAGACAATAGGTCTTATGACGGCCCGGTAGAGCCAAACCAAAATTTGTGGGCTTAGTCCCCACATTTTGCCAATCATTCTTTGGCAGGTCAAGTAGGACTTATTCGCCATCTTTATATTCCATGTCAATTTCTGATCAAGTAGGACACCCAAATATTTAACCTCCGTCGACAGTTGGTGAATTACGTGCTCCCTCTCCCTTCCCCCAGGGCTATCGGCGGTAGGGCAGTTTTCCTCCGGTTAGTAAAGATAGTGCAGTTAACCTTGTTAGGATTTACCGTAAGGCCCACCTCCGTGCACCAATCATTTACTACCCCTAGGGCTTGTTGGATTCTTTCCCCTGCTGTATTTGCTAATCTGCCTCTAACCATCAAGACTACGTCGTCCGCATAGGTAATGTTTGAGAAGTCTAAATCCCTCAGTCTGGTAAGTAATTGATCCATCACAAGCAGCCACAATACGGGAGAGAGAACACCTCCCTGGCAGCAAACCCTGGTGGCCGCTATGGTGAGCCGTTATGGTTTTGTTCCCCAAAGAGGCCATAATCCTCCTGTTTTTTAGCATGTTTATAATCCACCTTGCGGTGAAGGGGTCTATACCCCTTGTTAGTGATTGTTCCTGAATTACCTCGAAACTAGTATTATCAAAAGCTCCCTGGATATCAATGAAGGAGCATAGTAATAATTCTTTATTCCGGAGCGTATGTTAGATTTCCGATGTCAGCTCGTGTAGAGCTGTTTCTGTTGATTTCCCTGCTTGGTAGGCGTGCTGCCTAGAGTCCAAAGGGTATCTTTGTAGAGCGTTGGATCTTATACAAAGTCCTAGAATTTTCTCCATGGTTTTCAGTAAAAATGATGTGAGGCTAATTGGTCTATAAGACCTAATCTCCTCTGGGGATCTTTTTCCTGCTTTTGGGATAAAAATCACCCGAACCTCTCTCCAGCATTTTGTACCATATTCCAAGCTGTAGCTGGCTCTGAAGAGTATAGTAAGATAAGGCAGCAAAGTCTGCAGGCTTTATTGTAAAAAGGCGGGGTACGCAGTTTCCTCCCGGTGATTTGAAAGGGTCAAATGATTTGACTGCCCAGCTTATCCGTTCCGGCGTAAAAAACTGCATCGAGAACTTGCAAGCCCCATTCTCACTAGTCATTCCAGCGTCTCCTCCCTGAATGTGGTTATCTCTCCACTTGGTTTCCTTGCAGATTTCAAGGGATTCCTGTGCTTCAAGGAGAGTGCCTTCTGGAGTCAATATGCAATAGGTAATTTGTCTATTTTAATACAGAAGTCTCTCCAGCTTAGTGTTTTGTTCTGCCTAAGAGCTATGTTATATTGGGTTTTGGAATTCTGAGAGGTAGTCCAATCGTTGGTCCTCTTAGCCCTATTAAAAAGTTTACGGGCATTTCGTCCCATGTTTTCCAAGTTTTGGTTTCACCAAGGAACATCTCTTGTGCCTCTGATATACACCAGTGGTGAGCTCGAGGAGTAGGTACTAATTATTGCCTCTGTAAGGCCGTTTGCCACTCTGTCGAGACATGCGACAGAGTTTATCGTGGTCTGTAGATCAGCTAAGTTATCCAAAAGTCTATCATTATAGACTGGCCAGTAGGTTCGTTTTGCTATCTTTAACATCAACTCTTGTCTCAAAGGGATATTGATATCAAACCTGATGTTTATATGATCTGAGAGGGATGCTTCCTTGGGCACAAGCCAATCGAGAATTGTACTGGAGGTACCCATATCAGACAGGGTAAGATCCAGTACCTATCTCCTAACCGCACTCACAAAGTCGCATCACTCACTCCCTTTATTGTTTACTGCTAAGTTGTTACTAAGACAAAATTCGAAAAGTTGGTCACCACTTAAATTGGTGTTGCTGCTTCCCCAGACTACGTGGTGTGCATTAGCGCCGCAACCAAGGATTAATTTTTGGTGATGAGTCGTGCAATAATTCACGAAGCTCGGTACCAATTCTGGAGGGGGGTCATTTTCATCCCCGGGAAAATATACAGAAGCGATGTTAATCACCCTCCTGCCTCCTTTGGGTTAGGACATTTCTATTGAAACCGCTGTGATGTCCCTACAAATAAATTCGTTAATAGAGAAGATATTGTGCCTTGAGCGACAGAGAATTGCTGTCCTCGGCCTATCTGCAGTCGTGTCATAGACTGCATTACCTGTATGGGCTGAAAAACCTTTAATCTTCCCATTGTTGGTCCAAGGCTCTTGTATGAGCGCTATATCCCAGTTATTAATCATAAAAAGGCGGTTTAGGTTATTTAAAGCCGTCTTCGATCGATAGAGATTAATCTGCAGCAATCTCAGTTTCGTTGTTGTTGTTGGTTTGGTGTGTGTCACTATGATGTGTTTTTTTTTCATTTCTTAGGCTCCGAAGAGCCTGGTTTACTTGAAGGTTGCTGTTGTGCCACCCTTCCTCTAGGGGTCAGCCCATGCCAGGTCTCCTGGGCTTTCCTGGCTCATTGACCCCACAACCGCGGTCAGCGTTCTCAGCCAAAGCTGCTCTTGACGTGCTGGGCTGATTCGGCTCCGACACTCTCCCCTTGACTGCATCCATCGCCCTCTTCTTCTTTGGGCGGAATTGTACAGAGCCAAACATCCTGTTACTCCGCCGTTTTATGTGAAACGAACACCGTAATTTGAAGGAGCCTTTTTGCTCCTTCCTTGCAATAATCCTCTAATCTGCTTCTCTTAGGTCCTTATTCTGGATCGCCAGACGACGCAGTATCTTTTTGTTTGTCCCCTTACCACATCGTGGCAGATAGACGAACATGATTTTTGGGCGAGGCAACTCTAGGACCATTCAACGGCAGCTTCGCCACTTTATCCATTATGGCACAGGGAAGCCTTGGTCGGTAGTCTCACTGCATTGCTATAATGTTGTGGCCGTGTCGGCACTGTTTTCGGGGCAACTATCCTTATTGTCGCCCTCAGTTGCAGCTCCTCGGCAGCTTCCAATGCCTTCGGTGAAGGACTGGAAACTTTCCCTCTTTTTGCCGCGATGCCTTTGGGGGTAGAGTCGTCATCTGACCTATTCCTTATATTTGTTTGAACAAATCTGTCCCTGATGTTCTCCTTACGTTGCTGCAAGGCAGGGTCGTGGGGGACCCCTGACCAAATTAGATGGGACAGACGTATCCTGGCGGCCCCACTGAGGCGTGTTCTCCTCTTTCTCCTCACCTCGAGCTCCAATTGCTCAAGGTCGTTGTTTATTTCGGCCGTTGTCGACATGGATTGGGTATCCATTTCAGTCCACAGAGTGCCATGTATAGGAGAGCCCGCTACTACGTCCGTGCTAGAGTTTTCATTACTCTGATCTCTAATGAGTTGGGGCCGAGTTAAGATATAGTGAGTTGGGTTTGGGTTAAGTTATAGTGTGCAGTTGACCAATTTTCTATATATGCTGGTTTGAGGATTGAGTTAAAATAGATTTTGCGAGTTGGGGGCCGTTTGCTGGTTGAATTGGGGTTGAGATGGTGGACCAGTGTTTAGTGAGCAGTTGAGCAATCTATAAAATAAAGTGAGTGTCCAAATCCACACGACTTCACCGATTTAAACCACACCTTACACAAATATTGTTTAAGATTTATGAAAGGTCTCTGTTAATATCTCATACCTCAAATTTAACCTATTACATTTCAAATTAAGGAAAAAATATTACATCCTGAAGCGAAGTTCTTAAGTCATCCATAAAGCCAGAATCGATAAATTGTTTTTTCTTTTATTATTGAATTCTCCATTTTTCAGAATTTACTATAAATAAATTATTTATTTCAGTTTGGCCACTACACAGGTTACTTTTCCACATTTTCTAGAATTTATTAAATAAAAGCGGCATTTTTGGAAGTGTGGTAGGCCAAAAGGTGCTCCAATTTTTTTTATCGTTACTCATGATTTTACCAATATTCGAAAAATTAAAAACTTGATTGCATCCTTCTTAGCCTCACTCGATTTCAAAATGCTAAATTTTTTTTCTAAGCCCATATAACTCAAGATTTTGTCTACAAATAGGAGATGCTCACAATTTTGCATGTTTCGATTATCCTGAAAAGTTTTGGTTTTTACGTATTAATATCTAATTCTTGGTGTACAGATAGAAAATGGGAGGTGCGAGTAGGAGAGACAGCAGAGACGCAACCACTTCAACCATAACGTCAAGCAACATTAGCAACACAGTTAGTACTAATTTCGGTGACCGCATGGTCATGTGTTGCCTTATTTACTAACTATCAACTACTTAGGTGTCTGGAACCGGGTTGATTCTTTGTTACTAACACATACCTTTCCTTTCTCGCGATGTTGTTATTGCCTTAGGCTTGGTCGTACATACTCAATCAATCATTGAATTCTTGATTGAGTGTACAAATAGAAAGCGAACTTGCGAATATGTGAGTGCGCCCAAGAAACTTAAAAAATGCATAACTGTATTAATTCATTTTAACCGGAAAACAATAAAAAACTAACAAAAATGTTTATAATTTCCATAACTGATTAAGGTTGACAGCTTCTTCAGATCATTATGTAATACATTTTTTTACAACCTTTAATACCCTCCCTGAAGTGCCTGGACACTTGGTGCTAAACTTTTTATTGTGTTCTATTTATTCGCTGTTTAAATTATAAGAAAAATATTAAGTTCAGAATTTGGTATAGCGGTAATAATATCGTCCACGTTGCCAAAAAAAAAAGGAAGCATCTTCGATTAAATCCATATTTTTAGATTTAACTGAAGATGCTTAAAAAACAGACACAAATTTATTCAAACAGTAAGTTAGATACTGAGGGGCTAACTGGGGAACAAATCGGTGAACCAAACACTTGAAGTATTTTCCATTATAAATAAATTCGTTATGATCCAAATTAGTATTACATTTTATCCAACGGCGCAGGTTTAGTGTATAAGTTTAGTAAAGTAGTTATAAATAAGATGTAAACCTTATTTTGATAATTTTGGAACGTAAAACTAAAAAAGAGGAATGTCATGCGATAGCATTGAAAGGGTCTTATTATTATTAATATTATTGATTGAAGGGCCATGTGGGCGATAAGCCACCTTGCACTGCGACCTAAAATATCTATTGTGCTGGACCCTACATAATTATCCTTCCAGTCAATATTCAGGCTCTTAATGAATCTGATCATACTACTAGCCGGTACAAGATACATACTATCCGGGCTCATTGTTCTCCCTCCTAGATGTTACAGTCTTTGCTGGAAAATGGCTGGGCATTGGCACAGAATATTTCCGATTCCATCTGTCGTACTTAGGCTCATTTTCTTAAGGTGATACCTTAAGGGGACTTGGCCTGTGAGGAAGCCAGAAAGCAGCCTCAACTCAGGTTTCCTAAGTTCAAGACACTCCTTGACCCTGACAAACGAAAGTGGTAAAATTTCTTCGCCTGCCACAAACCAGGAATCCTGCGCCAGCAGGAAGACTTTTGAACATCCTCCGAGCGTTTTACCGCTGCTCTAAAGTGTCCCTTGGTGACGCCGCAGAAGGGTTCTGGTCCAATAAATGGAGAGACAGAACTCTCACGGGCGAGGCCATGAGCTGCTTTGGTTTATTCGATTTCAGTATGACCTGGCACCCACATAAGTATTACCTTATTTGAGCCTGCCAAATGTTTAGTAACCTTCAGACAATCCCATACTAGCCTTGACTCAACGGTACAAGACCTAAGAGCCTTTAAGGCCGTTTGGCTGTCTGATACAATATAAATCTTTGCATCGTTCAGGCCTTTTTCTATGCCTATCCAAGCGCAAAGTTCTCTAGCATATACTTCTGCTTGAAAAACGGCAGCATTGATACCCAAGGACTTCGAGAGGGTAGTGCCCCTCCCCTGTATTCCTATCCCCGCCCCATCTTCCATTTTTGTTCTAGCTGTAAACCATATCATAGACCCTCTCTCAAAGGTCAAACATCCCGGTCAGGTAACCTAACACACAAACAACTTTGACTGTTTTTGAACCAAATTGGTGTGATTTTCTCGGACATAAAATTTATATAATAATGGCTTTCGTGGGTACGTTAGAGTGTTTCGATAATAATAAGTCGGATATTGAAACTTATATCGAGCGATTTGAACAATTAGTGACTGTGAATTCGGTAGAGGATGCGAAAAAGTTGCCTCTTTTTGTTACGCTTATCGGTGCTGAAGCGTACGGTACTTTAAAAAATTTCTGTACTCCCGATTCACCAGCGGATAAAACATATAAACAGGTGACTGATGTGTTGAGAAGCTACTATAATCCAAAGAAAATAGTTGTTTTTGAAAGATTCCGGTTTCATAAACGTGAACAGCAATCCGGTGAAACAATTGCGTCATATGCAGTTGAACTAAAACGGTTAGCGCGTTCTTGTAAATTCGATTCGCATTTTTAGATGACGCGTTACGTAATCGGGAAATTTGTGGGTTAAAAAACGAGGCTATACAAAAAAGATTGTTATCGGAAAGTAGCGAATTAAAATTCGATGACGTATATGGCAAAGTAGTTAGCATGGAACTGGCGTTTTTAGAATGAAAAACAATAATCGATAGTGGTACAGATATTGCTAAGATCGGGGCAAATATAAAAAAATCAGTGTGGTCGATCACATGGTAAATTTTGTCCGGCGAGAAATTGGACCTGTTATTTAAGTTTTAAAAAAGTCACGCAGAAAATATGTGTCCGAACAATACAAAAATTTGTTCGGTGGATGAAGAAGGTGATTTCTTCGAGTCGTTAAGTTTTTTAAATAGTGTCCATAATGTAAATTCGAAATCGGAAATCGTGCAGTTATTAATAAATAATGTGCCTGTTGACATGGAGATAGATACCGGTGCGGCTTTTACAGTTAATAGTTCGGCAGTATTTAATAAAAAATTTCCCGATTTATCATTGACAAGGGTCTCAAAGCAGTATACCGTTGCTAACGGTGAGACTTTGGATGTTGTGGGGAAGGTGCTCGTGTCCGTTCAATTTGGATCAAACGAAGTGAAGTTGGAGATGTTTATTTTCCGTGGTGCGTACAAAAATGCCTCTTTTTGGCAGACCGTGGTTGGATCAACTCACGCCTTCTTGGCGCGATCGGTTTCGCGAAATGATGTGTGGTATTGGTGTACAGTTTCTTAGTGAGGATTCAGCTGTTACTCCTATGGTAGAGCTCAAGAAGGAATATACATTGGTTTTTTCTGTAAGCCTACAGCCATGAAAGGATTTAACGCAACGATTGTATTGAAGGAAGGTGCGAAGCCCATATTTTGCAAGCCTTATTCAGTCCCATACGCAAATAAACCATTGGTGGGGGTGGAATTAAAGAAGATGGCTGAGACGGGTGTCTTGGTGCCGGTAAAACACAGTAATTGGGCGAGTCCAATTGTGGTGGTCCCTAAAAAGGACAAGAGTCTCAGAATTTGCGTAGACTTTAAAGTTTCGGTCAATAAGTGGGTGGATTTTCATTATTATCCGCTTCCCAATATTGATGATATTTTAGCAAGTCTCTCTGGTTGTAGCTGCTTTACCTTGTTGGATTTGGCTGGTGCTTATCAGCAAGTGGAAATAGCCGAAGACTCGATGGAGCTTTTTACGATTAATACTCACCTTGGCTGGTTTCGATTCACCTGATTGACTTATGGAATCTCAAGCGCTCCGACAAACTTTCAACAATTGATGGATGAAATACTGCGGGGGTGTTCAAAGACACTGTGTTATTTGGACGATGTATTGGTAGCCGGAGTGGATCTAGAGGAGTGTCGTGCTAACGTGAAAGCGGTTTTTGAACGACTCGTCAGGTATAACGTGCACGGTAATCAAAATAAATGTGTATTTTTCAGACGAGAGGTTGAATACCTTGGCCATGTCATTGGGGGTGATGGAATTTCACCTAGTCCTGCTAAAATTGCTGCTATTCGAAATGCCCCGATTCCATCTAATGTCACGCAACTGATGACATTCTTGTGGTTGGTGAATTTTTATGGGAAGTTTATGCCAATGATGGCTTCTGAGTTGGCGCCGCTCTACAGCTTGACTCAGAAGGACGTGAGGTTTGTCTGGACAAGGAGTTGAAATGATGCATTTTTGAAATGTAAAACCGAGCTTGGTATAAACCATCTGCTGTGCCATTTTGACCCTAAGAAGGAGCTGTACCTGTCATGTGATGCGAGTTCGGTTGGTGTTGGTGCGGTTTTGAGTCAGTTGGTCGATGGGCTAGACCGTCCATTAATGTTTGCTTCAGCGAGCTTGTCATCAGCTGAAGAGAATTATTCTCAATTGGACAAGGAGGCACTTGCAATCATCTTCGGAGTAAGAAAATTTCATAAATTTTTATTTGGTCGCTCTTTTATTTTAGTCACAGACCATCAACCATTGGAATCATTGTTTGATATCTAAAAGGGGATACCAATTACTGCTGCTCATAGACTCCAACGATGGGCCATAATTCTGTCTGGGTATAATTATTCGATAAAATATCGGAAGGGCAAAGACATGGTATTTCCGGATGCTTTGTCGCGTCTGCCACAAGAAGACGAGAGAAGTGGGGACCCACTAATTTGTATGGTGAATGCCTTCTCGGAGGTGGACGAGATACCAATATGTTATGAAGATGTGGCACGAGAAACAAAATCAGATGTTATTCTAACTAAAGTGATGTCGAATGTTAAGAAGGGATGGGCAGTGTCAACGACCGATTCAACAATGTCACCTTTTTTTGTACGTAAACATGAATTGACACATGAAGCCGGTTGTGTAGTTTGGGGAAGGCGAATTATCATTCCGTTGTCATTGCGTGGATATGTGCTAAATCTGTTGCACGAAGATCATCCGGGTGTAGTTCGAATGAAGATGTTGGCCAGGTCGTTGTGTTGGTGGCCAAAAATTGATGAGGAAATCTCAAAAACTGTTTCATCATGTGGTATTTGTCAGAAGTACCAGCGAGCTAAGCCTGATGATTTTAAAGAAGCTTCATGGCCAAAGAGTGACCAGGTATGGTACAGAATCCATGCCGACTTTTTCCATTTTGGTGGCAAAACCTTACTGTTGATAATTGACTCAACATCTAAATGGGTCGATGTGGAAATTATGGGCGGAACAACAGCTGCTGACGTGATTGGCAAATTCGAAAAACTATTTGCGGTCTTTGGTTTTCCTAATGAGTTGGTCACAGATAATGGTCCGCCATTCAACTCAGCTGAGTTCGTGAAATTTTGCCAATGCAATGGTATGTCTCCGTTGCATAGTCCAGCATATGTCCCTCAAGCCAATGGGGTAGCTGAACGAGCTGTCCAGTCAGTGAAGCGGAGTCTAGTCAAATCGATTGGGGAAGAGAGAAGATGTTCCAGTGGCGAATTGCAGAAAGCTTTGTTAAACGTGCTGTTTAGCTTTCGCAATACGCCAAATGTTGTGAATTCCGAGACGCCTGCTAGCTGTATGCTGAACTTTGAGCCAAGGACACGATTATCGCAGTTAAGAACAAGATTTGGTTCAGCGCCAATAAAAGGTATACCTAATAGTTATAATATTAATTTATCTAAGCCATTTGCAGAAAACGACAAGGTATATTTTCGTTTGAATACAAAATTTAACTGGGAGCCTGGTGTGGTCGTAAAAGTCTTGGGGTTACGACGATATGTTGTGAAGATGGGGGAGCAAATTCAAATTCTGCAACAAGGTGTAACAATTTAATTTATAAATTGTTACTGGGTGTTAACGTAATAATTTTTCTCCTCTTGATCATTAATGATGATGATCACCGCGTTGCGATATATGTATTGGGCCATTCAACGGTTTATCCCGGTTGGTTTTATTTTTCTCTGCTTTATTGAGAATAAGCGGGTGCATCAAAAGTGGGGGGAGATGTTTTTTTGTTGTCAAATGAATTTATTGAAAAATCATTTTTTTTAGTCAGTCGGGTCGTGATTTTTGTCTGATAACAACAAATTGGTTATCACAAAGAAAAAAAGAAAAAAACATGGTGGTGTAAATATAACCAAAATAAAAATGATAAAATATTGTAAAGTTTGAAATTATAATAATAAAATAATTAAATAATAATAATGAATAATTCGTCAGTGTATATAATAATTTTGATTGTAATATTCAATTTGATTCTTTTTTGTTAAAATTGTAAAAGAATTATTTTTTTTGTAAGTGCATACAAAAAAAAAATTGTGCGCTTTGAATAAAAAAAAAAAAATAATAATAAAAAACAATAGTGTTTTAATTGTTGAATGAGTTTTATTTTGTGCCTTAAAGTGCATTAAAGACGATTTTCCTTGGTGGAATTAGTGAACCAGTGAATTTTTTTTTTTGTTGAGAGATTATCTATTAAAAATCTAATACGAAGAAGCATCGTACAAGGTACCTGAAATACCGCTGCTCAGATGTACGCGACCGATTACAACAAACCGCATACCGTTGTCAAATAACATAAACAAGCAACGATCACGGGTTGGAGTTATAATTTATGAAAACGAGCTGTTCGAGCAGTACGATCAACAACGGTACCTTAACCTACTATCAACTTTATTTAACATCTACCACAGTGGTGTTTACTTTTATCATGGTTATGGTACCAGAAAATTTCAAATTCATCGAGTGAGAGCATCAGCTTATATAATAGTTTCAACAGCAAGGACAGCCCAATTCTCGTAAACGGAAAAGCAGCTAAGATTTTTAGTTTTTTTTATTATATAAAATTTATTTTTTTTTCTCATTCTTAAATTATTTAAAATTTCAATTTACAAAATTATTTCTAAATTTCTGTAAATTTTCACCATAGTGTTTTCGTTTGCGCATCATCGCATGTCTTATTTTTTTTGACGATAATTTATGATTTTTCTCTCACACTTTGATTTTTTTTTTCTCGTTGATTTTGATTTTGGCTTAACTATGAGCGAGTAAATTTAGAATGGGGGGATGGGTCATTGAGATGTAGCTGATCGAGATCGGATGTTAGGTGTTTTGATTATTTTCCGAGATATTTTAGAGTGGTTTTGAAAACGGAATACCCACGACCAAATTTTACCTCAGAAGACTGAGCCCAGGCTAAACCAAATTCCTCTGGTTTACAGGGGAAATATTCCGTTTTTAACCACTAACAAACACGTAATGTGTTTTATGCTTACGTATGTGATAGTTTTTATATACATACCGTAACAAAGGTCAAATTCGGTCAAGGGAGTCTGAGGTTGACATTACCAATAAGCCCACAGATAAGTTGCCGGAAAATCTTGGTGATCCAATTGTCCAGCCAACAACTGAAGAGCCATTACCATCGTGTTCAAAGTCGGAGCCAAATAAGTCAACTGTTCCAGCTACACTACCACCCGTGTATATCCGGGTGGAAACCGAACCAGAGAAGATTATAACACCTGATCCATTAAGGCGATCATCGCGTGAAACAAAGATGCCGGATCGCTTTAAATTTTGAAGTATTTTTGAATTTAAGAAGAGAGAAATTGTTATTTATGTACAAATTTAATTGTGTATCTATCTCTATATCATGTTCTCATTCTAACATTTGTATAAATGCGAACTCAAACTTAAATAAATTAATTGTACTTTTGATCTTTATTCGAAAACTTGCTTAATTTCGATCCTCGTGTTGGATTGACACTGAGCCCTCGTTGTTTGGATTGACACTGAGTCCTTCTGATGCGATCAGAAATGACCTCATTAAACATGCCTCTGATTATGATAGCCACATCATCCGCATAGTCCTGGACATCAAACCCATGACTACTCAGAAGGACCAGTAGTCTGTCAATATTTATTGACCACAAAAGAGGAGATAGTACGCCTCCTTGGTGACAGCCCTTTACGGCCCTGATGGTTACTGACTTGCCACCTAGTCTGGCAGTAATCTCACGATGTTCCAGCATGGAACGGATCCACATTATTGTAGAAAGCGGAACCCTTTTTTCCATTACTGCTATCGATCCATAGGAGGTGTTATCAAACGCCCCCTCAATGTCCACAAAGGCACAAAGGGCATACAAAGAATTGTATGTCACCGCTTTTTCAATCCTCGTGACTTGACCGCTAAGAGCCATCACACTGGATTTACCAGTTTAATAGGCAAGGATTTTTTCCAAAGACCTCCCTTCTTATTTGATAGTCCAAGATTTTTTCCATTGTCTTCAATAGAAACGTTGTGAGGCTAATTTGCCAATATGCCTTGGCCTGGCTGTCTGGACAACTCCCCTCCCCCTCCTCTTCGGTATAAATACCACATTAACCTTCATCCACAGTTTCGGAATATAGTTAAAAGCATAACTTGCCCGAAACATCTGGATCAAGGCTGGGGAGTATTTCCTCAATACCTTTTTGAAATAAAGCTGGATCCCCTCCAGCGGATTTGAAAGGTTTGAAAGACCCAATAACCCACCTTGATGGGTGTGAAAATTTTCCCAGAGAGACTCCAGATCCTACTGTGAGGTGCGTATAGGCCTCACTTGAGGCTTCTACCACTACTGAATCCGGAAAGTGGGTCTCTAACAGTACCTCTGAGGTTTCCTTCCGGTTTTCAGTGAACCTACCATCTTGCTTCTGGAGAAATCCTAAGCCATTTGAATGATTCCTGGAAAGGACTTTCTTGAGACGAGCTGCAGAGGGCAATTCATTGATTCCCTCACAGAAATTTTAGATCTTCTCAGTTCGAGATTATATTCCGTCAAGGCCATCTTATACTCGCTTCATTTACCGGTGCGTTTAGCCTTGTTGAATAATATTCTAGATTTTTTCCTCAGCTCACCGAGCGTCCCGTTCCACCAAGGGACCATTTTTGGGGACTCTCTTCGCTTAAATGGGCAGCTGTTCTCATAAGCCAAGTGCACAGAATCATGCAGCTCGTTTGAACAGATCTTTAAACCCTATGGAGACTCTTTGTTTCACACAACCGATGGCATTTCTGATTCGAGTGATACTCTATAAGGGTCCCAGTCGGTCAGTTTTGGAATTCTAATTTCCTGCCGCTGCAAGTGATCCGATAATAAGGCCTCTTCAGACACATTCCCGTTTTTGACCAAGTTCCTGAAATGCGGACTATCAAGTGTCAAATCTGGGACCTCTTGCCTAATCGCATTTATAAAAGTAGGTTTCCTTCCCCTATTCACAATGTCTACATTATTTGAGATCAGAAATTCAAAAAGGTACTTACCCCTGTTGTGGTGCGTGTTTGCATCCTATCGGGTAGGCCAGCCCATTGCGTTTGCAATGAGCTATCAGCCGCCTAATTTCAAGTGGAGGTATCAACTCTGAGTCTCCTGGAAAGTAGGCGGAGGCCATTATAGCCTCCTGTTTGCCTCTTTCACCCAGAACCTCCACCATTACCGCAACCAAGTCCCTGGAGATGAACTCTGAAATAGGAATACAATTAATTAGCAAACTGGTCAAAATAGCCGCT
The DNA here is from genome assembly GCA_958295665.1 of Tipula vernalis. Lineage (NCBI taxonomy): Eukaryota > Metazoa > Arthropoda > Insecta > Diptera > Tipulidae > Tipula > Tipula vernalis. The sequence goes on along the minus strand of OY282559.1, from coordinate 389,762,643 downwards.
CTTGGATTCTCAGTTCCGTTATGATAAATTAACTTCCCCACTTGATTTGGTATACCTCTAATCTGGTTACCTGTTCTCCATTCCTCCTGGATTAGAGCCATGCCAATGTTTTAGCAGATAAACCTACGACAAAGGACGTCCGAAGACGGTGTTCCTCTAATCCATGAGATGAAATTAAATTTTGTTAAGTTATTATTTATCTATTATATGTAAATTATTATTATTGTTTTATTATTTAATTGAAATCTAATGCCAATTTCATTTGACAACAAATAAAATGATTTAGGTTTACCACAGTCAATAGTCAATTATTACAATATGTAGATTGTACAGTATAGCATGAAATTATGTAGATTGTACAGTATAGCATGAGACTATGTAGATTGTATATTATTGTATAGCATCAAATTAGGTAGATTGGATTTCGTAATCTGGTCATACGTTTATATTGTATTTTTATTAGTCATCTTTTAGGCGTAAACTTTATAAAATCAAAAAGAAATTGTCATTGCATTTTGAGAAGCCGAAAAGTAAAGTTGTGTTTGGTTTTCACGAATAAATTAAAAAATTGTAAAGTTACGAAAGAGGTGCGGTGTTTTATTTAGTGATTAATAATTGGATAACTGATATTATATCGAGTGAAAACATTGGTCCTTCGAGCCGGATAATAGATCAATATTTATAAAATTAATATTGATTATTTAGAACGAGCATATTATAATACAGTTATCCCGCAGCCAAGCTAAGTCAAGCCGCCAAAAATAGTTATAACTCACACATCTACGCCATATTTAATCAATCGCGGAACAAGTGCTTTACATAATAAGATGGCAGAATTACAAGCAGCAAAGAAAATTCGTGGATCATTAAAAGGAAGTATGACCAGGATGGAAAATTACGTTAATACTATTAACGATAATGACGACCTTTTCCTTGATGAATTAAAAGTTCGCGCAGATGCAGTCCACAAATTAAAATCTCAGTTTGAAGAAACCGAGGAAAAAATCTTCCGTCTTGATGTTGATGCCGAATCAAATGCAGCAGAATTTGAAGATAAGTATTATTCAGTCACTGCTAAATTAAATTATTATATTGCTAAGTTAAGCATATCCCAAGGCGGCAATGCTAATGAAACCACGCTGAATACAACGACGCAAGCAAGCACATCCACTGAAATAAAGCTAAGGAAATTATCCATACCGCCATTTTCCGGAGAGTATACAGAATGGCCGAGTTTTTTTGATTTGTACAATGCATCGATTCACAAGAAAGATTATCCAGCCGTACAAAAATTTCAGTATTTAAGGAGCTTGTTGACAGGTGAAGCAGCCAAATTAATTAGTTATATTAGCATTACTGATGCTAATTATTATGAAGCATATTCCAAATTAGTCGAGAGGTATGATCGAAAGAAATACATAGTGAATGCATTTATACGCACGTTCATAGATCAACCGGCTATAAATCAAGTAAACAGGCATGTTATTAGAAGATTATGTGACACTTCAGATGAGGTACTGCGAGGCCTAAGGGCTCTCGATACAAAAGCGGAGCAACGTGATTGTTGGTTAATTTATATCCTTATAAAAAAATTGGATGATGAAACTAGAATGCTGTGGGCTCAGGAGTCAATATCATTACAATATCCGACAATAAGTGAATTTCTTGAGTTCCTCAATAAAAGATGTGATGCATTAGAATCAGTATCAGCTTATACCAAAGGAAAACCAGCATCACAAAGTAAGGTCTTTAGTTACTGAATCAAAACCACAAACTTCAAAGGCAGTTTCATGGGATTGTCCGCTGTGTAACGGTCAGAAGCATCTATTACATGAGTGTGGGGAATTTCGAAAGTTACCAATAACCAAGAGGAAGGATTTAATTATTGCAGAACGACGTTGTTTCAATTGTTTTCACAAAGGTCATAATGTTTACAATTGTAATGGGAAAGCTAGATGTCATATATGTAGACGTAGACACAACACTTTACTGCATGAAGATTTAGATCGGGCCGCTGCTAAAGTTGAAACACATGTTATTAAGGAAGTATTGAGCGACATTCAACCAGGCAGTAGCAATTTACAGTCGGGAGAAACAAAGTGCTTACAAACACACAATAAGTATGGAGCTCATACAATTCTGCCCACCGCAATCGTCAGAGTACAGGATTCCGCTGGAAATAAGCAATTTTGCAGGGCTTTGCTGGATTCTGCGTCGCAAGCCACTTTCATTTCAGGATCGTGTGTTCAGCGATTAGGTTTGAAAAGAACAAATGGCCATGTGATGGTGAGTGGGTTAGGAGAAGCTGACCTAGGAACTACGAGGGGTATAGTTCAACTAGAATTTAGTCCGCGCAATAAAGACCATCCAATATTTGAGATACAATCATATGTAGCAGCAAAAATTACTGCGTTGCAACCTATATTCAATGTTAATAATTCCGAAATAGATTCATTTAAATCTTTGGAATTAGCTGATCCTAAATTTTATGAAGCTGGTAGTATTGATATTTTGTTGGGTGTGGAAGTATTTTTTATGATTCTAGAAAGCCAGCAAATTAGATATTCTTCGCGGTTAAGTGCACAAGGTACCAAGCTAGGTTGGGTAATTGGTGGACGTGTTACAAATAATGATGATAGTGATGTGGCTAGCTTTTGCACTAATTTAAATATAGATCAAGCTCTCCGTCAATTCTGGGAGATAGAAAATATTTCAACAGAAGTTAATTGTACCGAAGAAGAACAGTATTGTGAGGAATTGTTCAAAAAATCAACCACCAGGGAAAGAGACACCAAATTTGTTGTGCAGCTCCCAATGAAAGGGAAATTTAATCAGTTGGGCTCAAATTACGTGGTAGCCGAAAAGAGACTCAAAGCGATGGAGAAGAAATTTGTCATGTATCCAGAGTTCCATAAGCAATATTGTCACTTTATGACTGAATACGAAGAATTAGGTCATATGAGGCGGCTGAATGCGGAAATTGATAAAGAAGGTTATTTTTTCTCGCATCATGGTGTAATAAAGGAGGCAAGCACTACCACGAAATTGAGAGTGGTTTTCGACGCCTCGGCTAAGGGAATAAATGGATTATCATTCAATGATTTAATGATGGTAGGTCCAATAATCCAGTCATCGCTACTGGAAATTTTAATACGCTTCCGCCAATATCAGTTCGTAATATCCGGCGACGTGGAAAAGATGTATCGGCAAGTGTGGGTCGATACCAACCAGTCCAAATATCAAAAAATTTTGTGGAGAAACAAATTTGATGAACCAATACAGCAATTCGAATTACGTACACTTACTTATGGTACCGTTCCTGCATCATTTCTTTCGACAAGATGTTTAGTACAAGTAGCGCAAGAATACCAAGCAAAACATTCAGTAGCTGCTGCAGCCATTCTACACGATATGTACGTAGATGATCTGATGACCGGAGCCAACAGCGAAACGCAGCTAATAGAAAAACAAAGGGATGTTATACACATATTATCATCAGCTGGGTTTAATCTAAGAAAATGGTCAACAAACAGCGAAAGATTGCGCAATGATATAGAGGAACAGAACAGTGATATGGCAAAAACTATAGCTGAAGATGAAGATGTTGTTAAGCTGCTGGGATTGAAATGGATCCCCAATCGGGATATTTTTTGTTTTTCTGTTTCTTTCACAGACACTCGGATCCATACTAAACGTACGATTTTATCAGAGGCCAGTAGGATTTTTGATCCTTTGGGATGGTTGTCGCCGCTAACCGTTAGAGTGAAAATGCTGTTTCAAAGTTTGTGGTTGGCTAATATTGGGTGGGACGATAATCTTCCTAATGATATTCTTAAAAAATGGGAAGGTTTGCGTCAAGAACTAAGAGGAGTTGAAAGGTTAAGCATACCCCGATGGTTAGAGGTAGACGATGAAGCAGAATTACACGGTTTTTCGGACGCCAGTGAATTAGCCTACGGTGCCGCAGTGTTCATCAAAAGAAAAGCAAACCCGAGTGAAGTTCATTTGGTTGCGGGAAAAACAAGGGTTGCACCGCTCCGACAAATTAGTTTGCCACGACTAGAGCTAATGGGCGCAATGCTGCTGACAGAACTAATGAGCACAATCAAAAAATCATTCCTAGACCTAAAAATAAGTCGGATTACACTATGGAGCGACAGCAAAATTGTTTTGGATTGGCTGGCAGCACATCCGAGGAGGTGGAACACATTCGTTGCAAATAGAGTTGCTGCTATTATAGAAGAATATCCAAGAGCATGTTGGAGGCACGTTCCTTCGAAGCAAAATGCCGCCGACTGTGCCTCTCGTGGTATATATGTGTCGGAAATTCTAAAACCCAATTGCATTTGGTGGTCTGGGCCAGATTGGTTGCGTCTAGAAGAAGAAAGTTGGCCTGAGCAAAAGCCGTCTTACCAAACCAACGTAGAAGTAAAGCCTAGAAACATAGACGTCTTGCTTAATAAAAACGAAAATTTTCTGGCTGAATTTACAACCAGATACAGTTCATGGGAGAAAATCAAGAGAGTATTAGCAATAGTGCGAAAATTCATCTACAATTTAAAAAAGCGAGTAAATCGGATAACACTCTTACATAAATCAAGCGCTGTTTCAAATTCGAAACCCAACCTTATTGAGCTAGCAGAAGTGCTGCAGGCTGAAATCGTTTTGTTGAAGAATATACAAGAACTCAATTTTGGACCAGAATTAAGATGTTTACGGGTTAACGAACAAGTGCCAAGGAATAGCCCGCTAAAAACACTGAATCCATTTTTAGACAAAGATGGTATAATTCGAGTAGGGGGACGAATCACCAACGCCATTGCCAGTTATCAAATTAAGCATCCGGTAATTCTACCATCCAATGATCACGTATCACGTATCATAGTTAAGGATATGCATATAAAATGGCTACACGCAGGTCAAGAGCAGCTAGTGGGCCTGGTTAGACAGAAATACTGGATAATTCGATTAAAGAACATTATCAAGACCGTGGTGCACAAATGTATCAAGTGCATAAGGTATCGACCAAAATTAGAAGAGCAGATCATGGGTGATCTACCCGCAGATAGGGTTAAATATACATCAGCATTTATTAACGTAGGCATTGACTACTGCGGGCCCTTTAAAATTCATTTGGTACGGCGACGAGGTCAAAATCCAATAAAAGCCTATGTGTGTATATTTGTGTGTCTCAGTACAAAGGCTGTTCATATAGAATTGGCAAGTGATATGTCTGCAAAGTGTTTCATTGGCGCATTGAAAAGGTTTGTTGCAAGAAGAGGAATATGCCAAAATATTTACAGTGACAATGGGTCGAATTTTGTAGGGGCACACAATAGTTTAAAGGATATTTATTTAATGTTACGTGAAGCTGAAGGTCAAATTTTAAATGAACTTGCCAAAAATGAAATACGATGGCATTTCAATCCACCAGCATCGAGCCATATGGGTGGGCTATGGGAGTCCGCCGTAAAAACAATGAAGACTCATTTAAAAAAGGTAGTCGGGGACACTATACTAACCCATGAAGAATTTTCAACCATTTTATGTCAAATTGAGGCAATTATGAACTCGCGCCCCATTTGTGCTTTGAGTACAGATGAACTATGTATGCTGACTCCATCCCATTTTCTGATTGGAAGAACTCTCACTGAAGTACCGGAATATGACTACACAGATTTAAAATTGTCACCACTAGCAAGATGGGAAATATTGTCAAAGATGAAACAACATTTTTTCAAACGATGGCAACGAGATTACTTGAGCAGCTTACAACGCAGAAATCGATGGTACAATAAATCAGACAACTTAAATATTAACGATATAGTTCTTATAGCCGATGAAAGACTTCCTTCAACGTCCTGGTGCCTCGGAAGAATTATGGAGCTTTATCCTGGGAAAGATCAAAAGGTGCGAGTTGCTAGTGTGAAAACATCCAATAACCTGTTGAGAAGACCAATCCATAAATTGTGCAAATTGCCAGTCCATGATGTTGAATTAATCGATTCAAGGCGGCCGGAATGTTCTTCTAATCCATGAGATGAAATTAAATTTTGTTAAGTTATTATTTATCTATTATATGTAAATTATTATTATTGTTTTATTATTTAATTGAAATCTAATGCCAATTTCATTTGACAACAAATAAAATGATTTAGGTTTACCACAGTCAATAGTCAATTATTACAATATGTAGATTGTACAGTATAGCATGAAATTATGTAGATTGTACAGTATAGCATGAGACTATGTAGATTGTATAGTATTGTATAGCATCAAATTAGGTAGATTGGATTTCGTAATCTGGTCATACGTTTATATTGTATTTTTATTAGTCATCTTTTAGGCGTAAACTTTATAAAATCAAAAAGAAATTGTCATTGCATTTTGAGAAGCCGAAAAGTAAAGTTGTGTTTGGTTTTCACGAATAAATTAAAAAATTGTAAAGTTACGAAAGAGGTGCGGTGTTTTATTTAGTGATTAATAATTGGATAACTGATATTATATCGAGTGAAAACAGACGGCTTTGCATGATACAGGTTTACCTGCAGGGAGGCGATGTATGCCTTCATTTTCTCGAAGGCCTCTTCAGAAGGCCCTGCTCTGCCTCCTTTTCAGCACCGCCACCACCCGCATATTTTCTTTGTCCGGCCGATGGCTGGCCAGTGTCCTCCATCGCCGTTCTGCTGCCTGAGAGCCTCCTGGCCTCACTAGTGGCTTACACGGGGCGAGCCCTTTCGGGGCCTTCCCCCCTGGAACCCCTGACGCCTTCCCTTCTTTTTCCCGCCTTCTCCTCACCTGTCTCCTGGAGAGGGCCGCCACCTTAGTGGTCTTGGCTAGAGATGTCGCCACCGTAGCCTCCACAGGCTTGGCCAGTTGGGCCTTGAGGTTCAGTTGGACAGTCCCAAACTTATAGTTGACTTTAAGGCCAACCCGCTTGATACATGGAAAAGAAAAAGAGTATGTATCAAGAAGTCCGATGAGAAAGCCATGTCGATAGAAAGTGGGATAAGTGAGTCTAACTAAAACAAATTTAATTTGAAGAATTCTTATTATCTGTCCAAGAATTGCTTCATTAAAAATGTTTTTAATTTTGTACCAAAATCATATAAGCTGATTTAAACATGTTCAGCACCGAAAATTATTTAATCAGTTTTATTTAAACAAAAAGCTCAAATACTATATAGCTTATTTTACTGTTGCCTATTTTTATTTTTTAAACACAACAAAGAAATTTCGGGAAAAATTCCGACCAAAATAAAAAAATGTAGAATGTTAATCCCCAAATTCCCATTCAATAGAGAAGTTACCTAAATATTGTACATACTTTGCCATACTCTAGCAAAATACTTTTTAATTTATTCAATTCTTTTTTTTTTTTTTTATTCCCGTAAGTTCAATGTTTATGTGGGTATGCAACTTTGTAGATTGTTGCTAGACTCGTTCCTCAAACCCTATAGAGCTGTATAATATAGTTTTGTACTTGTGCAATCAAAAAAAAAAAAAAAAAAAAAACACAAAATTATATTAAATGTGGACGCGAGGAGATGAACACGCGGCGGGAAAAAAATCAATAAACAAAACAAAGAATGAAAAACCCAGCATACAAAACAAAAAACGGTTTTCTTGTATTTTTACTTTGAATTATCATTGTTTACAGTGGATTTAATGTGATTTACATAAATTACAGTCGTCGAGTATAGTGTTGTTGTTTTGCCATAACATACACTATGGACGGATATAAACATTTTTTATCGTCGTCTATTTACGGAGACAATTCAATTTGAATGATGATGATGATGGTGATAAATACATTTGGAACAAAAAAAAATACAAAAAATATCCTTTTTTGTGTCAAGTATGGGTGCACGGCTATACCGCCTAGCTGAACACAACAAACTGCAATATTCCATTGTTTGTTTTTAATTTATTGATGAGGAACTTTTTTTTTTGTTTGGTTTTTGGGAGGTTTCCATTGTATTTTTGCTATTTTAAATATTGTATATGTGGAAGCTGTACATGTACATTGTTGTTCCGACATTATGTCTGCTTTAACAGCTAATTGAAAATTTTTACTCCTAAAATATGCCGATCATAATATTATAATGAGTGTATGATTTCGAATAATTAGATACTTGCCGCCATTTTGGATATCATTCTACGAGAATTATAGTTCAAATCAGCATCCCAGTGCATTTGTTAAAATTAGTTTCAAACTTTTTTCTTTTCCCAGATTTCAACTTTTCAGCTTGCTTTTGGTGTAATTGCCGATGTCAAAAATTCGGAGAAAAACTTTTGACAAATACAATAAGCTCTTTGTGCAGAAAAACTATGTAGTTCGTTTTGCAATAAATTTTTTGATTAAAAACTAAAACTTTTCTTTGTTTTATATACCAAAAATGTAATAAAGCAAATATCTTGTCTGTATATATATAGGGTCTATGATGAATAGATTGTCGATGACAAATATATACCAACTATGTCTAGCTATAATTGCGTGTAAATAGTCAAATATGTGATTTAAAAAACAAAAAATTCTCATAAAACCGCAACAAGAAAGTTTCGAAATTATTTCGATCTGAATGTTATACGAAAAATTCTCGAACCAAACAAATTAAATTCTTTTAAAGGCAATAATGTCGATTCAATCCAGTTTGAAACAGAAACATTTAGTTTTTTTGTTTTTCTTCCAACAAGAAGACGATATAATGAAATAAGGATATACGAGTATAACATAAGGAATAAGAACAAGAAAATTCCACTTTGTCATTGTATTTACAGACAGGAGCATACGTATTACAAATATATAGTATAGAGAAGAAAATCAATTGGAAATGAGTATTTTGAAAATTTATTTTTTAGTAAAATTACGGATTTAAGAGATTACCGTTCAACAATTTATATATAGGAAGAATTTTTTTCACTATTTTCATCTACTCAGTGGAAAATACAATTTGGAAATTTCAGCGACATCGATAATCCTTGAACTAACGAACAATAAGGATTTATTACTATATAGTGGTTGTTATTGTAGTATGTATTTATATAGACGATGGGAAAGGTAATTGAAGTAGTTGTATGATGAAAATGTTGAACAATATAAGATGATTTGAGAAAAAGATTTATATCTGAAAATTAACAACTCAAGTCTAGAGGGTTGTTGTTGAGCAAGAAGTGCAATTAGAATTCAATCAATTGCTATAATTTATTAATACTTCCAGCTTATTACCATTCTTTTGTATTTTTAATGTTATATGTTTAAAGTCTTAATCTCTTTACCTTAACCAACTAGATATTTAACATTTCTGTCAATTATTATCACAAATTTAAATTATTTAACACTAATGGTTGTTAATGTTATATTAAATCTGACAGATATGTCAAGGAATTAAAGCCACTGAGTGCAACCGCAATTTTCAAGAAATTTTCAATGCCAGGTTCTTGCAAATAAAAGTATGTTTGGCCATATTCTCAGGGTCTAATGCGTTCACTATTTTGTTGATTGCCACCAACTCTTAAGGTCTCAATAAAGCAACTTTGCTTGCCTCCCAAACATTAGAGGCATTTGAACGCATACAGAGACATAAAACACAAGCAAAAGGCCGACTAATTTGGGCGGCTCTTGTAAGAATTTGTTCATTTCTTCATCGGAGTCTATAAGGAGTTCGATAAATTGCGCCCTTCTACGTGACAACGTTGAAAGACATTAATTTGAGGAAGGCATAGGGTGTGTATATAGATGCGGAGTAGGTGAAATATGCTTCATTGCTGGTTTGATTCAAAAGAAACCACACGCCGACGCTGTTTCTCATGCTTTTCTTTATTTCCTGTACGAACTTTTAACATCTCCTTTCACATTTAATAAAATATAACGATTTCTTCTCTTATTGCGATTGCTTCGTGTCATACATTAAATCGAACTTCCTTCATCGTTTAATGTGAATCTGGCCGTACATTGTATTACCGTGAGAATTTCAGCATCATAATGGCACGGTATTGTGCAAATTTAAATAATCCATTGGCTGGGAAACTATATAGGAGTTTGACAAGCTGTAGCTTTGGGGTCCCTATGGGGTTTCAAATACTTCTAAATAATAAGTCTTTAGTATTTGAGAAAAATCTACCAACCAACACACTGGCTTCATCGGAGGACCTTACTTTTTGATTGAGCCAGTTTTCTTTACTTCTAAAGTCTAAAATCTTCGTCTCACTTCCTTCCATGATTCCTTCGGAAACTTAAAAGTTAGGACGCACAGCTTGAACACTTTTAATTAAATAAGAAGAAATAAATTGTCCACTTACCTTCTTTAGGTGGTCAGGTGTGAAGTTGCTCGGGGGATTCAAATTGTCACTTGCAGCCAGCTCCGTAGATTGTTGATTCTTTGGCTTCTAGGCTAAAATACGGCGCTAAAGGAGTCAACCATAAACAAATCGCTGGGCTGGGTTAAGGTGTTAATCGTACCGTGCCGATAATCGACCAGACTGGGGGCCCAGCTTTAAAACTAGCTCAGTCGCTAACGGTGGATCCGGATACTTGGCGCCTTGAATCTCTGCACAGATAAACATTTCTTTCTCCGCTACTCGTTGGACCAATCATGGATCCAAACAAAAACATACAACAACAAAAAGAGTTCGGCTCTCTAAAATATCCGAAAAATGTGGACAACGAGACTCGGGTCTTTAGGCCTGCCTCTAAGTCTACAAATAATCGGCTGGACATAAACTCAAGCGAGGCCCACTCACTAAATCTGAGTATACAAATATAAAGCGAAACCAAGTCACAAATGAAGCTGGTTCCTGAAAACCAACCTATAATACTAGGAGGAAGGCCTGGAGGGCCAAGGTTAAGATCAATAACATCTCGCCAGAAGACAGAACGGATAAAGACAAGTCACAAAAAAAAGTGGGCAAAAAAAGTCACTGAGAAAAAGTCGGAAGGCCCTTCAGCTGGCTCACAGCTTAAAAGAAATAGATCTCAGGATGAAAGTCCCAAGATTGCAAAGCGAACAAAACTCCTTGCTACCGCTAAGAGGCCTTTTAAAGAGGTCCTGAAGGATTAGCTGGTTGTGGCAGTTATTGACAAATGCTAAAAGAATGGCAGTATCACGCCCGACAATTGGGGGAAGGTTAAAGGGGCCTAAGCCACCACCTACCTGAAAGTCCTGTCGGAAAATCCAGACCTGCTCCGACTTGTCGGGATGCGGGCTGGTACAGGAATCCAGTGAAACTGACTGCCTATGCAGATCAGAGGTCACTGTTGCTTTATAAGAAGGCAGTTGGGGGACTTTGCGAGGTATGGCCCGGAGCCAGCCTTGCTGTGATTGATAGGGAAAAGGTCCCCTGCAGACCAAGAGCTTGGGTGTACATCCCTTCGGAGCCTAGTGATCCGAAGGTGCTACTCTAGTTTTTTCAGGTTGGCAATCAAGATTTACCAACGCACAATTGAAAGTTGCCAAGTTCGAGAAGACAAAGGCTGACTATAGGTCAGCTGTCACCATCTTAAACAGGGAGTCACTGACTGCACTGGAAAAAACCAACGGTTTAATCAAATATGGTTTCAGAGCAGTCACACTCAAGGTGTACAAAAAGGATGCGGACAAGCCGGAGGATCAGAAGTCATTTTCAGAAAATACCGCGGTGCTTAATACCTCATCTACGTGCGCGGAGGTAGAAAGCCAAGCGGAAACTCACTCCTCGGATACGGAAATGTCAACATCCATGGAGTCTTTAAAGAGGCTCTCAGAGGACTACTCATCAAGGGGTGACTCTGATGTTACTGTGGTGGAGAAGAGGCTGCAGAGATGATATTGACATTTCTGCAAGTCAACCTCCACAACTATAAGGCAGCATCAGCTGCTCTAATTTTAAAAATTGGGTAAGAAGCGACAGATGCCGTATTGATCCAGGAACCTTGGGTCACTGAAGACCGGGTACTTGGGCTCAAGACTCCCTATTATAGATTAATGCACGCGAAAAAAGAAGTTCGGTCGTACATTCTCATTAACAATAACATAAGTTGTTTTCTGCTATCAAATTTCAGTAATGGAGATGTAGCAGCAGTCAGCATTGAAGTCGTTAAACGAAACCTCTGGCTAGTATCAGCTTACCTAGCTTATGATGAAGTGGATACTCCACCAATCATTGTAGGTGAGCTAATCTTGGAGGATCAGAAGCGCAAGATTGGAGTCATCCTTGGGAGTGATGCAAATGCCGGACACAAATGAAAGAGGTGAGTTACTCCTTGATTACATTTTAGGTACTAACCTTCATACATGTAACATAGGCAATAATCCGACCTTTATAACTAGTAATAGAAAGGAGGTATTGGATATTACTCTTGTCTCAAGTTTTCTGGTGATTCGTTTATTAAACTGGAGAGTGTCGGAGGACCACTCTTTTCTGATCATTGTTATCTTCAATTTTAAATGATCTTGATTTCTCCAAAAAGTCCAATCTACAGAAACAGGAGGAAAACCAAGTGGGATAATTTTAGTACTATTCTGGGTAATTTACTACCAGTTCCGGTGCCAAAACCCCCAAAAACTGCGCAAGAGCTCGATGGCTTGGTAGACGAGTTGTCCAGCGCTTTTAATGAATCGATTCTGAGCTCTAGTCCCCTTAGCAGGCCTAGGGGTAAATTTAGGCCACCCTGGTGGTTCAAGGTGATTCAACAAACACGTCGAAAATGCAAAAGACTCTTCAAAACAGCACGGAAAACAAAAGCTGCTGTTGACTAGGACTCCTATAAGGAAGTCCTCAAAATTTACAAATATCAATTGAGCAGTGCCTAGAACAGCTGTTGGAGACTATACTGTGGCAAAATTCCGGAGTCTTCGGAGATGTCTAGGATACGCAAAGTACTAGCAACTGGTCCTTCCATCCCAAGTTATCTTCAATGGCCGGATGGGATATGGACCACTAATAGTGCGGAATCGCTGGAACTTCTGATGGAGACTCATTTTCCTGGTTGTTCCGAATCTGTACCTAGCACATCAGTAGGTAAAAGGGCAAGTAGCCTCATAGGCGAGATTATTAATAGAATAAAGATCATGTTGGCGATAAAGAGTTTTAAAGCATATAAGTCGCCTGGACTCGATGGTTTGATCCCTGCGGGTATTCAACAATCTAAGGATTTAACAATTTCTTGGTTAGAGGTAATTTTCAAAGGCAGCCTAGAACTAGGTCACATTCCTAGTAAATGGACAGAAGTGACGGTTGTTTTCATCAATCCCAAAGACCTTAGGCCAATTAGCTTGTCTTTCTTTTTAAAACACTGAGGCACTCGGGCACTTTCAGATCTGGCCGTGGATGAATCACTCAAGGACTGAATAGATCAAATGCTAAGAGGCAGGATCATAAATGCTAGTTTTGGGGAATCCTCTGTCAAAAGATTTGCAAGCATGGGTACACCACAGGGGTGGCGTACTGTCTCCCCTACTTTGGAACTTGGTCATAAATGACCTGTTGCTGAGATTGGAGGACGGTGGCTTCAAGGTGGTTGCCTATGCGGATGATGTTGCTCTCTTGCAAAAATGCCATTAAGAAATGATGGGGGCTAGAGCCCCGGATCGTACATTGGCTTTATACCGCAGTAGTCAGACCCATACTCTTGTATGAGGTAATAGGCTGGTGGCCTACTCTGGACAAAACTGGCAACCAAAATATGTTGACAAAAGTTCAGAGAACAATCTCTCTGTGGATCAGTGGTGCACTGAGGAGCACATCCACTCAGGCACTAGAGTATCTGCTATTTTTGACTACTCTAGATATCTTGGGGAAACAGTTGGCAGCTTGTACTTCCATACGGCTGAAATCCAGCTTAATGTAGACCTGCAACAATACAGGGCACTCATCTATTTTGTGCAACTAACAAATTCCCAAGACCACCGACAATACTACCCCGTCACTATCTTTCGACACAAAGTTCCGGGCTAGGATCCCATCTAAGGAGGACTGGATGATGGGTGCAGTTTTGGAACCAGAAGTTATAAACTTCTTCACTGATGGTTAAAAACGGGACGGGAAAGTCGGGGCTGGAGTGTTCTGCGAGGAACTTCTCTGCGAGGAAATCACACCTCCTCACGTCGAAAGTAGTTCAGAACTGTCTCTCATTTCTTAACGAAATGGCAGATCAGTTCAACATCCACATTTTATGGGTGCCATCTCATTTCATAAGTACAGGAAATATAAACGCCGATGAACTGGCTAGACGTGGTACAATGGACCACTTCTCAGAAAGCAGAAAGGATATTGAAATGCCTCTTGCGGTATGCAAACCGCTGCTTCAGGAAGAAGCTAGCAAGCTGACGAATAACAGATGGTCAAGTATCATCTCTTGCGTAATAACTAGGCAGGTCTGGCCAAAGTTGAACTTGGCGAGATCCAAACAGCTGATCTCACTTCAGCCAAATCAGATCAATGTGGTTGTTGGAGTTATTACGGGGCACTGTTTCATCGGGAGGCATGCGAGTAGACCTCGTATCTTCTCATATGACTTCTGTCGTAGTTGCGAGGACGAAGAGGAGGAAGAGCACTACTTCATCTTCTTTGTACCTGCCCTCGTCTGGCACGAAACAGACTAAAGTTTTTAGGGGCACCCCTCTTCAAAGACCTGACGGAACTCTGTAGGATGGACGTCAGGAGTATCCAGCGATTTGTTTACAGCTCAAAATGGTTCCAATGAGTTGCAGGAAATAATTATTTGTGGTATCAGCACCATTACTGCTAAACCGTATTTCCAATCTTGCTGTTACGCTGTGCTTATGATTAATTTTAGTTGTATCTTATGGTTCGTTCATCATTAAATCATGGCGGTAAGCCCATCAACCTTCTGGATAGATGTTCTAATTCAATCCATACATTGTTAAAGCACAATGGCCATTACAAAACATAACCAGCTGTTAACAAATACACAAAACAAAACCTTTTAGAAAACCGAAGCATTGCCATTCCTATTATCATGTATACCATAATGGTCGATAATAACAATGATAACAGTAATAACATTAACATTAAACTTAAAGCAATAACAGTAATAATAAAAATAAGAAAAAATGACAACAAAGACGTTTATGGTATATTGTCGTAATGATAACGCGTCACAATGATAAGAAGAAATTTTCACAGAAAGTAAAATGATTTTTATACATAATTTTCCCGTATATAGAAAAATCATTTTACTTTCCAATTTCATTTCGAGCTGATAACTTGATTACGGGCATTCGTTCACATATGTCGGCCATATTTATACATTCAAATTAAAATGTAAACGTTGCCGATTATTCTGATATCCTATATAACGAGTCACAGTAAGATACAGAAAATTAAATCTCATTCAAGAATTTTCATTTTCGGAGGATAATTAAATTAATTGAAAGTAATTTTATTAAAATCTCGAAACGAAAATCACTTTGTGTTTTAAAACAAAAACAAAAATTTTGTCATCGTCATCATCATCATCGTCGTTGTGAAATACATAACAATAATCGTAAAGTGGATTTTCATATTTCGTCATTTTCATTTCAAACAAAACGAGAGGAAAGTTTTTCGTGCGGTTGTGCTTTTATTGTGTGCATATAGTTAAGTTTAACGTTAAAATGATTCTCTTTATTTGTTTTTTTTGTCTTCGTTGATTCAATTTTAAGATTTTCGGAAGAATACCAACCAAACTGCTACGGAATAAACAATTCTATATGTACACAGAGCGGGAATATAGAGCGAAAATTTAGTTATACGAGTATTACAGATGAAGGTTTTTACTCGAGCACATAAAACGAGAAATTCATTTACATATTATGAAGTTATATAATATGGAGGAATGAATATGCGGATTTTGATTAAATTGGCAGAGATTATTCTGCTTGGAAGATTCTCTTCGTTTAGTTGGTATTTATAATCTGATTGCTGGTGGTGAATAATTTTTTTGCAAATTAATTTAATTTTCATAGCAAATGGAAAATTATACAATAACGATTATCATAAGCTCCCTAATTTGAAACCAATTAGAGTAAGTTGAATATTACTATAAAAAATCGACTAAGTAAGTTAGGTTAAGTGGTAAACTTTTCTAAAAGCTTTTCTACAAACCCTCGTTGTGACATACTTTAAAGTTAAAGTTCATACTATGAACCAATACAGAACCAAACAATTGACGCCGAAATCAAACATAGAAAACGACTTAAATGAGATAAGTAACCAGTCCAAAGTATGTCGTTTGCTCAAAATGATGAAATTAGGCTCCTTCCACTGAAAGTGTCAATATTTTTGGCTCCATACCTTATTTTCGAAAACAAAATATCGAAACAAAAATATTGCAGTGCAAAAATCGCAAAATAGGAATGTCGCAAGCTATAACTGCTGTCCTGACAGTAGGTGAAGACACAATGCTAAAGGAGTAACCTTTCAAAAAAACCTAATCCTTTGTGGAGCAGCCTGTGCCGCATAATGAAAGGGTGCTAGGTGAATCAGCCATTTTAATATGGACTCCGCTCGATTTTAAACCAGCCTTACCATGTACCCGGGCTCTGACACTATGGGCGCGAATATTTCCTGAATAATCAAATATCTCCTCGTTTGGAGGTCACTTAAGACAAAGAAATAGGATATAGTACAGAGAAACAACAATTAAATGAGCAAAAGATGCTTTTAAAGTTTCAAATTTAAAAGATATCAGTACATCAACTATGGATGTAGGATCTCTGGACATATTCGGTCCGGGATGCTTCAAGAAACAATGCCTCACTCCTGAGCACCTCCCTCCCAAGTTTATATTTCCTAGAGAAGAGAACCAATTCGGTTTTGTGTGAGTTCACATTCAACCCACAGCCATTGGCCTATAATGAATGAGTGCCCAGGGCATTTTGCATAAGCTCACTAAGGGTGCCGGGATATTTACCACGAACACCAATAGCAACATCATCCGCATCGGCAACCACCTTGAAGCCAACGTCCTCCAGTCTCAGTAACAGGTCATTTAAGTAGGGTAACCCAAAGTAGGGTACCCATGCTTGCAAATCTTCTGACGGAGGATTCCCCAAAACTAGCATTTATGATCCTGCCTCTTAGCATTTGATCTATTCAGTCCTTGAGTGATTCATCCAAGGCCAGATCTGAAAGTGCCAGAGTTGTAGCCCCTGGAAGCACATTGTTAAACAACTCCTCAATATCCAAAAAGGTTACCAATGCGTAATCTCTATATTCGAAAGATTTCTCACAATAGGAATGTTGAGATTTAGACAGCTTTTCCGACACAGTCGTGTATCTAATATGAGCTTCTGTTTGTCTTTCCAATATTTTAAAAAGGAAGGAGACAATCTAATCGGTCTAAGGTCTTTGGGATTGCAGTGTGAGCGTTTTCCCGCTATTGGTTTGAAAACAACCTTTACTTCTGTCCATTTACAAGGAATGTGACATAGTTCTTGGCTGCCTTTGAAAATTACCTCTAACCAGAAAATTTTTAGATCCTTAGTTTGTTGAATATCCGCAGGGATCATACCATCGAGTCCAGGCGACTTATATGGTTTAAAACAGTTTATCCCTCTCAAGATCTTTTTTCTGGTAATAATTTGGCCTATGAGGCTACTACTGCTAGGTACAGATTCGGAACAACCAGGAAAATGAGTCTCCATCAGAAGTTCCAGCGATTCCGCACTATTATTGGTCCATATCCCATCCGGCTGTTGGAAATAACTTGCGATGGAAGGACCTGTTGCTAGTACTTTGCGTAGCTTAGACGTCTCCGAAGACTGATGAATTTTGCCACAGTATAGTTTCCGACAGCTGTTCTTGGCATTTCTCAATTGATATTTGTAAATTTTGAGAACTTCCTGGTCTTTCCGACGTGTGTGTTGAATCTCCTTGAACCACCAGGGTGGAAGACATTAACCCCTAGGCCTGCTAAGGGGACTAGAGCCCAGTATCGCTTTATTAAAAGCACTGAACAATTCGTCCACCAAGCCATCGAGCTTTTGCGCAGTTTTTGGAGGTTTTGGCACCGGAACTGGTAGTAAATTACTCAGAATAGTTTTAAAGGTATCCAAGTTGGTTTTCCTCCTGTTTCTGTAGATGGGACTTTTTGGAGAATTCAAGATCATTTCAAATTGAAGATAAAACAATGTTTAGAAAGGGAGTGGTCCCACGACACGCTCCAGTTTAATAGACTAATCGTCAAAAAGTTTGAGACAAGAGTAACATCCAATACCTACTGTCTATTACTAGTTATAAAGGTCAGTTTATTGCCTATGTTACATATATGAAGGTTAGTACTTAAAATGTAATCAAGGGGTAGCTCACCTCGTTCATTTGTGTCCATACTTCCCCCAGATCGTGTGATGGGCATTTGCATCACTCCCAAGGATGACTCCAACCTTGCGCTTCTGAGCCTCCAAGATTAGCTCACCTACAATGATTGGTGAAGTATCCACTTCATTATAAGCTAGGTAAGCTGAGCCAGAGGTTTCGTTTATCGACTTCAATGCTGATCGCTGCTACACCTCCATTACTGAAATTTGATTGCAGAAAACAACTTATGTTATTTCTAATGAGAATGCACGACCGAATCTTACGTTCTTTCTTCGCGTGCATTAATCTATAATCGGGAGTCTTGAGCCCAAGTACCAGGTCTCCAATAACCCAAGGTTCCTGGATCAAGACGACATCTGTCGCTTCTTTCCCAATTTTAAAAATTAGAGCAACTGATGCTGCCTTAGAGTTGTGAAGGTTGACTTGCAGAAATGTCAGTATCATACCACAGTACCACAGTAACATCAGAGTCATCTATTGATGACAGCCTCTTTAAAGACACCATAGACGTTGAAATCTCCGTATCCGTGGAGAGAGTTTCCGCTGGGCTGGCTACCTCCGCGCACATAGATGAGCCATCAAGCACCGCGGTATTTTCTGAAAAAGACTGCGGATCCTCCGGCTTGTCCGCGTCCTTCTTGTACACCTTGAGTGTGACTGCACTGAAACCATAGTTTATTAAACAGTTGGTTTTTCCCAGTGCAGTCAGTGACTCCCTGTTCAAGATGGTAACAACTGACCTATAGTCAGCCATTGTCTCCTCGAGCGTGGCAACTTTCCAATTGTGCGTTGGCAAAGCTTGATTGCCAACCTGCAACAACTAGAATATCACCTTCGGATCACTAGGCTCCGAAGGGATATACACCTTAGCTCTTGGTCTGCAGGGGACCTCCTCCATATCAATTACAGCAAGGCTGTTTCGGGGTTATACCTCGCCAAGTCCCTCAACTGCCTTCTTATAAAGCAGCAGGGACCTCTGATCTGCATAGGCAGTCAGTTTCACCTGATTTCTGTGCCAGCCCGCATCCCGACAAATCGGAGGGGCAATCTAGATGTTACGAGATAGTCTCTGAATGATATTTTGCTCGACGGGGTAAAGACCCAACATGATTTACTCAATATTGTTCTGCAATATCAGATTCCAAAATACATCTTCTCGGGTGATATTGAGAAGATTTATAGGCAAGTGGAAGTCGCCCCGGGGCATCGACGATTTTAGAGAATCTTGTGCAGAGAGTTTCTAGACGAATCGATTGCAGCATATGAACTCGCTACCGTTACTTATGGTTTAATCCATGGTAACCAAATTTCCTTGGGGTTAATCAAGTGTCTTATCAAGTTAAAGAACTAGTTATACGAGCAGTTAGCCATGTGAGGAATGAGATTAAGAAAATTTGTATCGAACTCGTCACGATTTTTGAGTACTACTCCATCGGCAGGAAGAGAAATTGAAGCTAATCTGGATCAATTGACCCCTAATACAATCATTCAGGCTTATGAGTTCAAATGGGATCCATCAAACGATACGATTATATTCTCCTTCCATGAATTTTTCGACAGGAATGGGCTGAAAGAATTTGTTGCGAGGTAATTGAACGAAAGGACGCAATCCAACTACAACGCCATTGGTTGCCTCTTAAATCTTTACAGCTCATACATCGAAATTGCTGCGAATCCTTAGCTATTGAGTCAGATTTGTCAATCAAACGTGTAAGGTACGCAAGAATAAATTACTTAAAACAGAACAAATTTCAGCAGTTAAGGAGAAGATAGCTTTGCAATTTAAGAGATAAGTTTCGCGGTGAAGTAGTTTGAAGGCTCTCACACCATTTTTGGACAGGTTTGGAATCATACGCGTCAGCACTCGCATCAGTAAGAGTGACCTACAGGAACAATGTCATAAAATATTGCTGCCACATACATATCACTTCACTGATATCCTGTACCGATACTATCGCCTCATTTGTTTGCATTGTAGAGCGCGAACATCACTGTATCACACGCGAAAAAAATGTTGGGTCATTAAGGGTAAAATAGCAGCAAAAGGGTCCACATCGAGATGTGTCAAATGCATTCGACAAAATCAACGTCCGCTCAACAACTTATGGGTGAGTTACCAGTGGACCGAGTGACGCCTCACAAATCATTCACGGTGATCGAAATAGATTACTGTGAGCAGTTTTTTACTAGAATCGCTGGTACTCGATCTAAAAGCACGTTGAAGTCCTATATCGGGGTATTCGCCTATTTCAGCACAAAGACAATACATCTTGAAGTCATCGGCGATCTAACAATAAATGGATTCATAGCAATCTTACGTCGATTTATTGGCAGAAAGGGAAAGCCGACACCCATACATAGTGATAATGACATTAACTTCGATGGTGCCCCCAGTAATTTAAAATCGCTCGATCTTTTCTACAAATCCAATAGCAATTGGACTTCACAATATAGACAGTCAATACAATAAAAACCACCCAATCATTCTGCCAAAAACCGGTCCTTCCTTAATATCCCAGCAATTACATTAGACAATAGCTGTGAAAATGTGTGAAGTGCAAGAGGCATGGGGCAGAAACTTCACTGCAAATACTGGGCAATATACCACATGTACGAATTTCACCGGCTAGACCATTCAGCAAATGCGCTGTCGACTATGCGGTAACCATGCAAATAACTTCTAAAAGAGAGATGTGCAAAAATAATAAAGGATCGTAATTTTGGTGTGTGTGGTGATGAAAGCCGTTTATATCGGAACTTCCAGAAGAGGTGTACCTAGAGATATATTACAGCGATAATGCTGCTTCTTTGGTAATTGCTCATTGAAAACTTAATGACAATCTGCAGTACAATAAATTCTCTGGACCAGGCAAGAGATTTCTGTAGTCGTGAATTTGAAACTCAACAAAATATTTGAAATCCACTCTACAACCTTTTCAGTGGATATATTGCTGAGTTGGTTGCCCCTTTAAGAGATCAGACGATAATCAATTTGTAATGTAAGCTTCCAGGTTTCCTTATTATATCTAATTGTTATAATTACTTATATCTTTAACACAACCAGTTCTGCAAGAGACCATATTTAAAAATCATAGACATTTTATAATACGATTTAAAATTCCATCCCAATTTGTTAAATTTTCTAACAACATAATCTAAACATGTTATCACAAGTCAATTATGTTAAAACCAATCACCTAACCACTTTCTACTAAAATTGAAAAATAAAACCCGAAATATAAATAAAAAGACAATCGACTTAATTCAAAACTATTGTATTTGGTACCATAGAATGACCGACACTCTCGCCACTCAAAATCTTTACATATACGAGAATAAAAAAAAATTCATAATCACCCTCAACTCATCCAATCCAGATAACCAATTTTCATTTTCATTAAAAATTACATTGAACTCTTGAACAAAAAATTCAACAACAATCTCTCGATATAATAAAGAGCAGAAAAATCTAAATAAATCCAATTATGTCCATTTTAACCAAAAAAAAAAAGAAAAAATTCGAAACACACACACACACCCATTCACAAACCCAACTTGATTATTATCATATACATATATGTAGAGAAAAACTAGAAAATGAAAAATCCAATTTCACTTGAAAATTTGTAGACGACAAATCGAAAGAAATGAGCAGCAAGTAAAGCATAACAAAAAAACTGGGTAGCTTCTTGTATATGGTATGGTATCGCACATGCCCTCCCCCCCCCCACACCCAAAGTTTTATAATCTTAGCAAAACAATAAACAATTTTGGTGCTTAAGACAATTACGGTACACTCTACTAAATTACAACTACTAAACTGTATACTCGTATATCCATTTCTTAATTAATTTATTTTATAATGCCATCTTATCACAACACTAATTTAAGATAATGAAATACCCAATCAAGTCAAGATCATTATCATTAACCAGTTTTGAGTTAGATCGTATTCGTGTGTTATGGAAAGAAAGTGAAAATTTAATAAAATCACGTTTTTAACTAAATTCGCCTAAATGATGATATTTGAGTAGTGGATTTCTTTAATACTTGTATAATACGGAATTTTAAATTTAACGAATTATGCATGCACCTAAATGTATACAAAATAATATTATAACCCCTTTTTTAACCGGAATTTTATGTAAATACCGAATAAAATTGTAATTTTAACATTTACATAATTTTATTGACTGTAAAATAAAAACTAATAAGATTAAGATAAAAAATTTAATATTTTAAGAAAGAAATATTCAAGCATTTTAAAAAGGTTTTTAAAAGCGTTCAAATTACAATTCTGCCACTTTAGATCGGTGGTGAAAGATTCAATCGTTTTATATAAAAGCAAATATCAAAGGGTTGAGCCGAGAAACAAACCGAAGCATTCGCCTTTTGATGTAAGAGTTCAAATTAAAAATTTACAAATGTTTGCAACTTTGAAACTAATATCTAAAATTTAGGGTTGTTGGTGTTTTCATATAGAAGTGTAAAATTCAACAAACCCGTCATAAATGCAAGATGCTCTTTCAAAAAGCAAAGAAAACAAGACTGGGAAGTTCTATGAGGAAGTCATCAAAACAAAAAAAATTGATTTAAGAAGGCTATTGACGATGGGAGGGTTTCGATTTTTATGCATCCGCTTCAATTTTTCAATCTTCCGTGAGAGGCGCTTTACCTACTTTTACAATCGTCAATACTTGGATAAAATCTAGGGGTCTTCAAGATGTCAAGGCTACGCAAATTACTATCTACTGGTCCTTCCACACCACGTGGACCACCCACTACTAGTACGGAATCGTTGGAACTTCTGTTGGAGACTTACGTTCCGGGTTGTTCCAAATTTGTGCTTGCTATGTCACAGGGTAACAGGGCCGGTAGCCTCGTGGGTCAAATTATTAGCAGAACGAAAGTTCTGTGGGAAATAAATAGTTTTAAACCATATAAGTCGTCAGGAACTGGTGGTACTTTCCCTGCGAATATCCCACAGACTATTGACTTAACCATTTCCTGGTTAGAAGTAATTTTCAAAAGTAGCCTAGAACTATGTCACATTCCTAACAATTGGACTAATGTTAAGGTTATATTTATACCTAAAGCGGGAGTTCGCACTATAGTCGCAAAGACCTTAGACCTATTAGCCTATCTTCCTTCTTCTAAAACCACAGGAAAGACCAATTGACCCTCATATTAGAGGTGTAGATCTTCAACCTCTTGTATATTACATCGAAAAATCTTTCGAGCATGGTAACCTTTCTGGATAATAAGGGGCCTTTGTGGATGATGTTGCTATTATTGCTTATGGTAAATATTCCTTAATGTATACCATAGTGAACTCATGCAAAATGCCCTGAATTGGTTTTTTTTTCTAGGGAATACAAACTTCCTCAAGCTTTACTTTTATAGATGAAGCGAAGTATCTGGGACCCGTTTCGGACAGCAAATTATCTTTATACTGGAAATTGTACATATCAATTAAAACCTGTAACAATGCAGGGCACTCACCTATTCTGTATAACAAACAGGTTCTTAAGACTACCGATACTATACCGTCACTATCTTTAAAGTTCATATAACGATTCTCGCCAGAGAGGACTGGTTTATCGATGGTTCGAAAAGGGATCGGAAAGCAGTTACTGAAGGGTTTTGTGAGGAGCTTATGATAAATGGCC
Source organism: Tipula vernalis (assembly GCA_958295665.1). Classification (NCBI taxonomy): domain Eukaryota; kingdom Metazoa; phylum Arthropoda; class Insecta; order Diptera; family Tipulidae; genus Tipula; species Tipula vernalis. The sequence goes on along the minus strand of OY282559.1, from coordinate 389,738,674 downwards.
CCCTTTGTCTCCCTGCCTGTTGTAGCATTTTTCAAGCTAAAGTAACTGCCATAAAGGAAGTAGTGGACTGCCGATTGGTTGAGGTATAACATAATATCAGCCAGCGATATTTGCATTTTTACCAACAATCAGACTGCCATTAAAGCGCCTTAATCACACAATAGTAAGTTGACGAACGAAAAAGTTATTTAGCGAGATCTAAACATCTGGTCTCACTTCAACGAAGGTTGTTAGAGTTTTTATAGGTGGCTGTTTCACAGGCACAAATGTAAATACTACTGTCGCAGTTGTATGGAGACGAAGAGGATGAAAAAGCAATACTCCATCTTGTTTGAATATATCATCGTCTCGCCCAAAACAGGCTAATGTTTCTAAGGGCATCTCTTTGATACGACCTGACGGAGTTGAGTTTGATGGACGTCAAGATTATCCAGTACAGTATCCAGGCCAATCTTTGTCTATGCCGGTATTCTTTAGACCAGCACCTTAATCTAACCAAACCTAACCTTGAAATAGTGCAAAAATGGAAATAAACAGAAAAGAAGAACACGTGTCCTAAAGATGGAACAGTGTTTCTTTGAAGTATAAGACACACCGACCATTGCAGGTTTAAATTGATATTAAAAGAACGTTCGATATGCAATCTTTTGGATTTAGAACTGTACCAAATAGAAGCATGTAGCGTTCCGTTTAGAATTGCGTACAGTATTCCTCAGGGTTCCTTACTTGACCCAACATTATTTTTAATTTATATTAATTCGATATTTTCTTTGAACCTACATGGTAACATATAACTGTATTTGCTGATGATGTTGCTGTAACCTATCAAGAAACAAGTCGCATGCTTTAGCTAACATAATTAATTCCGAATTGAGGGTTCAAAGTGTATGGTTGGTGGTCTAGGTGTGAAGCTGTCTGGGGGAATCAAATTAATACTAGTTATCAGCTCTGTATATTGCAGCTTCCACAGGTGTTCGTGTTACCGCCCCGCGGTGACCACCGGGCAACTAGCTCGTCAGTCTCTTTGACTAGATGGTTTAGGCTAAAATACGACGCTAAGGAACTGGGCTGGGTGAAGGTGTCAATTGTACCGTGCTGAGAACTAACCTGGCTTGTGCTCAGTCTAAAAACTAGCTCAGTCTCTAACGGTGCATCCGGATACTTGGCACCCTCCGGATTATGTAGCCTTTTCTCCGCTGCTCGTGCAATTTTTATGAAAGATCTATACAGAAATATAGAGGTCTGGACTCTTGAAAACCCGAAAACTACGGCAGTTATGAACTGTTCAAGGAGTGTTGGCATATAGCTCGGGTTTACAAACAGCAGTAATTAAGAAGGACATTAGCTAGCATAAAGATAGTTTCTCTAACACTTTGGGAAAGGACAAAATTTCTAGCAAAACTGTTCCTGGAGTACAAAATTCCGAGATGTCCAGACTCCAGGAGGAATTGGTATTGGAATGGATGGTATTGGAACCAAACTGTAAAGTGATGTTTGGCAAAAAGGAAGGTAAGAGTCGTTCGTGCATTCTCGCTAAATCCAATCTAAACTTCTTTGTGCTGTTTAATAACAGCAACTTAGATGTGGTGGTGGCTGGCATTGAGATTGGTAGTTTAAATCTCTGGCTTATTTCAGCCTAACTAGCATATAAAGGTGATGACATACCACATGCAATTCTTAGAGATTGAACCACACAATATGGGAAAGCACGGATACAAACGAGAGAGGTGAGCTTCTCCTTGATTTTATTCTTAGTACTAACCTTCAAATATGTAATTTTTTGTGTAAGCCCACTTTTATAACTAGAAACCAACAAGAGGTGCTGGATACCACGCTTGTCTCAGATTTTATTAAGGATAGTTTGTTGAATTGAAATTGTCTGATGACCATTCATTTTCTGATCAATACTATCTTCAGTCAGAACCATTCCAGGTAATTCGTTGCCAGTACCGATTCCTAAATCTCCTGAATCTACATAGGAGCTGGATGACTTAGTAGAAAAGGCTATTAGATGCTTTTCATGTAGCTTTGTTGGCAACCTTGGTGGTCTAAAGCTATCGTCAAAAAAGCAGAAGGGTTTTTTGAAAAGCCAAGAAAACGAGAACTGCAGCGGATTGGGACTGCTATAAAGAAGTCCTCAGAACATACAAATATGAAATAAGAGGTACAAAAATAAGTGCCTCGAAGCTTTACTGTGGTCAAATACAGAAGTCCCCGGAGGCTATACAAATTACTGGCTTCAAGTTATATCATCCCGAGTCATCTTCAGCAACCTGATGGTTCTTATGGAAAACAACAAGTGCTGAATCTTTGAAGTTACTACTGATAACCCACTTTCCGGAGTATTTCGAACTGGCGCCTGAAATGCCGAATGTTTTTACGATTTTAAGCGTTGAAAGTTGAATCATAAGCAGGAGGTATTGAATTTATTATAACGCAGTTGTTGTTTCTTCTTGTTTATTCAATAGAAGTTTACAAAGGAATGAACAAAAAATTATATGACATTTTGATTTAACTCATACAGTACTACAATGACTTGCACAAGGCTAAATCATATACAGTACTACATTGACTTGCACAAGGCTAAAGAAATTGTATTTAAATTGAAGTAGACGATGCAAATTTTAACACTCCCACTCATTGGTTAACTTCCACAATTCCTAAGCCGCCCATATTCCTTTGGAACTTATATCGTGTCAGTGGTTTTGTGAATGCATCCGCCAGCTGATCCTCACTTTGGACATAGTCAATTAAAATGATGCCTGACTGATGGAGATCACAAATAAAACGATGCCTCACATCAATATGTTTTGTTCGATGATGCAATTCGGGATTTCGTACAAGCCGAATGGTATTTTGGTTGTCGATGAACAACGGTGTTGACTCCTTCTGTTTATGTCCAATATCCAATAGCAGTTGACGTATCTAAACTGCCTCTTTGGCCCCTTCGGCTGCGGCCATGTATTCCGCTTCGGTTGTAGACAATGCTAAAGTCTGCTGCCGATAACTTCGCCATGTAACAATGCTTTGACCAATCAGGAAAACATATCCAGTTGTTGATCGACGACGTTCGATATCTCTTGCATAGTCAGCATCAGTGTAGCCACTTATTACGAAGGCTTGGCCCATTTGGTTCTTCCGATTTCTTTAACATGGCACTTGCATCGACTGTCGTCGATATCAGTTTAGCAGCAGTCAAATTAAATTTTTCAATGATTTTCCTTATATATGCCGACTGCCTAATACTGATCGTTTTTGCCTCACGATCCCGTTTGATCTCCATCCCAACATCACAATCAACCTCAAACACATTCTCCAATTTCTGAATCAATGCACTCAGTAATTCCCCGTTGCTGGACAGAATCATGCCATTGTCAACATTGAGCAATAAAATTACCCTATCGCCATCAATGGTACCATGAAATACACAATTGTCAGCATCAGATTGTACCAGACCGCAATCAGTTATAAAACACAGTGAACTTCTTGTGTCATGCTCTTGATGCTTGATTAAGTCCATACAAGCTTTTCTTCAATCGACAAACTTTTCCACTAGTAGTATTATCCATTCCCTCTGGTACCTCCATGTATATTTCTTCTTCGAGCTCACCGTTCAAGAAAGCAGTTTTGATGTCAAACTGCACTATTTCCATGTCTTCGGCTGCCGCAATCGCCAAGACCGTTCGCACTGAATCATATCGGACGACAGGCGAAAACGGTTTACCATAATCAATCCCTGCATGTTGGGAATACCCTTTTGCGACCAACCTCGCCTTGTATCTCAGTTGTTCGCTGTTTAGTTGCATTTTAACTTTAAAGACCCACTTGCAACCAACAATATTACGATCATTTGGTCGGTCGACCAAATACCATGTGTTATTCTTCTCGAGTGCTTCAAGTTCGTCGCTCATTGCTCCCTCCTTGTGCGTTAGTGGCTCGTCCATGATTGCTGAGTAACTAAATTCATCCGCATATTTTCTCGGAGAATTGATCACTGGACGCAATGCATAATTTGAAATTCCCGAGTTATGGTTTACTGGCCTCCCTGTTTTGACCGTCTTTGTTTCATCAAATTTATCTGCATTAGGTAAAAGCCTAGTCTCTCTTTCACGCATTGCAGACATGCTCTTGTCCTCGTCAGATTCAACCCAATACTGCATCATCTCGTCCTGCATATCGTTTTCGTTGAACTTCACATCACAACTGATGAACACCTTCTTCGATTCCACATTATACAAACGGAAGCTCTTTGTTGTCGGCTCATAACCAACGAGATGAACTTTTCGTGCCTTCGCATCCCATTTCTTTGGACCTGTTTGTTTCGGCACTAATGCAAATCCTACTGTGCCGAAAACTTTGACATGACCCAATTGCGGTTTTTCTCCGGATTTCGTGTGCTGCATGATCTATTACCGAAATAGACAGCCGTTCGTACCGCTTCTGGCCACAACATTTTATCGAGACCACTTGCAATCAACATTGTACGCGCTGACTCTTGAATCGTGCGATTGTCTCGTGCGATGAAACCATTTTGCTCTGTTGTGTACGGTGCAATACGTTCAATAATAATGCCCTTCTTTGATAACAATGTCTGTACATCTGTATTAATAAATTCCGTTCCGTTATCACATCGAATGTACTTCACCTGATTTCCAGTAGCATTCTTCATCATCGGCAAAATACCTTAAAAATTTTGAAAACATCAGATTTGTGCTTCATGAAATAGACATACCTGAAGCTCGCAGCCCCATCCTTTAGAAGCAAAAAATAGAGGGTTTCACCGATTCCAGTCTCGTTCATCTTTCCACACACATCAACATGAATGTACTGTCCCTTCTCCGCATTACGAATATTGCTTGATAAATGTGACGTTGTCTTCATTTTTCCATATTGACATTCCTCACAAAAAAATGGGTTTTCGTCCGAAAAATGTATGCCGTCGACAATTTTACTGTTGCTTAATTTTTTAATTGTTGTCACATTAATATGGCCTAAACGACGATGCCATTGTTGCAGAGAAGCTGAGCTGGTTGAACAGATATATGCATGCTCATTCTGTTTCACTCGAAAAGCCATTCGAATTTGATTTCTTGCATCTTTGAAACCAAACGCTCTTGTTGCACCGTCGCAATCCAATATTTTGCAGTGATCACTATGAATCACTATTGAAAAATCCTGTGCCGTTGCCGACGCAGTTGCAAACGGATTTTGTTTTAAACCAGGTACGTATTTAACGTCTTCAAGTCGTATTGGAAACCATTTGCCATTGCACCAAGCTTCCAAACATATTGTGCCAAAACCACTATTTTTAGACGTTCATTGTTTGCAATGGTAACGTAGCAATCACCATCAATATACTTTAATTCACTGAACCATTCTCGTCTCGATGTCATGTGCCTCGATGCGCCTTAGTCCGCCAGCCAAACATCGCCATAATTAGCCGAAATCACATCACAAACCTCCGATGAACCACCACCTCTTTTGCGCCTTGGACACTCACGCCGCCAATGACCCACCTCCTTAGAGAAATTTCACCTCGAATTCCTCTTCAACTTCTAAATGGACGCGTTTGGCTTCTTACCTACTCCACGAAACTTTGTATAAAAAGCTGCCTCGATCGATTCACTATCCACTTCCTTTTTTTATTGATCCTCTTCCAATTTCAAGTGGGGCAATAAATTATCTAATGTGCGACCTTCTTTCACATTGTACCACACCGTACGAAAATTCTTAAACTTCAAGGAGAGGCTGCTGATGATTCTCATCATTTTGATATTTTCGGACAATTTCTCCCCTTGATATTCCATTTCAACTGCCAGCAATGAGCATTTCGATACATATGCCACTACCGAATCCTCCTCAGTCATTTTCAGTGAAAAATATTGCTCATACAAATTCATAATTCTAACCTCACTTTTCACCATGTGTAAATTATCAATTTTTTTGTTAATTTCTTTTGATGTTGTACAGCCTAAAATGTGGTTTGCTTGGTCTTCGTTCATTGAAGCAAGCAATATCGATGTTGCCTTGCCATCTTGCTGTATCCATTTCTGTTTTTCGTCTTTTTCATTTGGCATTAAAGTTTCACCATTCACAACGTCCAGCAAACCTTGTGCACGTAATACCGCCTTTACTTGAAAATCCCATAACTTGAAATTCGTCTCATCCAAGCGATGATTCAAGAATATTTGCTCCATTGATTCCGACGCCATTGTACCATATAGACAAAACCGCGTTTAACTTTCACTTTATTTTACAATGCAAACACTTGTTCTGGGCCCATAACCTATTGAATTTATTATAACGCAGTTGTTGTTTCTTGTTGTTTATTCAATAGAAGTTTACAAAGGAATGAACAAAAAATAAAATGACAATTTGATTTAACTCATACAGTACTACAATGACTTGCACAAGGCTAAATAAATTGTATTGAAATTGAAGTAGACAATGCAAATTTTAACAAGTTAGTGTGTTGAATCATCAGCAGGAGGAAGTTAGCTGGACCTTATGGGATTATTCCTGCGGATCTTCAGCAAGCCATTGACTTAGCTCTACCCTGGCTGAAAGTTATTTTCAGAGGCTGCCTGGAATTTTGCCACATTCCTAGGAAATGGACTAACGCGGGAAAAAGCTCTCTCTAGCCTATGTACTTTTCTATTAATAATACTAGAAAGAAAAATAAAAGCTCACATTAGAGTCTCTATTGAAGGGGCTAGGTGGTCGAAATCTCAATATGCGTACTATAAAGTGATATCGATAGAAACCGCCCTACACTCCCTGATTTGTCCTATAGAGGAACCCCTAGAATTAAAGGAATACTCCTTGGTAACCTTTCTGGATATAGAAGGTGCCTTTAGCAATGTTAAACCGGTGGCAATAATTCGGGCTTTGTCGAGTCTGGATGTGAGATCAGATGCTGAGATGCAGGATCGTGACGGCTAAGCTGGGCGGGTCCTCCATTAGCAGATTTGTAGGTGTGGGTACAGCGCAATGTAGAGTCTTGTCCCGCGTGCTTTGGAACTTGGTCATAAATGATCTTTTACTGGACCTGGAAGAGCAAGGTTCCAGGTTGGTTACTTAAATGATATTAGCATTTAAATAATATTAGCTTGACCTTTAATGTTAAAGCGAAGTACGTGAACGTTGTTTTGGACAGCAAACTTAGCTGGAAACCTAATATTTTAGAAAGGGTAAAGAAAGCTAATGTAGCGCTACACTCCTGTAAAAACGTTATTGGAAAACGATAGAGTCTTGAACCACATATCGAATACTGGCCCTATACTTCAGTGATAAGGCCCATACTTTTATATGGGATTGTTGTTTGGTGGCCAGCCTTAAACAGTATGGCTAACCAAAAGTTGCTGATGAAAATTCAGAAAGCGTATTAGGGGTGCCCTACTAAGGCATTGGAGGTTTTTTTCCTTTTCATATCCCTAGATATTCTGACACATAAATGATCACGAGCACAGCCATAAGGCTCAAATACATTTCTTTGTGGAACGCTAGTAATACAGGACACTCATCTATTTTGTGTTACAGAGATATCCCCGATACCATCGATTACATGATTCCATTACCATCTTTTGAGGAAAGGTTTCGTACTGGTATTCCCTTTAGAGAGGACTGACTGAGTGAAGAGATGTTAAACCCTGAAGTTTTGAACTTTTTCACCAATGGTTCACAAATGGATGGTAGGGTTGGTTGTGGTATTCGGTATACTTATTTCCTTACGTCGATGTTAGCCCAGAGAGGTCTCTCATCTCTTAACGAGAAGGCGAGACACAAATTACCTTACTTTACCGAGTAATATAAATGTTGAAATTCCGCTCGCTACATGCAAACTCTTGCTTCAGGAAGAAGCTAGGAGGGCAGCGAGCTATAGATGGTCCAATGGTACCTCGTGTTATAACTAGGTAGACCGCTGTTAATACTTCAGTTACACCATATTAGTATGTTTGGGGGGTTATTACAGAATACTGTCTCAGAGATAGCATGCGCGGAAATTAGAAGTCTCCTCTAATTACTGCAGAAGCTGCGAAGATGTAGAGGAGAAGAAAACTTTACTGCATCTACTCTGCACTTTTCCCCGTCTAGCGTTAAGCAGATGGAAATTTTTAGGAACACCCCTCCGCAGTGACCTGGCGGATCTCAATAGGATGGACGTTAGGTGTATTCAACGCTTCATTGTTAGCTCTAGATGGTTCAATGAGTAGAGCCGATAAAATATTGTATTTGATATGGCTACGGACCATTTTTATGTCTATGCATCTGGAAGCTATATTTAAAGGACGTTTGAAGCTTGTCTATATTACTAGGTACTGGACGGAGGTCAATGTGGTGTTTATACCGAAAACGAGGAAAAACTCAAATGTCTATCCTAAGGACCTAAGACCAATAACTCTATCATCCTTTCTTTTGAAAACCTTGGAAAGGCTGCTGGATGTATGCATTAAAGATAAAATAGGTGCCAGGAAGTGGGTACCGTCTCAGCATGCGTCCACAAAGGGTAGATCTGTGGACACTGCTCTGCACGCCTTTGTGTGTACGATTGAGAAATCGATTAATTCGAAGGAATTCTGTTTATTGGCCTTCCTGGATTTAGAGGGCGCCTCTAATAATGTGAAAGCGGAGGCAATCAAAGATTGATTATCATTTTTGGATGTGGACGTTCCTCGAAGTAGGTTAATCAATTATATGCTGGGAAGCAGGATTGTTAACTCGAAAATGGGTGCCTTCACCATCAAGAGGCGAGTAACTAGAGGAACTCCGCAGGGGTGGGGGGAAGGGTTTGCCCTCTCTTCTTTGGAACATAGTGGTAAACGGGTTACTACTAGAATTGGAGAGAGAAGGTATTGAAGTTATCGCAGGACAGAGCTGGTACTCTTTAATAAGAAATACAAAATCCCGGTAATTGCCCATCCTACATTAAATGGCACGAGACTTTTACTGATAGAGCTAGATATCTGGGCATTATCTTAGACAGTAAGCTTAGTTGGAGGCCCAATATGTTGTAGAGAATAAACAAAGCGACTATAGCTTTGTACTCCTGTAGGAACACCATTGGTCATAGATAAGGTCTGAAGCTGGAGCTGGTGCACTGGCTCTAGACCGCTATAGTGAGACCTGTACTCATGTACGGGGTGGATGTTTGATGGCCAGCTCTGGACAAGGTAACTTATAAAAGTAGGATTGAGAGGCCTGTATGCTTGTTAGCGGGGCATTGAGATCAACACCGACCACGGCTTTAGAGGTTATATGGCACCTTTTCCGGTCGAGATTTTTTGCAAATAGATGGCGGCAAATACGGCTGTACAACTTGTAGCCGTCTCTCAGTGGAGGTGTCTTAGTAAAGGACACTCTACTCTTAATTGATCGTTGAAGGATGAGCTGGCGAATCTTGACTACATTAAACCTACTCTACGCTTCGAGAAGCGATTTCAGACCGCCTTCCCTTCAATGGAATCCTGGAGGAATAGACCGTTATCAGAAACCGAGGCTTTGCAATTCTTCACAGATGGCTCCAAGCTAGACGGCAAAGTGGGAGCTGGAGTATTCTGTGACAAATTAAATGTAAATATTTCTATTCGTCTCCCTGATTACTGCAGCGTGTACCAAGCTGAAGTCGTAGCGATTGCGCAGGTCATGACATGGTTGAAGCATAATGTGGTATCTTCAGATGATATCGCAATCTATGTGAACAGTCAAGCGGCGATCCGGTCGTTAGAATCGGTGTCTTTGGCGTCACGGGTGGCGTTGAGTTGTCACTCATCTCTAAATGAGATGGGTGAGCATTTCAATATCCAGGTAGTCTGGGTCCCAGGTCACTCGGGCGTCATGGGGAACTGCAGGACGGATAAATTTGCTAGGCATTTGCTAGCACTTGGGAAGCAGGCGCTATCCTCTGCGGGGGAAAGGTGGTCGTCTAACACCCTCACCTTTAGAGTTGCAAAAGTGCGGGACGTTTTGCACTTCATAAGTAGCTCGAAATGGTATCAATAGGGGTAAAGGGGATATATTTTGTGGTATCACAATAAACCGTCATCGTTTTAAGTGTGCCTAAGCAGCCACTCCAACCTAACCTAACCTAACCTATACCAGAGTCCCTTAGTACAGCCATCCTAATCAAACCGAATCTAAGTGTATGGTTTGATGCTCACTTCATGTTTTTAAGTGATCTATATAAGAGTTATTTTCCAGAAGTATTTTGCCACAAATAAAATTGCAGGTTAATTAATTGTGGAAGTTATTGTTGGAAAAATTGATCCGGTGACTTCCTTTAAGTAATTAGTACCCTACGTTGGGGAATTCTATTTCGAAAGATTAAGGCACAGCTCAATTCTGCCCTACGGGCAATTTAATTGTTACGTAAGTTTTGCCCTTCACAAGTTTTCTTACTTTTATTTGGCTTGGGTTGAGTCTCAGCTTATCTATGGTGATCACACTTGGCCATTTTTTGAAAAATACAGCATTTTACCGTTATAACATCTCTACATTTTTTGAGTTTTAACTCTGTTTTATTCATCTAAGGTTTACTACCGAAATACTTCGTAAATATTATTTGGCCTTTGCGCCAACATTTTTTAACCGATTACCCACCGATTTACAATTTGACTTTATAGTAAAATTTTGAAAATTCTATGACAAACTGCTTGCTGGAGCTATAAGGGTTTTGGTTTTATGTTTGCAATATAATTCACTAAGTTAGTTTAGGACTGTCTATAGACATTCGAATTCATTTTCAATTTACATATATCAGATTCATATTTGTAATCCACATCCACCTCACATAATTATTTAAACCACCTTTTCCAGAACTCACCGTTTCCACTTTGTGACTATTAATCCACCACAATTAATTTTGTGGTCATTTTGAGGCATGGACTCTTGAAAACCCGGAAACTACGGCAGTTATGAACTGTTAAAGGAGTGGTGGCATAAAGCTCTGGTTCACAAACAGCAGTAATTAAGAAATACATTAGCTAGCATAAAGCTAGTTTCTCTATCACTTTGGGAAAGAACAAAAGTTCTAGCAAAACTGGTCCTGAAGTACTAAATTCCGAGATGTCCAGATCCTTAGGGACGCTATGTGAACTCTAGGAGGACTTGGGATTGGAATCACCAAACTGTAAAGTGATGTTTGCCAAGAAAGAAGGTAAGAGTCGTTCGTGCATTCTCGCTAAAACGAATCTAAACATGTTTGAGATTGTTAGTTTAAATCTGTGACTTATTTCAGCCTAACTGGCATATGAAGGTGATGACATACCACCTGCAATTCTTAGAGATGTTTTATTGGAAGCCCAAAAGAAGAAAAGTTGTGGTCATCCTGGGCAGTGAACCACACAATATGGGGAAGAACAGATAGAAACGGAAAAAGTGAGCTACTCCTTCTTTTATTATTTGCCAGTACCGATTCCTAAGCCCCCTGAATCTCAGGCTATAAGATGCTTTTCATGTAGGTTTATTACGAACATCTCCTCTACTGAGAGATTTGGGTAAACAGAGTTAACCTCGGTGGTCCAAAGCTCTCGTCAAAAATGCAGAAGGCTTTTGCGGACTGCTGCGGATTGGGACTGCTATAAAGAAGTCCTCAGAACATATAAATACTCGGAGGTTGCGAGTCTATGCAAGTTATATCATCCCGAGTCATCTGACCGGATGGTTCTTGGAATATAACTAGTGCTGAATCTTTGGAGTTACTACTGATAAGCCACTTTCCGTAGTGTTCCGAACTGGCGCCTGAAATGGCGAATGCTTATACGGTTCAAGCGATGAAAGTCGAATAATAAGCAGGAGGAAGTCAGTGGGGGCAATAAACAGCTTTAAGCCATATAATTCAGCTCGACCTGATGGCATTATTCCTGCAGATCTTCAGCAAGCCATTTACTTGGCTCTCCCTGCCTGGAAGTTATCTTAAAAGGCAGCCTGAAACTTCGCCACATACCTAGGAAATGGACTGTATATGGTAAACGTAATATTTATACCTAAGGCGGAAAAAAGCTACAGTCCCTAATTTGTCCTAATGAGAAATCCCTAGAATTTAAGGAATACTCCTTGGTAACATTTCTGGATATAGAAGGTGCCTTTAGCAACGTTAAACCGGTGGCAAAAACTCGGGCTATGTCGCGTCTCTCCTGGAGTCATGTCCACCTGCTTTGTAACTTGATCATGGTGTTGTTTTGGACAGCAAACTTAGTTGGAAAACTAATATTTTAGAACGAGTGTAGAAAGCTACTATAGAGCTATTCTAAAACGATGGGATTTTGAACCCCATATCGAATACTGGCCCTATACTTCAGTGATAAGGCCCATACTTTTATATAGGATTGTTGTTTGGTGGCCAGTCTTAAACAGTACGGCTAACCAAAATAAGCTGATGAAAATTCAGAGAACTTCCAACTTTGTATTAGTGGTGGACTTAGGAGTACACCCACTCAGGTATTGGAAGTTATTTTTCATACCCCTAGATATTCTGGCCACTCAAATGACCGTGAACACAGCCATAAGGCTCAAATCCATTTCTATGTGGACCAGAGATCTCCCTGGTACCATCGATTACATGATTCCATTACCATCTTTTGAGATAAGGTTTCGTACTGATATTCACTTGAAATCGTTTACTGATATTCCATAGGACTAGCTGAGTGAAGATATAGTGAACCCTGAAGTTTTGAACTTCTCCGCGGACGGTTCAAAAATTGGCCAGGGCACTGGCCCCTGTGATGCGGAGAATGAAAATATAACAGATAAACTTACTCGGCAGGGTACAGATTGCCTTCCTTTACCAACTAAGGTAAATTTTGAAATTCCGCTCGCTACATGCAAACTCCTGCTGCAGGAAGAAGCTAGCAGTACCTCGTCGCAATATTAGCATAGTCGTGGAGGTTATTACAGGACACTGTTAAGCAGATGAACATTTTTAGGAGCACCTCTCCTCAGTGACCTAGCGGATCTCAATAGGATGGAAGCCATGTGTATTCAACGCTTCATTGTAAGGTCTGGATGGTTCAGTAAGTAGAGCCGAGAAAATATTGTATATGATATGGCTACGAACCAGTTTTGTGTCTATGCCAGTCCCTTAGTACAGCCATCCTAATCTTACCTAACCTAAGTGTATGGTTTGATGCTCACTTCATGTTAGTAAGTGATCCATATAAGAGTTATTTTCCAGAAGTATTTTACCACAAATAAAATTGCAGGTTAATTAATTGTGGAAGTTATTGTTGGAAAAATTGATCCGGTGACTTCATTTAAGTAATTAGTACCCTACGTTGGGGAATTCAATTTCAAAAGATTATGGCAAAGCTCATTTCTTTCCTACGGGTAATTTATTTGTTACGTAAGTTTTGTCCTACACAAGTTTTCTTACTTTTTATTACGCTTGGGTTGAGTCTCGGCTTATCTATGGTGATCACACTTGGCCATTTTTTGTAGAATACAGCATTTTACCGTTATAACATCTCTACATTTTTTGAGTTTTAATTTTGTTTTATTCATCCAAGGTTTACTACCGAAATACTTCGTAAATATTATTTAGCCTCTGCGCCAACATTTTTTAACCGATTACTCACTCAATTACAATTTGACTTAAATAGTAAAATTTTGAAAATTGGAAACTCTATAAGGATTTTGGTTTATGTTATTGCAATATAATTCACTAAGTTACTTTAGGACCGTCTATAGACTTTCGAATTCATTTTCAATTTACATAATTATATCAGATTCATATTTGTAATCCACATTCATCTCATATAATTATTTAAACCACTTTTTCCAGAACTCACCGTTTCCATTTTGTGACTGTTAATTCACCACAATTAATTTTGTGGTCATTAATAAAAAAAAAACGAAAAAAAAAAAAAAAAAATTAACACAACGAAACAAAATAAATTTATTTCTAAAAACTATAAATTAAAACTAAATAAATTACTGCCTAAAATTAAATTAATTATAATTAATAACAATTAAAACAACAGCAAAAAAAAGTGAAAAATGGCGTATAGCAATTAGCAACCAAAAACAGTACAGTTAAACGAACATAAAATTTGCGTTTCAGTCTCAAAATTGGTATAAAATGTGGTATACCGTCACTACTTTGGGGCGGGACACATTCTCCATTTATTTTCTATTCTCAGATTCTGTATTGATTGGATTACCATTTTCATCAATTTCCGTTGATGGCACCATTGGTGGTTTGAATCCATATTCAATACGTAAATTTTTACCATATCCATCTAAATTGCGACGATATTTTAGAGCATTTGAATTGTAACCCCAGTAGTCGTCTTTTAGTGGTACCGGGCCATAGTAATCCTCTTTGTAGATACCGGATTGTACTGTACCGGCATAGGCATATTGATCAGCATAATTATTGGCAGCAGCATTGGGTGTATTTACATATAGATGTGTTGGTTTACTCGGATGATCGTTTGGATTTAGATTAAGATTAACTGTTGGTGGACCGGGTACACCATACACTGGTCGAATCGGATTCAAGTGTATATGCTTAAGTTGGACTGAATCGTGATTCTGTGCGGAACTAACTGGCTGTAGTATTTGAGATTTTGTGTAATCGATCACTTTCGATTGTCGAAAATTGTCTAAGTGAACGTGTCGTATTTTATCGGGTTGCTGTGTAACCCCATGGGGTCTTGAATGTTCCTGACCAAAGGCAAAGTAAGTATGCTGACCTGAAATTTTTGGATTTGGTAAATAAACGTGGCGTACGATGTGCGTAGGTTCAAACAGTGAATTAAGATTGAAATTGGAGAAGAAACCTCGGCTGGCGGTTTTCGTTATAACTGGATGTACATATTTGTGGTGTTGAACCAATAGTTTTTGAGGCTTGTGATGTACCGGTACTGGAACTTCAACGTTATATTGAACTGGATATGGAACTGGAACCTCAACCGGCACTTGGACTGGAACTTCAACTGGGACTTGTACCGGTACTTGCACTGGTACTTGTTCTAGATAATGAATCGGAACTCCGACTGGAATTTGGATGTGAATGGGACGATCAATGAATTTTTCAACGATTTTTTCAACTGGATATGGACGATCAATAAACTTTTCCACTTCATATGGTACCGGACGGTCGACAATTTTTTCGACAATTTTCTCTACTTCGTATGGTACTTTAACTTCTTTCTCGACTATTTTTTCGACCTCAACCGGTCGATCGATATATTTTTCGACGATTTTTTCAACCGGCACTTCAATATGAACCTGTTTTTCGACTATTTTTTCGACCGGATACGGCCGATCGATATAGCTGTGTACCTGGACCGGGTATGGATATGGTACCTGCTTTTCAACAATTTTTTCGACTTCGATTGGTCGAATTTTTTCGACTACACGATCAACAGGATAAGGGACTTTCACCTCTTTTTCAACTATTTTCTCTACCTCAACGGGTCGATCGACTATTTTTTCCACAACACGATCGACCGGATAAGGCCGATCGACATATTTTGGTACCGTCACCGGGTAAGGAATTGGGCGATCGATGTACTTCTCGACTAGCCTGTCAACAGGAACTTGTTTTTCAACAACCCTATCCACGGGAACTGGTACTTGTACTTGAACTTGTTTCTCGACCGGATAAGGACGATCGATAAATTTTTGAACAACTTTCTCGACAGCATATGGTACGGCAACTTGTTTCTCGACAATTTTTTCCACTGGATACGGACGATCGACGTAATGCGTATGATGTACTGGCTTTTCAATAATTTTTTCAACAGGATATGGAACTGGTACTTGTTTCTCGACCTCAACAGGGACCCGAACTTTCTTTTCGACTATTTTCTCGACTGGAAAATGTTTTTCTATAATTTTTTCGACTTGTACTGGATACGGAACTGGTTTCTCGACAACACGATCGACGTGCACCGGCACATGAACTTTTTTTTCGTATATTTTGGGTACCTCAACTGGATATGGAACCTGTTTTTCGACTTGGATATGAACTGGCACTTGCTTCTCGACCACGCGATCAATATAAACTGTTTTCGGGACGGTCTTTTCAATAATACGATCCTGATGCACTACTCGATCGACCGGCTTCTCAATGAAAACCGGCTGATGTATGATTTGTGGAAAAGGAACGGGCTTCTCGACTTGAACATGGAATGGGACTTGCTTCTCCACAACTCGATCTACATAAACCGGTGTTGGGACTGGTTTTTCAATAATGCGATCTTGCTGAACTATACGATCGACTGGTTTCTCGATGAAAACCGGTTGTTGTATGATTTGTGTACTGTGTTTCGGGATAAAATGTGGAACAACATGGTGATGATTGTGATGATGATGATAGTGCTGTTGATTACCTTCTTCATTCACCAAATAGTTTTTGATATTTAAACTTTTTTGTACTTCCACCACAGTTTTTGTAATTTCTCCAGAATTTTGCGATGCACTGTCCTCCTCGTTGTCCACAAGGTCATTAATATTTTTACCGGCATTAGATAATCGCAGCCCGGCTTGAATCGGAGCTAAGAATTTATTGGATATAGGTCTTTGTGTAACCACCAGCTGTTGCTCCTCATGAATATTTTTGGTAGTGGTCTCAGTGGTCGATTTTGTAGTCGAATAAATTAGGCTATTTTCATTGGAGGTTTCCTTATTTCCGAAATGTTTTTCCTTAAATTTTCGTAAAAATTGTCTCGACTGTGGAAGAGTTTTCGAATCAACTTGTTTATCGTATACCGTTTCTTTCAAAAACTGACCCTGATTATGATCATCTACAATTTGCACATTAATTTGCCTCTCCTGTGCGTCATATCCACCACCGGAATGATATTCACGATTTGGAAAAATATTAACATGTTCTTGATGTTCGTTTGATGCGCCCGTAGTTGAAACAAATTGACTTTGGTAGTTTTCGTCGACTATAATCGGCCGATTAAAATGACTGTCATATTTTTCGCTCACCTCTCCCTCAATTTGGTTCACAGTTTGACCAACACTAGCTACACCGTCTGCCGCTTCGGCTACCTTAAATAATGTTTTCTTTTTGTGTGTTTCACCAGACGAACTTATTTTCAGCAGATCATCAGTTGAAATTATATTTTGTGTACTGGACACAAGTTTTCGTATACCATCGCCGTAATTGTCGGTGACCGGTCGCAGTACAGTTGATTTTTGTGTTACTGAATTTAATTGCTGGCTTTTTTCCAGTGCCACGTTTTGGTTAAGAACTTGTACGGCACTGTGTCCGAGTGCAAAATGTCCGGAAACTGAGCTGTGTTCATTTTGGGTTGAATACCGTACCACTGGATGAAATCCCCAGTCATCAGCGATATATTTTATATCCGCTTGTGATTCACCCTTTGGCAGGTTGACGTAGTAGTTTCCTTTTGTATTGTCGCCGTCTCGCGTCTCCGTGTGCCCTTGAGACGCTTTATCTTCATTTGTGATCGCATATTCGTACTTATAGTTGGGCGGATTCTGTGTAAAAAAAAATAAAAATTTAGTAAATAACCCAGATTACTTTTCGCACTGATTAACCTACAGCATCCGGTTCTTTTGGCTTCTCAATATAACCGGGTGGTTTTATGGTCCATACGATGTTTAGATTTAAATAAATAATCAATAAAAATATTTCCTGTAAATATAAGAAGAAAGTGAAAACAAACGATGAGAATTATTTTGTAAGAT